>CM056998.1:29740381-30217881 GCA_029891345.1 Dryococelus australis | reverse complement strand
TTATAGGAACGCAAAGAATCACCGTGCAAACGTTACATTGCTGTTTCCTTCCCGCTAACCTGTGTGCCAGGGTAAAACTAAAGCCATATTTACGCAAAAAGGCTAGAGATGACAACTACAAGATTCACAGTGTGCTCCCAACCACGTGGGGGGTTAGTCAAAGAAGGGGGGGGGGGGGTGATATGGGGGTTGTAGTGGAGAGATTTGGGTGGCTCTTAACATCAAGGTATTGGGAGCCGACGAGAGTGAAGCGAGGTGAGAATGGAGCAGCGCCTGGTGAAGGGGTAGGGGAAACGGGAGATCCCCGATAAAACCCACCGACAAGCGGATTCGTCCAGCACGATTCCCACGTGCGAAATTCCGGGAGCGACCCCCGCCGGGAATCGAACTTGGCGCAATGGAGGTTGAAAGACGCCCTTTCCACTTTAAGTTAGTCAACGATAAAGTTATTAAAGCACCTTTAATTTCTACAAAAAAAAATTCGATTACTGTAAGCTGTCGTGCATTTTATTGCATTATGAAGTAATCTTTCTCCTAGTGTTTGTGCTAATTAAACATATGCGTGAGCACTGCCAAAGGCGATGTAACCTCCCACCCCTCCCTCCAGTAGGTATAACCCACGTCTTGAGAAATTCCTGGCGACGCCACTGCGATCAACAAGATTATCGACTGCGTGCCTAAGGTCTGGCTAGAAACATCATCGACCCGGCCGACAGCTATTCGTGCTTCGCGTCATAAACTTCTCCGCAAAAGGAGAATAAACGAGGAGGGGTGAGAGGGTGAAAGTCTCGTATACGGGAGACCGTACCCTGTGCTGAGCCGCGTCATCAGGCGTGGAAATACGCGCGCCTCCTCCTCGTATGTGGGATGACGATGGAACGAGGGTTCAAGTCGAGCGCGAATGGAACCCCCGAACTACCCGAAAGCAGCCCCCTCCACCCGCCCCAAAAGGTTCCACAATTCCAAAACCCAGTAGCGCTCCATTTCCTCCCCGAAACGGTGAGCGAGACGACAGCAGGGAATCTGGATGCCGAGGTTGATCTCGCGAGACGCGGGCTCGACAGCCACACCTCCTCGGGGAGGCTGGCTGTAGCCACCTGTCGCCCCGGGGGTTTCCATTATGTCGACCCCTCTCCCGGCGATAATGGAGCCTATTTACCTCCGCGGGGTGGTGTCGGAGACGAAACGTCGGGCAAGTTGCGAGTGCAAACATCCGACGTACGCCGAGAACCGCCAGGGGTTGTAAAACCGAATTTCCCCGGAGTTGGCTGCGCGCGCGACCTTACTGAACATCGGGCGCCGCCTTATTAATCCGTATCCACGATCTAAGAAATTTCTCGGAAATTTACCACACCAGATTCCGGAAAAAGCATGTGCAAGGTCCGCCACGGAGGCCGTTATACTGCCTAGCATGGGACCCGTAATGGCATTTCCCGTCTTTAACGGCCAGATTTCGTACCAGGTTTAGTAATTGAACACGTCATATTTTACGTGGCAGGTTCCACACCGGCTTTCGTACCTCGCCAATCACATCGCAGTTTCACAGCGTACGGCGCTCCCCGTGGCTACTACTTGAAGCGGTTTTATGAGGAAACCGATAAGGACGCCTCCATCCTGAATATACATCCGTGAGGTTGAAACTGTTTATATATATATTATATATATATATATATATATATATATATATAATATATATATATATATATATATATATATATATATATATAATATAACAACGTCGAGTTCTGGTCATTGCTTGAAGAGGACGAATGTGCCTTTCAAAGAAACCAATTATTTTTAAGAGGCACAATGGGAAAGCACATTGAATTTCCCTGCGTATAAAGCATTCGTTGTTGCGCAAAGAAGTCTGGAAGAAAAAGCCAAGGAAAAATGAACGCAGGAGTGAAAGTAATAACGGTATTCATTTCGTAAAGAGTAAAATAAAATAATGAGATAAATATATTGGAACACTTTCATGTTACAGGCATATAAATAATTAACATGGAACTGTTATATTTTACACTTAACATTTTAATTTGATAACTGAACTGAACAACAAGCGAACTAAGCTAGCATGACCTTGTACCTTGCAGGCACAAATGGCATAATAATAGAGAAAAGGGTGGAGTAGGTAGGTTTGAAGTGTGTTTCAGTGTTGCCTATTGCAACAAAATAAGCAGATTTGAGTTTCAGTTGCATTACAAATTATGTTGTAATATATACACAGTAAAAAATTTATGTACATTTACGAAACATTTCTTTGTAAACTAGTTCCGAGCATTTTTTGGTATACTACAAGTATATTAGAATGAAATTCTCAACCGTTTGGAATGTGAAAATCGACACGTACTGTTTATTTTAACAAGTAAGCTTTGTAAAAATCCTGTTTATTAAAAACAACGCTCAAACATAAATAATTTAGTATGTTTGATATATTTCGGTACTGTAGAAATACAATAATTTGCTTGCAGAGTTACAAAACAACGTTTTCTGCAACTATCTTCCAAGGAACTGCTTCTAAAACGTACAAAAACATACACTGTGTGGTTTATAACTTCATCCAGTAGGTCTATAAAATGAGCCCTTCTCCTTAAACAAAGTGTGTACGAGATTAAAAGATCTTAAACTACCTGTTCCTGTGGTTCTGTTTTCAAACCCTCACAAAAAAGAAAAGTCAAAAGGGAGATCTAGAACGGCGTTAATGCTTCACTACCACAAACCTGGCCCTGGTTTTTACCACAACATTCACTTGTTTTACATATGGCGTCGCTTCGCGTCAGTCGCCACAACACGTTTTCATTCCGGCCGCAATGTAGCGGCGTCGTGCCGATGTAACTCTGGCGTTACGGCGGAAGTGGCGCCGCGAGCACAAAGGCCGACACACTGCTTGCCCGTAAAACGAATGACATCCTTATTGCCACACAAACTATCTCGGAGGAGATGGCGCGCACGGTCGCGTAAAATGAGCAGTGTCGTTCTATTCTGAGTGTCATACGACGAGGTCATTGCTCAAGGCGCATGCGCCAACCCTACGTACAACACCTTATAGGCAGGGATGATGGAAAATCACGAACATTTTTCCAGCCAACATATCTTCGATAACACTATAGATGGTTTCTCCTTTTATATTGGATGACCAAGTTCTTGAATCGGTTGAATTCTCTGTAGGCCAATCACAAACGTTCTGCTTTAGAGTACCAGAATACTCATTGGCCCAGTTAAATGGGAAGTAGATTCATACATGCTTGACGGCCAATAAGAAGATAAAACTGTCGGAAATGTGTAAGGTACGTTGAATCCTACCAAACAGTCGGCTTTTCCCGCGAGAAACCATCATCTTTACTTATAGGTTATTCACGGTAAAGTGAACACTTTTTCAAGCCCTCTCATTTGGAATTTTATTTTTGCCTTAGACGTTAACTTTTGTGTCCGGTGAAATATGTACACTATAGTCTACTTACATGTCAGTATTTAAAAAAAAAAAAAAAAAAAAAAAAAAAAACGGTGGTGGGAGGATTAAAAAATGGCTGATAGGAAAAAGTAACTAGAGCCTCAAAAGTGCTCAACTTTACCGTGAACAGCCTATACACAACTGCACGACGAGGGGTAGTGTATAAATTAACGCAAGGAAACTTGGAGCACGAAACACGAACCTACTTAAAAGAACGAGCGGCGCGTGGTGAGTTGTTGCAAGGTAAGCTATGTTTTGCTCTGTGCTGTACCTAATCGTTTGCTAGTTGACACATCGGCCACTTAAACGTAGTAGTGCAGTTGACATCACAGCACGTGTGTGATAGGCGCCTCGCCGCTCTCTCGTGAGTGGACGCAATACATTCAGTTTCTCCCGGCTCAACTCTGGTTACTGGTTCCTGCTGCGTGCGCCGAGTGTGTACAGCACTGAGCAAGTACCAGCTTACCTTGCAACACTTCGCCACACGCCACTGACCAGAACACCGGGTTATGGTCTATTCACGATAACTTCACAGTATTTGGATTAAAACTTTGAAAAATCACCCCATATATAACGTGTTAGGTAGTTTCCAGATTATTATATGTATCACAAGCATGGCATTTTTTTCTTATTTCTGGCTACATTGAAATTTTAATTATGTTTACCTATAAATCACAGTTTTAAATTTATAATCAATATTAATTAAAAGCAGAGAAAATATGAGTGTTGGCAATGCCGTACTAAAGCAGGGATCACACGATGCAAGATGAGTGCCAAACTTGCGCGAGATGTCGACCTTGCACGAGAATTTCTTGCACAAGTTTGTGCGCAAGACACATCTTGCACGAAATGAGACGATAGAGCAGGTCCTATTTTCCTCGTGCAAGGCGATGCAAGTTGCAATCCTATTGGTCCTTGTATGCTGGTCGTGTGACCTGTTGTAAACGCAACCATAGAGTAAAGAAAATCTAAATCTGAGGTGTGTGAAGAGGAATACAGGGAAATAAAACATTGCTGTAAAATATCTTTAAAGTGTGGATTGAAGTTTAGACAGTTCGCTGAGAATAAAATAAAAACAATTATATTTTGAAGGGGTAGCTTTGAAACAAATACCTTCCTGAAGTAAGAAACTTCATATTTTGTATTATAATACCATGGTATGTTTGGTACTCACCAGAGCTATCAACTAATTTCGATGCGAGACAGTATCCATCTTATTTTTTTGCGTGTGAACTGGTTTCGTACGCAATTTAGTTGGCATTCTCACACGAAATATTGCGCGAAATGCATCTTGCATCGTGTGAACCCTGCTTAAGCAACAGTTCTCATTCAAAACATCAAACGAGAGCGCAAAAATTCGGTTCGTTGTACCTTCTATTAGTTGACACTATGTATGCAATATCACATCTTCGCAAAACATTGCTAACTGTGGATGAATAACTGTGTGAATGCATATGATAACATACTACAAATATCCAATGTAATACCAACGTGAGCTAGTAGTTGGGTTTCTGTAATATACACACAATAAACCAATGTAGAGCCAACAAACAGCATTTTGGTTTCTTGATTGGTATGGCATATGTTTGAAAGAAGGGAGATTTAAGAAAGAGTGTAGAAAACAATACAGTTTCATTGGCCCATTAAAGTAAGCTGAGCATCATATTTCAGTTGGCAGCCAATACAAAAATATACGTTGGGCCAACGTTGCCCTGAGTGATAACGTTGGGACAACTTATGTTTTTCAATGTTGGCACAACGCTAGATCCAGACGTTATACCAATGTAGGGCCAACAAACCTTACCGTATGTTTACCAATTAGTTGTCAATAATCAGCCAACCATGATCATCAAGAACATTTTAAATACAATTAGTTAATGTATTAAAAATCCAAATGTTTAAGCAAACACGGAAAATTATGTTTTTCCTCCCCCCCCCCCTCACATCACAAAATATCTATGAAGCATTGTTGAAATTATGTTGGTTACACAACGTTGACCCAACTAATGAAAAATGACCAAACACGAACCGTTTGGTTCCCATCATTGTTCCAACTTAAAAACCACTGAACATATATAATAGAAAAGTGGCCAGTATCGTGAACAACATTTACATTTCATACATACAGGAAATAGGCATTGTTTACATTAAGAATAACTATTTCCTAACTTCGACATTAAAGTGTTGGTTGTACAGTGTTGGTCAAACATAAAAATTAATACTAATTACCAACTGCTGTATATCTACCGACATGTTACCAACATTCAGCCAACACCGACCATCAAATAAAAAATGAAACAAAACGATTTATGCATTAAAAAAAAAACCTAAATTTTAAGCAAACATTAAAAATTATGGATTTTTTAAATTCCAAAAATATTATTGAGCATTGTTGGAAACCTGTTAGTTTTACAATGTTGGAACCACTAAAAAAAAAGTATCAATCGCAAACTGTTTGGTTTCGAACATTGTCCCAACATAAAGCAAACTAAACATATTTCAAAGAAAAATTGGCAGTTTCGTGAAAAACATTTGTATTTCATAACGTGCAGGGAAGGAACATTGTTTTAATTAATAATATCTATTACCTAACTTTGCCATAAAATGTTGGTTTTACAACATTGGCGCAACATATATATACATTTACATTACCAACAGTAAGTCGTATGTCTACCAACTTGTTGCCAACATTTAGTCAATCATTTTGAATATTTAAAAAATTGCTCTTGCAATATGTTGTGACTATTTGATAAAGTGAGGTGTTGATGCATGTTTTTCTAAGGAATCTCATTAAAATTTTCTATGTAATACATTCTGGGAGGTGTTTGTCTAATTGAAATAATTTTTATATTTCAAAAGACCAATTCACCATAATTTTTTTTCAAAGATCCCTTTCTGCTTCGAGATATGTATAAATTCACCAACTTTGCCACCTGACCATCCTTTGTGGGAAACCCGTGAATAATTGACAGGCAGTCAGGCTGTGGCACTGCTCGGCGCCTTGCATGCGTCGTGGCCCTTCTCCCCTGCTGGAGGTTTCGACAGGTCTGGCGACGACGCAAGAATGTTCTGGTGAGACTGCCTGGCGCCTCGTCCCTCCGCGACGCATCACGCGAGTTGGGGGAGATTCTTGGTGGTGGCCTAAGGCACTATATATACTGCGGCAACCCAGCGGCCGGCAGTCTTTGACGAAGGCCGCCTGGCCGAGCGTGCGCGAGCGAAGTGAAGTGTGGACAACGACTGGAGATTGCGGGACGACGGCGAGTGAGGTGTTCGTGACTTGAATGGACGAGAGGGTGTGAAACCGACGAGTGAAGTCTACTGTGCGTGATGGAACTTGGAGGACTCTAGAACATTGCGACTGGCGGGACATAGACTGAACTGAGGCGGGACTGAATAGAAGTGTAATACGGATCTTATTGTAAATATTCAAACTGCCAATTTGGACACATATTTTATATAATATACACTGTCTATTGTCTGTTGATACACTGTCTATTGGGGCTGATCTTTAATTATTTAATTTAATTGATTTCTTTGTGGTAATTATAAATTGTATTAAACTGGAGTGATTAGTTGTGAACAGTATGTGAGATCAATTTACTGTGAGGTTTTGAGTTCAGAGAATTTTGCTGAAGTTATTGTAAATTAAATAAGGCAATTATAATTAATTATTTTATTTTATTACGACCTCCATCCCTTAACGAACTTGGTATAGCCCACTTAATTTCTAGAGACAGAAACTATAACGGTATTTTGCTACTTCGGCTGCTGCACGCTATGCTGAAATTATGTAGGGAATATTATAGGGAGCTTGTGTACGATACCGTCAGAACTCTACTACGACGGAGTGAATTTCCACACTTATCTAGAGGCATTAGGAAACTGGGAAGTTATCGCCTCTCACGACATGGGTAGACTTACATCATTACTGAACTTAACAGTGATCGAACCCCCTGAACCCTGTCTCTCTCTCTTTCTCTCTCTCTCTCTCTCTCTCTCACACACACACTCTCTTCCTTTATTTGGCCAATTAGGGCTGCCGACCTGACTCTGTAAACGGATCTCTAGCATTCCTGGGCTGCGCCGGAAATTTTCAAGCTCATCCCATCACTGTAGTGTACTCACGGTGACGTCAGACTTTTCTAACTCCGTAAATAAACCAATTAGTGTGAGACGCCTCTTCACAAGCATTTAAAACTATAGGATACGGAATCCCAGCCACCTGATATTTCTTCTCCTACACTTCATCGAATTTAGATACAATGTGTTAACCACGAAATTTTTCACTTTTCGTGACAAAAATGGGACGCACTTATTATGAATTTACCCATGTTAAAATGGGTCGACCATATTAATAGCCACTGCGGTTAATGGCCTTCAGAAACAATAACAATTATAAAAACGTGCACTGACATTTACTACTGACAGACTCGCAACTTCACAACTATATTCCATTCCCCACTAGAAGAAACTTTCTCGGAGCCCTGCTAAATATCTACTTGCAGGACCGTTTCGTATTCTTATGCCACATGTAAACAAACAGTGCCATGTGACTGCTGTGTAGCATCTGTCAAAATCAATGTTTACATTTCTTTGAGTGTGTACATGTGTTCTTATGCTTACGCTACACCTAAACATAAATATT
This sequence comes from Dryococelus australis, assembly GCA_029891345.1. Taxonomy (NCBI): domain Eukaryota; kingdom Metazoa; phylum Arthropoda; class Insecta; order Phasmatodea; family Phasmatidae; genus Dryococelus; species Dryococelus australis. Next base: position 30,209,782 of record CM056998.1, on the reverse strand, counting down.
GAAATGTGACTTCTAATTTTATACCTGTTAAATATGTTTTTACTGTTCAAAGAATTTAAAAGAATTCTGTCATATTCCAAAAACCATTCCGTATGAATATTCAAAGTTAAGGCCTCTAACATTATATAAGTCAGCTTTATGACGTTTTAAAAATTCCTGAATTGACGATAGTTCTTACGGTTATTTAACATTAACATATTTATTTTCCATGACATAGCACATTACATGTAATGAACGTTAGTATTTTGCCGTGACTCTGTTTAACACTGTTACAACTGCGAGGTAAAGAACTGTAATATTTATTCTTTTATTATTGATATTTGTTTTGTTATTTCTTTAAAAGGACGGCCTCAGTTGGAATAAATATTAGAACGAAGGAACAACCAGTCAAATGAAAAATGCACATTAAATTCAAGCACACAACTCGTGTTGCTTATTTGTTGTTATACAAACTTAAAAGATAGCAGTGAACATGAACACAAATAAGCCTGCGGTAACTTTTATCTCGCTCATATTTCTATGTATTGCTACTTACTATTTATTACGTTTATTGAAATTTATCGGGCTGGGCTTAGTATTTGTTGGGATTCTTCAAATCACGTTACACGACTGTGTTTCAAACACCCAGGGCAAAGGTACAACGTTGTGATAAATAAACAGATGTGGATTTAAATAATTAACTTCGTCATAAGACAGTTCACAGTTAAAACGTATAAATAGTGCATATCAATAATTGAAATCACGCACACACACAGGGCCAGCGTATCGACCTCGATGCAGCAACGCCACACCATTTCACACGCAGCAGTTAACGAAAAACACGTAAGAGTATATTTATTAATGCCGTGGAAACACACATTTATCACAGCATCGTTACTTGCTTATGTAGGTTCAAAGAAAAACAAGGTCTACAAACGTGATGTGATAATTTAAAGTATTTTTTGGAGTAAGAAAAATGCCCGCTTCGTTTGGCGAAAAGCAATACATCATGTCATGGCTCGCCACGTCTGCTCAATCGCGATGGTATCCGTCGTGCCATCATATCTAAATATATTAAAGTAATTATTCAAATATTAAAATATATTTTCAGTTGTAAATTACAAATTAAAAAAATTATTTTGCTGTAATCAGTATGACAATGCTACAATTGAAAACATGTACAATTATCTGATTTTCTAGAGATACAAAATTTCTCGAGTGCGAGAGAGACAAAGAAAGAGAGAGAGAGCGACAAGCCTCGTCCAGCCGACGGTTGCTTCCTCGCTCGATGAAACAAACAGCGTGCCACTACGGCCTACGCCCAATATTTTGTGCTGTTATCTTAAACTGTAAAAATTAAATATGTTGCCATCGGAGCTACCTAAATATTAAAATATTTCAATAGGTACCGTTTTATTTACAAATATCATACTAAAAAACTAGGTTAAAAGAATATTTTAACTGTGAGCTATTTCTTACCGGCCTTTGCCAACACATCGTTGCTCTCGCTGTCGTTAATTCATATTTAATACGAAATACATATTACAAGTTATAGAAGATATTAAGATAAAGTTTCATTTATTCGATAACACAGTACTCTAAATATAACCATAGTAATTATATTTGTGGAATACAGGTTATTGAAAAAACAGGTTGACATGTTACGCCTACAGTGATTTTTCAAAGGCTGATTTTCATACGTCTCTTCCAGTCGGGAATGGACTATACAATGACAATTTTAGTTGCTCCCGCACATCAAATAAACACCCAAAAATTAAAATAAAATAAATCAATGGTAATTACTATTAATAATATTCATTTAATACACAAGATACGTTTTTAATAGTTATTGCAACATAAACATAGATAGTCTGACAAATAAATCTTGCCCTTCATTTTTTAAATAATTCAATTGCAAAAAAAAAAAAAAAAAAAAAAAACTTACTTCAAATTTAAGGAATGGTAATTACTAACCGCCCCACTCTCGTGTTTTGACTGACCGTCATGCAGCTCACATCCGCAATGAAAACGAACTTGTACTCAACACGACACAATAATTATTTATCTGAGATTCTAATCCAGCACCCCTTAACTACTATGATGGCGTGCAATAAATAGTGATACGTAACACAGCTGAAATCGAGTTATCGTAATTTTTTTTCCCAATATCGGTCAACATCGAAATCACAATAGAACGGCTTTGTGCAGTTTAGTGCGAACAGCATGTCGGTCTTCCAACACAGCGGCCTTGGTTCCATGTATTTTTGCACCTGACAAAACCAGTGGATGTTGCAAGTACTTCCTCAGAGAAATTCCACCTATGGAGCATGTCGGTTATTCTTCCCCCACCTTGGGAGTTAAAGCGGCGAATTTGAAATTTTTTTAGATTTTTTGGGATATTTATATATTTTCTAATTATTTTTTTGGGTTTTGTTTTTTTGGAAATTTTTGGGACTTCAAAATATTTTTAGAATCATTTTTCAATATTTTAAATACATTTTTTGGATTTTTTAAGGTTCAAAGTCAAAGGTCACAGGGGTCAAGGTCAAAATTAAAGGTTGCCGACATCTAACACGGCGGAAAAGACGACTGACAAAACCAAGATTGTTGATGGTCAGGTCCGACTCAGGACCTGGACCCTGTGTATCGATTTAGCATACTCTATTCCCATGAATTCAATATGACCGCCACTGCTTTGCCCTCTAGAATCGAGACACCCAAATCTTTCTGATAGATCGAATAGTGCCTTTCTGCGGCTTGTGTCAGCAACCAGGGGGGGGGGGAGGAGAAGGTGCGTTTTTGAGGGAAAGACCGGAAATTATTGAGGGGGGGGGGAGGGAAATTTTAAGGGAAGATAATTTATTTTGAGAGATTAAATGGAAATTTTGAGAAAGACATAGCTGCCGAAGGACCGGAATGACAGAGCATGAGCAGGTCCGATATCCGGTCCCAGGTCCCGATGGCTCTCGACTTCCCCATATCCTACTACTTTCCTCAAACTTTTTTTAAGTGTAGGTTTGAAATCTAACCCTCGTACGAAATCCAGGCACGGATCGGTGTTCGCAAATCGAGCAATCAGCCCGTACATAATATCTCTCGCCTAGAGAATCTGCACTGTAAATATTTGTTTGTACTCTTACGCAATAATTTGTAGCACCACACATATAAGAACACATTTTACAACACGTTAATACAGAACAAGTATAATTGAAATCTAACTTTAACAAGCAAGTAGCTTAGAGCCCAAGGTTATCATAAACATGGAGATATAAGCCATTATGGAATAACAATGAGCTGTACAGACTTGGGATTTTTCTTGGAGTGTTACCGGAATATATGAAGGGCGGGAGTAATGGGAGACCCCCGAGAAAACCCGCCAAGCAAAGGCATCGTCCACCACAATTCGCACATACGAAAATACACAAGTAATCTAGCCGGGGATTGAACCCGGTTCGCTTTGGTGGGAGGCAAGCAGTCTAACTGTTGAACCACAGCAGCCTTCTTAGGTATGACTGGTCCTAACATTGTAAAGATAAAATTTACTTTTGTAATAAATATAAACTAATAATTTTGTTTTCTTGCTGCTCTAAAGCACAAAATATAATGAATCACATTTGTTTTTAACATTTTAAATAGGCTTACTATAAAGTTGGACTAAAGTCACCCTGTCACACGCTACAAGATAACTTTTTTCCTTCAAAAAGTTTTCAAAGAACTGTTTGTAGAGAGTACACTTTTTTTTATCCTGTAGGTATAGGCTATTCACGATAAAATGAGCACTTTTCAAAGCATTGCTCGAGATCTACTTGTACGCATTTTAAAAGAGGCTACTGCGTAATTAAAAAAAGAATGGGCTCCGGCACCTCACTTAGCCCAAAACCCCGAAAACCATTAAAATAAGGTCGTACATATAACTTCTACAGCGTTCGATAGAGTGGGAAAAAATATGGCAGAGACGCCCTTCAGTACCCAAAATAATGTGGAAGCGAAAAGAGCTCTGGCCGACATTGGGACCGGAAACGCCTAACGGGTTATGTATTTCTCAATGCCCTCTTATACTCGAACATCACCTCGCAGGTCGGCTATTCTCTTATAATTACTACACTCACAGGGAAGTTATTCAGAATTTCGCCCCACACTCCAAAAGAAATGAATATATCCCAAAAAAACTAACAATTACGTAAGAAAACGTCAGTAAAACAATATGGTGGACTTATTAGCAAATCTGATTGGCTACTTCCAAAACACAATGTCAACGATCACTCCCTTCTTGCTACTGATACCAGTTAATGCAATATTAATTCAAGTGAACAATTGTACCTTAATATTTAGATACACGAAAAATAAAGCATTTTGGGTGCCACGAACGTATAAATTGGGGAGAGAGTAATCGTACTAAATTGTTGTAATGAATGTTAAAGCCATGCATATCACTAAAATATATTATTTAAATATTCGGCCACCAGTGCATAACACATAGTATAATGTGACATTACATTTACAATTCCCCCACGTGCGATCAATACGAAGAAAAAATTACCTATTTTCTAAGGGTGGCCACACTCGCTCAGTAACAACAAATACTGAAAATTACTAAACATGGTTTAAACAAGGTAGACTCTCAATCGAAAATACCTTGTAAAAGTTATGTAGATGAAATTGAACTTGTGAGGAGAAAATCTATAATCACGCGGTTTATACAACTTCGCCTTGCCAATCGTTCAATCTCCGACGATATTAGACTTCTCATTTTAAAATTATATCACAGATAGGGACACAGATACGAACAGGTTTTTTTCGTGAAAGTTGTAGTCCAAAACACTTTTGTGGTTGGATGGTTAAAAAATTTCACGTGCCTAATGTTTCTGTCCGCGAATCATGGACGTTCGGTATTACGACTGGTCCAGTCAAAAAGAACACGTCTTCACATGTAGAAATGAGCGGCGAATAACTAAAGGAAGTTGTGGTTGCGGACGCAGGATGATGAAGTCTAGCACGGCCACAAATATTTTCGCGAAAAACACCTGTCTCAAATCGTAGATTATTTTGCAGGAAAAATTTCCCAGTGTAATTTTGAAACACACAAATTCTACTTAATAAAAAAAAAAAAAAAACAGCACAGAAATGTAGAGTCCACCTGTACCTTCAGCCTCGTACGATGTCATAATACGAACACCAGTTTGCATCCTACGGTTGCTCAACGCACGCTAATTTAACGCATTGCCCACACGGGCGACGGAATACTAGATGCGCCGAATGACGTCGCCCTTAGTGCTCAATTTGAATCTGTGCCTGGGAATGTTAAAATAGCTCCGGAAGTTTAATTACGAAGAGTTCTTTTCAGGCCCTCCTCCAAGAGCCACCGCGGCGAATGTTTATGGCCCTACGGAATGCCTTTCGATCTCTTGGCAACCAACGCACCGTACTAGCCAGTTATTGTTCATTAACGTGGGGCATTTACTGCGCCATCAAGGACCTTCTACGACTCGCCCGAGCCAACAATGCGCTATTTTCATCCCCTTTCATTGGCCAACACGCGCTTTGACATCAATTAACTGACTTAGCTTCAATGCAGCGCCTACGCGAAAAGAGTCCCAACGACATACAAATCATCTCGACTCTCTTGCAGCTAATTAAGTACCATCTGCGCGCTTTGTCCGCGAAGGAATCAGGGCTCGAGTTAATAAAACGAGAAAGCGCTAGTGTCAGCGTTAATAGGAAAAATGGTGTTAGAGTACGTGAGCAGCTCACTGCGTGTTGCGACACTGGATATACCATTGGCCGCGATAGCATAGTCAAAACAAACGTGGGTAGTATTTCGATTCAGATAACTATGTGGACAAGTGCTTTGAGATGACTGTGCACTTCCTCTGGCCTAGTTTTAAAGAAACCAGAATAGAAGTTAAAATAAATTAGGGTATTTAATTTATATAGAAGTGTAGGTCCGACCTTGTGACTACGAATGCTGTATCGGCGACGTGTGAGATAATGTTGCGGATTGTGAACAGGAGAAGAAAATCGGTCAAGGTTTTGAAGATACTTCATGTTTTTGTAAAGTTCTGTCAATACCCATTCAAACCGAATACCAAAATACTGTAAAAAACTGTTTCCACATACATTAAGGTAATCATGATAATCATTACATATCATTTGATGAACAAATTTCGAAAACCTAACTGAACAGGAAATATTGATTTCAAATAAAATATATCTTGGGGTAGCAATAATACCGTGAAGCAAATTATTTTGAAGTGCGTAGCTTGGTGCGCATGATAATAAGGATTAAATTATGGAGTTTTTGCGGAATTTGAATTTTGTCGTGAGACTTAAAATGAAACTACATGTAAACCACACAATGAATTTCCGAGAAAATTGCTTTACAGTATACCCGCAAAGTCATAAAATTAATTTCCTCAACAATCAAATATCATTTCGGAGAACCATTCTGAAATTTTATTTGCGCAGGATGTACAATTAGCATTCACAATAATTCCAAGAAATTTTTACTTAGAAATTAAGGTGGTCGCCTTGGTAGGCCGCCGAACGGTGTGCAGAGCTCCAGAAGAAAAAGTTTTATTAAAAAACCGTCCAACGTGTGTGATTAAGGTCTGATTGCGAATAGCATTTAAGTAACGTTACCCGTCATTATGTGTTGTTCAGTTATACCATTTCTATCTAAAGCAAGTTTTTGTGATAAGCTAAGTAAAAATGGTTCGAACGGGTGTTTCCACGGGAATTTTTAGGTATGAACATTCCGGTACAAAACATTTAAAAAGGAATAGGCACATGCATGAAACCTTTATTTATATTATTACGTCATAAAATGGTAGGGTCTCCACTGAAAGTCTCATAGAGGAGCGTTATCGACGGCAAGACTACAAACCAGTTCAGTGCTTTGAGCGTAGAGGCGATGAGAGGGTTGATGCGCATGTCTCGGTCGCCCCTAGCGCTCCCACGTTTTTAGGCCTGAGACGCGCAAAATTCATTCAACCAGGCGGCCACCTTAATGCCATTGTGTTGGGCTGGAATTCTAGACCACGTACAACAAATAAAACTTTAAAACAGCCTAGAAATACAGCAAAAATGATTGGGAACTTAAACAGTCTTAATGACGAAGGGGGGGGGGGGGGCACAAAGGTTACAGTGTGCTTCGAACACGTCACGCCCTCAAAATTACTTTTGTTCGTCTAAGAAAATATATGTTTGAAAAAACAAAATGTACGTGTCGTGCCAAAAAAATTACACTGTCAACTAAATATTTTGTTGAATCAACTGTGTGTGTGTGTGTGTGTGTGTGTGTGTGTGTGTGGTGTTGACGTGTATATATATATATATATATATATATATATATATATAATATATATGTGTGTGTGTGTGTGTGTGTGTGTGTGTGTGTGTGTGTGTGTGTGTGTGTGTGTGTGTGTTTGGCCACTCATTTGACTGCCTTCGTTCGAAAATACAGCTCGAGAGTTTATTTGTATTTTATGTGACAATTAGGATAGTAAGCGTGTTTGTTGGTCCATGTATTGATGTTTAACAATCGTATGAACACATTAATAAAACAAAGCAACAATAGACTGACAACCAAATCTATAAAAATTGAAATAATTGTTTGCACAAGTTGCCCAATATTTGCAGTAGTGTCTATTAAAAAATATTTCCGGCGTCATCAGCTGTCACATTAGCGAAGGTTACTAAGGCGTAGGCAGCGCTCGGACGCAGGTGATCTAGGTTGGAAACTCGGTCGAATTTGTGATTCTTTTATTATATCTGCCCAAACAGCTTAGTGTACATGTAGCCAAGCAATTTAAAGATTAGCACCAACCAAATCTTACAGTATGGGGCAGCCAAATGAGAACGACAAAAATAATTTGGTTTCAACAACGAAATATTCCACTGCCCCTTTACTCTTTACAAACAAATAATTTGGTCACGCCAAACAAAACTTGTTTGATCCAACAAAACCTTTTTCTCGGTGCATCTGCACGTAGACATGTATGCGGTGCGTGCGTGAGTACGCTCGCACATACGTGCTGTCATCTGTCAACGTCCACACTTCAGTCGACAAGCTGCTCCTGTGTTTCCGACCAAAATTGTTTTCAAACACTGAGATTCTTTTCCACCTCTTGTGTAACTCATACTATATGTTTACGCGAGTTACACACCTACACACATACACAGGCATACACACACATAAATAAATATATATATATATATATTCCCGTCTTTAAATTCTTTACACGTTGCGTCCTCCGAAGTAGCCATTCCTTAGATGTCTCCGACAAGTTCAGTTTCGTGTACTTTCCAACTAGTGGACATTGAAACTTAGTAGTAAAATTCAGAGACCAAAGCACCCTGCTGTAAAATCAACACATGCTATGCAACAGCTCTCACACAACTACCTATTCTGTGAAGTGTGTGTTTATTGGATGGCAGAAACGCCAAGGTCATTCGCAGAACTATTTTTTTTCATATATGTTTCTTTCCCACGCCAGCATACACCTGGGCGTGTTTTCCATCGCGACCGGACAACAGAAACAAACACACGACTGCATGAGGCCTGTTTGCGGAGGGGATGGCCAACATTCCACCTACAACCCGATTACACTCGACATGCACTTCGCGTACAGTTGTCCTTTAGTATGCGGGCAGATGAATGCAATACTCCATTCACGGTTACCTTACACAGTTTTCCGAAGTCCTGCTAAAGTGCTACTTCCAGGATATTCTTCCGCCACGTGCAAATTAAACTTTACCAAGTCTATAAAACTACGCAAAAGTACAATGCACCGAATTCATGCGCACAGTTGTAATAATATTTTAGATGAGAACTATTTATTACTAAGCGTTACCAACACAGAAGTTTTCTATTATAATTTATAAATAAAATATAGATAAAAATTCAATTTGACGAAAAATAAGATACTTTTATGTTAACATAAATAAAATACGCATTTTTACATGCCGTATTTAGCAAATTACTAAACACGTCATACATGGAGTGATTTTTCAAACGTTTGATTCCAAAATTGTAAAGGAACCGCGAATAGACTACAGTGAGAACTCGCTCTCACCGCGCGCGGCCACCGACCTGGGATGTATGAGTTGCGGATGGAGCAACGGTGGAATGCTGATACGGGAAGAGTACGAGAGAGTAACATGCCGAGTGAACCTGCACGCCGCGGTGTTAGTATCCGTTCCCCCCTCCCCCTTCCCCCTTGAGAACACCAGAATTTCAGACTGTGCGTTTCTGATCATGCTGTAACGATAGCCTCGTGTGAGAATCACATGGTGAACTGGGGGAGCCATCGCACATGGCCCTCAACACGCAGCTGTGCAATGGGGACATTCTGTCGTCTTCTGTGCTACCTTTCTCGGCTGTGCGCCCAGGAACAAGATAATGCTCACCCACACGTAGCCCTGGTTTGGTTACTCGGAAATACACGCTTAAAAAAAATCATCTTCCATTTTACACAAAAATGATAAAGTGCTCACCAGAAGTTTCAGTAAAATTATGAACCTCCTGCTTTTTCAATAACAGACATTCTGAAAATTTCTTAGACGCTTGGCGTGAAGTCACGAAGTATATTTGTAAACATGCTAGTAAGTTTTCCGTACTTGCGGTTTAATGAGAGAGAGAGAGAGAGAGAGAGAGAGATTACGCAAAGCAGTTTTTAATTCTCATTAAGCGGGTGTATGTGTAAATAAATTGATTTTGAAGGTTTAATACTATTGTGGAGCGAGAGTTGAGCGCGAATCAAAAGATTCAGAGTCGGTGACTTAACACACACCAACGACCTTCTGGTGGCGATACTGGGTATAAATGCTGTTCACAGTAAAATTACCACTTCTGAAAGCCCAACTTAAGATCTACTTGTAGGCACATTGTGTATTCTTCCACCGTATGCAAAATTGATATTGGATGGGCCTCGTCACTTTATTCATGTCAAGTTCAAATGTGAAATTATTACAAAAGATAATGTTTTGCAAATCTGCTCACTTTCACACTTCGATGCATAAGAAAAATAAAAAGTGAAATAAATATCGCAAATGGTTACCGAACACTTTTTTATTCCACGTTAAGATATGGAACTACTTTCCATTCATCGTTACCAACATTACTGGGCGCATGTCACTCAGTTCACCTGTTAAATTATATGGAGGTAGGGATAATGACTTGTTTGTAAGGTTTATTTCAAAAGTGCTCAGTTTATCGCGAACCGCATTTGGATGTATTATTTCAGGAAATGTAATATACGCAACTTTTTCAGTTTCTATTAATGCCTTAGTGTTGTATGTGTTGTTAAGTGTTAGATGTGCCTAGTGCTACACTGAGATGTTGGTGTTCGAAGGAATAGGTTTGGCGCGGATATGATAATTGTAGTAAAAACGAACGCTTCAAGTATACTCGAGGTTGTTTGTTCCACAAAAATGCAAGAATACGGAGACGCTCGGTATTTACGGATCGCGTTTCCGTGTACTAACTGTAAATTTCCGTTAAAAAATTCCCGTACACGTACAGACATTTTTAAAGTGTGCTTACGTCTTGTTTCAACATTCCCGTAACGTGTTCAGCCATTCTCTTTGTCGCGCATCGAGAATTTGTGAGACCATGCTGAAGTGTTCGTCATTTGGAGCATTTTTCTCAGTAACTGTGAGGATAGCACAGGATAGCATGTACGTCGTTTCTTTGATTCCATGTCCTATCTATCGAGTAGTGCATTCAAGCAAAGGCCACTCCCAATATGTATTAACGGCCCGGCAGTCGCGAACTTCTGATGGGGAATCAATGTTAAACGAAATTCCTTCTCATTGCGTCAATTTTAAAGATAACTATTTCAAAGAAAAACGCGTTGGCGCGGTTTTCTCAGAGAATATTCCAACATAATATGTTTTTTTGAAAAAAAATATATTTATCCATCTTTTTTTGCTATGTACAAATTTCGATATTTACATTTTATAATAAACATATTAAACAAAAAAGTTGGCAAAATATTTTTACGTAGCATTATTCCTTACGAAATTTCACGCAGAATACTATTTGTTTGAAATAGTTATCTTTAAAACTGACACAATGACAAGGAATTTCGTTTAACATTGATTAGCCATTTGAAGTTCGCAACTGCCGTCTTGGTAGGCAGGCCCGTTAAATGCGCCTTTTTACTTTGCCAAAGGTTGGCGGCACATTATCCTGATGCAATAATATTGTAATTACTTCTTTTGTCTGTACCATTACAATTTATTATGTTTATTTTGTACATATTAAATTAAGTTAGTCACGCATTTTTTTTGGCAGTGAGTGTAATTGTATTTTTTCAGAATGCATCACCAGCAGTCATTTTTTTTCAGCTCCCCAATAATTCCCAGTGGAGTGGAATAAAAAACTAGACTACTTCTTATCTAGCCTGTAATAGGCATGAAAACATTTCGTCCAATTCGTACCGAACGCTACAGCAAGTACTCCAACGAGTTTTACATCCATGTACACGTAATACGAGAAATGTGTTTCTTTTTAAGATTTATTTGAAAAGCAATTAATTGCGAAACCAGCTACAGTCTGGCAGCCATTTCAGCGTGGTTACCGGGCGCGAGGGCTTGAGAGCTGAACCGGGGCGGGGGAACACACAAGTGCGAACATCGCTCGGGCAGGTGGCCGGCTCTCTTAGCTGATTGCCGCGGGGAGCAATTCGTCGACAAGTGTAGGGTCGTCGCGCTACGTCCAACCCCTCTTCCACCCCACCATCGACAACCCACGGGTTTCGAGAGATCGATACCAGCCGCAGGTAACCTGTTACATCTCCTGGTCTGCTGGTCCTCTCCGCAGCTGCCGTTCCGCTTGTCCGTGGGAGTTGACAGCTGGCAATAAGGCCCGCTTGAGAGCGTGTTTACACTGCGGCCTCAGCCTTGTGACCGCCAAGCACTTTTCACGACCATCCGCATTATTACAATCCATATAACACTACAGAGAAAACATATGTAAAATAAATCAAGAGGGTCTCTTTCAAGATGAAGAAAGGACTTGAACTAGAATAATAACGTACGATTCCAAACAACACAGACACCGTTTCGTAGCCTGTGTTAAGCAGGATGGTAAACCCATCATTTCCCGTAGTGCAAGCACAGTTTTGTACCACCGTTACTTTGCATGGTGCAGAATACTCGTTTAGCATTCACTTAGCGTTTAATGTATTATTAAAGTGTTTTGATACGTATTTCTACCCTTATCCAGACGAATACTGGTATACTACCGCTAAGAATTCCCCTCCCGTTAAGAATTCTCCTTCCTTTACTTCATCTTGTGAACTACGTATACACGCTTAATTAAAAACAACAAATATAGCTGGTTCGCGGTAAAATGAGCACTTTTGAAAGCACTGCTTAAGATCTACTTGAATACACGTTGTGTGTTCTTCCGTCTTATGAAAAATTAACATTGCTATGGGCTTCATCACTTTATTCATGCGTCGGCCAAGTGAAACTGTATAATTATTTAAAAAGTAAATATTTTACAAATCTGCTCACTTTTACACTTCGATGCATTAAAAAAATTGAAAGTGAGAGAAATAATTTAAGTTAGCACAAATAGTTACCTAACACTTGTTATTCGACGTTAATATATGGAACTACTTTCCCCTCCATCGTTGCCAACTTAACTGGGCACATGTCACTCGCTGCACCCGTTAAAATATATGCAAGTGACATTATTCTAAGGTCGATTTCAAAAGAGCTCATTTAAACGTTAACAGCTTTTACTAGTAAGGCGACCGCTTAAAAAAAAAATAATGAAGCTGTAAGACAGATGTTTCCACGACATTATACCGGGTGAGTCGCCCGCGCCTATTACTCCGTATCTATGCAACCCGCAATGACACTAACCATCTAACGCAACATCTCTACCGCTGTAAGATAATTGTCTGTTGTGTAGCCCGAGTCCCGTGGCGTGTACGTTCTCGTTACGGCGCCTCGTCTGTTAGCTGAACATTCGACACTGCTGTCAGCCTGCACCAATCAGCGGCGCGAAAAGAGAGAACCGCTACATAACAGCACACGTGCGCGTTGGGTTCTTTTCGTCAGTTAGATGGGTAACATTAAGTGCGGGTTGCATAGATAAGGAATAATAGGCGCGCGCGACACACCCGTGTGTAATTTATAAAAACACTGTTATGCAGGATATAAACGATAAGTATTTACAACTGTACACAGAGTGTACAGGGATCCGAGACGAGCAATTTGATGTAGGACACTTGTGGTCCATAGGGTCGGGAAATTACCGTAAAAGCGCTTGAAAAATGTGTACTAACACACGTGCAGCGCGCCCCTGTGGGCCCGGCCTTAATCGACCTGCTGGTCAGCTGAAGCTAGTTTGTACAGAGGTCAAATCGGGCAGGAAACGTTTAGTAATTACTTTTGTTTGAAACACATGTTGCAATTTCATACATTCTTTCCTGATTTCTGTAACTTGTCTGTAGTATTGTGTCAATGCAACATGTGTTTCGCACAAAAGCTATTACTAAACGTTTCCTGCCCGATTTGACCTATGTATAAACTGGCTTCAGCTGACCAGCAGTTCGATTAAAGCCGGGCTCACAGCAGCGCGCTGCACGTGCCTTAGTGCACATTTGTCAAGCGATTTACGGCTATTTCCCGACCCTCTGGACCACAAGAGTCCTATATCAAATTGCTCGTCTCGGAGCCCTGTACACTGCTGTGTACAGCTATAAACATTTATCGTTTACACTCTGTATATAAAATAACACATGCGTAAATGACTCACCACGTGGGCTTGTTACCGAGCATCGCGAGTAACTACACTCACCTGCAACAAAGAAAAACAAAATCACAATCAGTAAGAGTGCAACATGGAGGAACAAAACACAACAATACCATGCAGCATCCTCCCAACTTTAAAAGCTGAAATTGTGTGTAACAACAATAGTTTCCAATCGGGAACGAGAAAAACTGGAAAGTTATAGTTTGCTACGACTGCGAATCCGCGCGATCATCTTGAGAGATGCATCGGCTAGTGTAGCAGTCCCGACAAACTGAGTGAAGAATGAAATGCGATCTTGGAGGCCACATAGCTGTATTTCGGCTAACTTAGCACTTCTGACATTATCTTAAAATAACCCTTGTTCATAAAACTAAACAATTTACATAAACACTGACTGCAGTCTTATAGACATAGTGACTGCAAACAAAATAGTTTTTCATCTTAAAATCATAGTATACCATTTAAATAAGTTTACAGTATATTGAAATTTTTTATTTGTGTTATACACATTAAAATTAAAACTAGAACATCATTCAAAGTTGATGAACAACAGTAAAGTTAGTCTATAGGTTCGTGATAAAGTTATTTACAAGTGGCTTCGAAAAAATACAAAAATGTGGTGATAATGAAACTAAATCCACAACAAACGCTGACCGGTTACCTTCATGTACACAACCCTTTGATCAGCAAACACGTTCGTCTAGACAGCGGTAAAGTAACTAGCCTCGTTTCTACGGTAGACGGATGTTTCAACAGCCACTTTAACAGCTGCTCGACCAGTTACGACATGAGAAGACCAGTCAGTTACGACATGATACCAGTCAGTTACGACATGATACCAGTCAGTTACGACATGAGACCAGTCAGTTACGACATGAGACCAGTGAGTTACGACATGAGACCAGTCAGTTATGACATGAGACCAGTCAGTTACGACATGAGACCAGTCAGTTACGACATGAGACCAGTCAGTTACGACATGAGAAGACCAGTAGAGTTCTAGAAATCGGCAGCTTATTGTAAAACTACTGAACATTCTACTATGGAGATGGGATAGTGTAAGTGTTTAACATCACAGGTATACGCATAAGTACTACTTTATCGATAATTCGCTCAGTGTACTTTTTCGATGCATAAAACGACTAAAATGGGCAATGGAAATACCATAGGTATACTTCAATTTTCGTTGTTATACTCTACAAGATATTATGCCTGCATGTTCTGAGCGTAAAACCGACGAAGAAAGTGTAAATGTTTGTGTCACGATTATACGATTTCTTGATTCAATGTCTTCAACGCACACAAACTGCCTTAAAGTTGTGTAAGGCAGTTGCCGATTGAAAAAAAAAAAAAAAAAAAAAACTCTGCAAATAAAAATATAATGAAGGAAATTTGACGAAAAAAAATTATCATATCAACGCCAGCGCATCAGTTGGAAAGAAACATGTTGAATGAGCCAACTTAGGCGCGCAAAGTCCGCACGACGACTTATACAGTCCGCAGTAAGAAGGGGGCTACGGTGGCTGTGTGGTTAGACTGCTGGCCTCACACCAAGGCGAACCGGGTTCAATCCCCGGCCGGGCCACTCCCAGATATTCGCTAGTGAGAATCGTGCCGGACGATGCCGCTGGTCGGCGGGATCTCTCAGGGACCTCCCGTTTCCCTCAACCTAGCATTCCGCCGTTGCTCCATTCTCACCTCATTTCACCCTCATCGGCTCTCAATACCTCGTGGTTAAAGAGCCGCCCAAATTTCTCAACTTAACTCCGGAATAAGACGGGATTATCTAACTTAAGTATTCAAGAAAATGAGTTAAGGTATGATGCGAAAAAAAATATTTCACCTAAAAGAGGCTGTTGTGAATGCAGAATTAAATTGACGCACCGATGACACAGACAAACTGGTAAGGAGGAAAAAAAGAGCAAAACACCGCTTATTTATGGAACACGATAGCAAGCCGACACAGTTTACAAAGAAGTGGAAGAAGAGCACAGTAAACCGGGAGAGGTAATTGAAAGATAAATAAGGCAGCACGTATCTTGGTAATGGGCGACGGTAGTGCAAGGGTAGGTGAACGAAACAGGAAGGGGTAGTAGAAAGCAACGGCCTGAGCACAAGAAAATGAAAGAGAAAATGGATTGGTAAACTTTGGAAAATAAGATTGGGTAGTTACTGGGAACAAGAAGGTATAAACATCACGAAATAAGGCGGTACACGTCCTCGCGAATCCTGAAATACGCCATTTATATTACAATTTAATTCTGGAGTGCTTTTAAAAATTCTATTTTTTTTTAAAATATGTCTTTCTTAAACGAATTAAAATTATAATTGCAACTTAGTTAAGCAGACGCAGCGGGCTTAAAAAGGCAGTGAACAATGCATTACATGACAGGGTCCAGAGAAATTCAAAAGTGAGGGTAATCTTGAGCACGCAATATAGGCCAAATGATATTAACATAAGCAAATCAGGCAAATGCAGAATACTGACTCTGAAGGAATATTACCTGTCCTAATAAAAATGAAGTTATGGGTTTGCATCACACATCAAGCGTCGGTGCAATTTATAATATCGTGAATTGTTAACACTTATATATAATACAGAAATGGTAGCGGTATTAAAAAAAAAAAAAAAAAAAAAAAAAAAAAAAAAAAAAAAAAAAAAAAAAACCACTGCCCATAACTAGAGCCACGGGTATTTCGCAAATTCATTCGGTACCGAGGTAAACTTCAAACATTTGCCCTTTTCTACTACTACTCTCGATTGGACCAAAGTTATTTAGACACGCCCCGTTTAACTGCGAGCCAATAGTAAGCAGGAAGCAGTAGTGTGAGTGAGTGTTTAACAGTGCTGTACAAAGGCCTCACTTGATCACAGCAACCAATAAGCAAACGATAGTGTCTCGAGTGTGTAGAGGACTGTCAAGTCTAGCCTGCTGCCAAATCAACCCGCGAAATTCTCGGGACTCTACCCATAACTAAAACTAAAGGCTGTTCACGGTAAAATTAGCACTTCAGAAATCAACGTTAGAAAAAAGTCACTGCCCCTACATGCACATATTTTAATGGGCGCACTAAGTGACATTCGCCCAGTAAAGTTGGTAACGATGGACGGAAAGTAGTTCTATAGCTTAACGTCGAATAAAAAGTGTTAGGTAACCATTTGTGATAACAAATTATTACTTTCTTTTTCTGTTTTTTTTTCTTCCTAATGCATCGAAGTGTAAAAATGAACATATCAATAAAATATTTACTTTCTTAATAATTCCACAGTTTCAAGTTTCATTAGACACGGATGAATAAAGTGATGAGGCCCATAGTAATACTAATTTTACACACACACACACACACACACACGGACACATACACACACGCACACACACGGACACACACACACACACACACACACACACACACAATATATATATATATATATATATATATATTATATATTATATATATATATATATATATACGATTTTAAGTAGGGCTTTCAAAAGTGGTTATTTTACCGTGAACAGCCTATACGTTCCTAAACTTTCCTTAGTTTCTACTTGGATAACGCATAGAGACGGGGCCTAGCAATTTTAAATTCGAATATTACGGAAATATACGAATCGAGAGTCAAATTACAGTAAGGCGGGGAAAAGGATGCACAGCTACTACGAAATTAATATTGAATATTGTGTTTGACATGTTGGGGTCACGGCCGTTTGTTTAGCGTGAATACGTCTACGTTGACGCGCGTGGACGCCTTGATGATTATTTTACGATATCCGGCACCGCTTCACCCGATCATATGGGGTTTTATGGGTATCACTGTATTGCTTTCGAGATGCTCTTTCCAAACCGTGTACGATTTCTGTATTTCGACTTGGCTTTTTGACGAGTACAGGCCGAAATTGTGTTATCTTAGTTTTTTTACATTAGACGCATACAATATCCCCATGACCACGCCACACAAATATTTTTTATACACGCAATCAATTAATCTTGACGCGAGTTGTCGATTGAAACTTAAACGAGCGTTATGGCTTCTCCTAGTCAATAGTTATACTACGCTGAAGTTATGAGACGCTGAAGTTATGAGACGCTGAAGTTATGAGACGCGCCCTGCCGCCTGCTAACGTTTGCAGTCCTCGCTCAAAGTAACATATTCTTTGTTCCTTTGACAATCGATCGGTGTACTTGAATTTTGAATGCAGACGACAGATTCGGAGCTGCAATGCCAAACACTATCCCCCCCCCCCCTTTTTGTTATCATCGGATTTTCCGGATTGCTTCCCATTATGATTGAAAATTTAAAGACGTATTCACGTTAAAAAAAAAAAAAAAAGGGAATGATAATGGCTGCTTGACACGACCTCATAATAACCTGCGGGTGGGCAGAAAAGGACTACAGACATCGTACGACTCACACCGAGCTGCAAACATCGACTTTACACACTGAAAAGTGAAATTGAAAGTATTATTATACAGTTTATGATTTTTTTTCGGGCGTTAGTGTTGCTATATCATCAGTTTTAAAAACGACACGTAAATCTCTTAAGCCTTGTATTTCACCTCGTACACTGTGGTGGCAGCGACCAGCCTCAAGCCCCTGCCACAATGTCAACATTTCCTGTCAAACTGCTTCCGATAAGTTCGGTCAAATAAAGTTGGACAGTTATGGCATCATCGAAAAGTCATAGACAAGGCCATTTTTTTCCTGAGAAAGTTGGATGGCTTCAATTTCCATCAAACATTTGAAAATTGGACCGGTTCTAAAATTTGTTTTATGTTTGACGGTCTCATCCAATCGGAATCGTGCACGACAAAAATTAAAGTGAAGAAACTTAAAATAACGAACAATTGCTGGAAACGAGTAAATCATGAAGATAATTAATTTATCTAGAAGCTGTCTGGGCATGAATACTATTTTAAGTGAATATTGCATATAATATTACGAACTCAGAGGCATTTCTTTAATTGTGCAGAAAACATATCTTATAAATAAAATGTTAATTTAGTAAAGAAACGAAAATTAATTACTATATTAAGTACATTTTCGTCACTATAAAGGACCGCATGGGAAAACAAAAGCAATATCTCACAGTGAAAATAATTTTTTAATAATATTAAAAATTATATCCTCCCAATTAAAAAATCTGATAGCGTGACACATTTTCAAACACATGTAGGATAATTTGATAGAATTAGTTGGAAGGAAAAATTTGATGGCCGTATAGACGCCTTATAGACGATGATACGTCATGGGCCCAGGTCATGACCCCACCAAGGAGAAAATGGCCTGGTGCCGTAAAGTATTTCCCCTTGCATGGGCCCAGGATATAAGTACGATTGAAAAGTGGATCAAAGAGAGATATGCTAAGAGAGAGAAAATGATTACTGACCTAATGGCAGCTGCTCAGGCCGAAGGCAGCCTGTCACAGGAAACTCCCCTGCCTCAGAATTCTGAGACAGACAATGCTAAGGAAAGCGCTCAAAGTCCGGTGGGGAAGGGGCCACCCCCAGGTTTTGATAATACAGTAACTGGCACAAATACAACCCAACCAACGGCAGAAACTGTTCAGGGTGAGGCTTCCACAACAGTGGAAGAGATCATTGAGTATGCCACCTGCGAGCGCAGGAAAGTCAACAAAGAGTGGGCTAAGTTCCTCCTCCCACGGGTGATGAGGCTGAAGGCATTACTGGAACTCCAGATTGTGCGATCCGCACAACTGGAAGGTGAGACCAGAGCCTATAAGTCCATGAAATGCACCTCCTCAGTACCTACTGGGAGAGTCACAGTTAAGGCCAAATCTCAGTCGTTTGCTGAGATTGTAAAAGAGCAAAGAAAAGCAAAGGAAATGCCACAGGAAAACCAGTGGCAGGAGGTGAGGGGGCGAAGTCAACCTCCAAAGAGAACAGTGCTGGTTTACCCAAAGGAGGGGGAATGCCGCTCGGAGGAGACAAAGGCAAAGTTAAAATCACTTGATCCGGTGAAGGAGCAGCTCCGGATCAAGAACGTCAGGCAGGTATGTAAGGGAGGTGTGCTTCTCGAGGCTTAGGACGAGCAGATGCTTCTAAAGCTGAAGAACGTGCAACGAATGGAAGAGCTTGGACTAAGGGTGGCTGACCCCAAAAAGCACGGGCCCAAGGTCATCATATATGATGTGCCGAGGGAATACGACGGTTCTGAATTCATGGAGATGCCTCATCTCCAGAATTTCAGGGCTGCTCAGCTTACAGACGAGGAGCTAAGAAAGAATGCCTCAGTGTGCTTCCGCACTGGCCCTCGTGATAAAGAAGCCATCAACCTGGTCTTGGAAGTTACGCCTCCCCTAAGAAGGCTATTGGTGGACTGTGGAACCCTATTCATAGGGTTTCAAAGATGCAAAATAAGGGATTATGTGATGCCTTACCCAGTGCTATAAGTGCCAGGGGTATGGCCACATAAAGGAAAACTTGTTTGCCCCACTGCACTGAAAAGGAGCACAAGTTCTCTGAGTATAAAGCCAAGGTAGCCAAGCCTAAATGTGCCAACTGTGTGAGGGACAAGTACAAATATTGATCCCACCTGGATGGTTCCTCCGACTGTCCAGTCCATCAGAGGATGATGGCGTTGGAGCACGACAGGACTCAGTATGACTAGTAGTCGCGCACTGCTATGGTTCGGGCAGATTAACCTGCAGAGAGCTGCAGTTCCAACAATGGAACTGCATAAGATTGTGAAGGAGCAACATCTGGACCTGGTGCTGATGCAGGAACCCTACCTGCTCAGAGGGAAAGTGTCTACTCTTTCTGGTCGTTTCACTATCTTTGGGGAAAATCCACTAGCAGGAATCTGGGTGTGTAACCCCGAGATGAATCATGTTCTGTTGGAGGCTCTTTCTAACACGCATCATGTGTGTATTCGTTTGGAGCCAGTGGGGGAGGGGATGGCATGATAATTGTCTCGTCGTATTTCCAGCCCCAGGATCCGATCGAATTACATCTAAGTCAATGGGAGAACATACTGACGAGAGCCAATGATCCCAAGATCATATTTGGTGAGGGCATCAACGCCAAGTCGGAACAGTGGAATTCCCCGAGAACGGACGGCCGGGGAGAGGAGGTAATAAGATACCTCCTGGAGAAATACCTGCAGGTAGTCAATAGACCAGGACACGGGGCAACCTACGTGTCCCCTGCCCATAATACGGAATCGTATCTGGATGTTACCGTGGCGACAGTGCGTGCTGCTGGGAGTATTGGGGACTGGAGAGTTTCGGACGAGGTAGATTCCGACCACAAGATGATCCTGTTCACCATCCGGATCTATGGGTTCAGACAAACCAGAACCGAACATCCCCATTTTTTTATGGCTAAAGCGGACTGGCCTCTGTTTGACAGAGTGCTGCTGAATTACCTGAATCAGTACAGAGCAGAAAAGCTGCTCATGACTTTAGATCAGCGGGCCGATAGGATAGGGGAAATGGTAATGGCTGCCTGTGATCGCGCCATCCCCAAGACCCAGAGAAAGATCCCTCATCACTCCTGGTGGGACGATGAATTAGAGGGTAATCGCAGGCAGGTTAAATGTCTGTGAAAGCGCTTCAAAAGAACACATCGCCCTGATCTTAGACAGCAAACGGTACAGCAGTACAATGTTGCCAGATCCCAGTACCGACGCCTTTTAAGGAAGAAACGACAAACAGCTTGGAGAGAGCTAGTAATGGATAGGGGGAACCAAGACCCCTGGGGACTGGTTTACCGGATGGTGACGGGAAAGGTCAGAGGTACTGAGGTGCCTCCCGCCCTTGAGTCCAGTGATCATCTTTTGCAGACTCCTGAGGAGATCACAAGGTATCTGCTTGAAAAGCTTTTGCCAGACGATACTGCAGTAGGGGAGACCGAGTATCACGACAGGGTCAGGGCTGAACAGCTATGCCCAATTGAAACCGAACACACTGCACCATTTTCTCTTAAAGATCTGGATGCGACAGTCAGAAGGACGAAACTGAGAAAGGCACCAGGATGCGATGGGATGACGGGGTGAATGCTCCTTCGTGCATATCCTCGTATACGCCATGATATGTTGGATTTGTTCAATACTTGCCTCTCTGAAGGGAAATTTCCATTAGGGTGGAAGAAAAGCCACCTTATAGTCATCTATAAGTGTGCCGGGAAGTACCGAGAAAGGCGAACTCATACAGCCCAATAACGCTTCTTCCAGTACTGGGGAAGACGTTGGAGCGCCTCGTAAACCAGAGGCTGATACAATTGCAATACCTGGGCATCGTCCATGGTATTCATCCTCGCCAGTATGGGTTTACGAAAGGGAAGAGCACCGAGATGGCAATCATTGACATGGTCGAACAGGTGAAAACCTACGACCAAACCTATGTCATGGCGATATCCCTGGATATCACAGGGGTATTTGACAATGCTTGGTGGCCACAGATTCTGTGGCAACTTCGCTTATTGGAGTGCCCCAGGAATATCTATGGTCTGATTAAGTCCTTCTTGACTGATCGTAAATGCACCCTAGAAATGGGCTCGCATAAAGAAGATAAGGTGCTGACCAAGGGCTGTCCGCAAGGCTCGGTCATTGGTCCCATATTGTGGATTGTGATCTTTGAGGGGCTGCTTCGGCTGGACTTCCCGCCGGGCTGCATGGTCTATGGGTATGTGGATGACGGTTTGCTCCTTGTCCCTGCCTGGTCACGGAAAGAACTTGAATAAAATACCGATTTGGCTCTATCAATGGTCGAGGAGTGGGCTGGGAGGTTCGAACTGGACCTCTCAGTTGACAAGATCAATGTCATTTTGCTTAAGGGCAACCTTAAGCGAAATCCCGTGATCAGGATTGGGGGCAGAGTAATCAGGATGGTCACTGAGATGAAATATCTCGGTGTCATCCTGGAATGTCGCCCGGCATTCCATGCTCATATCTGCTATGCTGTGAACAAGGCTGTTATGATGTTTCACCGGTTGAGGGCAGTGGCGCCTGCAAACTGGGGGCTCAGATACCGGAAAATAATGTTGATGTACAAGTCTGTCTTCCTGCCCATCTTCACATACGTGTGTGGGGTGTGGTACCCGGAGGTGGAGCGAGTCCATGGCAAAAGAGCTATTAACAGTGCTCAAAGAGCGGCACTTTTGGGGATCACAAATGCTTATAGGACAACTTCTGCGATGCTCTCCAGCTTATTGCTGGAGAGATCCCTCTGGATCTGTTAGCGGTACAAATGGGCACTATCTCACGTAGGAGAAAGCGGGGAGTCATTCCCACAGCAGAATTGAAAGAAATGAAAGAAGCCACTCTAACAGCTTGGCAGACCAGATGGGACCTTAGCGCTAAGGGTCGTCTCACGTACGGTTTGTTTCCTAGTGTAAGAGAGAGACTGAGACTGGAGAAGTGGCTCGAAGTGGATCACTACACCACCCAGTACTTGACCGGACACGGAAACTTCCGTGCTAAGTTGTCCTCCCTGGGCCTTGTGGGGGATCCCATGTGTGTGGTGTGTGGCGTGGAAGATACTTCCACCCATGCTCTTGATTGCCCCAAAATTGAGGATATGAAACTGGAATCTGAGGAAACTCATGGACCTCTCTGTCTCGGGCCCATGCTTTGGGACAAGGGACAAGACCAGCAACTTGCTGCAAATATCTAACAAGGGTCAGAAAGAGAAGAGAGGAGTTTGACATCTGGTGGTCTGGCACTCGGTTGAGTAGAGACCTGGACATGTCGGAGGTAGACAGCAGGAGGGATGACACTGGGATAGATGTTGTTAACCCCAATGGGTGATCACATCTTCGCAGTCGTAATCTTGGATGATGGGATTGGCCCTGTTAACCCCCCACTAACCTTGGATGATACAGAACAACTTCCTGTAAGGGTACATGGGACAACCATTTGTGTACCCCCTCCAGGACAGAAGCAAGGCTGAAAATGGAACAAGAACTACCCAGGTCTACGTCTATAATGCGAGTTATAGACCTAGAACAATGTCAAGTGGACAAGGTTCTCAAGAGCGGTAACCACCTGGTTGGCTGTGTACGTGGAGCTCCGTGGTATTTGTGTGGAAAGGCTTTGCTCGCGTTACTTGTAACATGCGCAAGCTTAAACGCGATAGCAGACGAAGAACAGTCTGTGCCATGTCCCGAGCCAGAGAGGTATGGTCAACGGAGGTACCCGTGGAGGAGGTACGGACCGATCAGCCAAGAAATACGGAGGCTGAGAGGGAAGTCTTCCTCCAAAAAGTACTCACGAGGAAATCGATGGCAACACCGGAAGAAGCCAAAACGGTCGAATATGACTGGCCGGATGAACAGAACATGGTAGATGCCACTGTACAGGCTTGGCCTGCACAGTCGGATCCAAGTGACCCACAATGGCTGTATAACGAGCTGATCGGGGGAGAGATGCTAACGAAGTTGGACCCGGCAACTTTGACATCTGCTCTTGCCCTTGTCATAAGGAATATGGAGGGGGGGGGGGAGACAGGGTTATATTCCCTAGGATGGAGACCGTGGACAGGCTACTCGTCGCCCAGGCAGGCCTGCCAACTAAACCTGCAGAGTTAGTCACTCTGATTAAAGAATGTTTCTGGCGTAGAGGTGAAAGATTCGTTGAATCTGACACCCTTCAGGATGCCATCCGCACATACGGGAGGCGTACTTTTGATTACAGTAAGCCTTTCAACGGGTACACTGTGGTCAGGTACTAGTCCTTCTCTTCGGAGGGCATTCTACCACCAGTATGGTCACGCCACATAGATGTGACAAGCCCCTCCCTAGGGAGGGGCCTGGCCGGGTGGAGGAAGGATCTCGGAGGAATAATCGGAGAGATTGGGAATCTCTCGATCGGGATGAAGCAACGCAAGGTATTGGTAAACTGAATTCCTACCCATTTAGCCTGCACCCACCCGGCCAGTAGCAAATACACCGATTAAGACAAACCCGAATATGACGACATGCCGCTGAGTAATGCTCAGGCATACTTTTATGGAGCTGACAAAGTTGATTACACCTGCATGTTTTTAAATATGTTGGACGATTGCAAAGCGGAAAAGAGCGCAGCGATGCTTTTGTATGTGTCTGTGTGTGCATGAGTGCCGTAACGGAGTGCAGTTTTTGGGTTTTTGATACAAGCTCTTTGCATCAGGGGGCGTGGTGGAGGGGGATGTTACTGGTTACCGGATATCCCCCGAAACTTAGTCACGGCACAACCCAGATGCACTGAGCCGAGAAGGCAGTAATGGGGATACCGTCATGCTTAACTTCAAACGAGTCAGGATTAGCGCAGTCGCGAATAGTAGTTAGTGTGTGAGTGTGTAGTTTAGTAGTAGTGTTCTTTTCAATTTTCGGACAGCATGGCGGTTTCAAAATTGCAAAGTTCCTGGTGGTTACCTGAGATCAAAAGAGCCGATTTAGTTTTTTGTTTGTGGGGGCTAAAGTAGCTTGGCTAGAAAGTAGCGCACCAGGTATGACCTTTTAATATGTATCGGCCACCTGGAGGGGTGGTTTGGAGAGGCCAGCGCCGGTTCCACCGGGAACTTTGTGTACTGCTTAGTTAGAAGGTTCTCACAGAATAGTAACACATGTTTGCAAACGTTTTGAACACGATTCGAAATTTTTCTTCGAATTGTCTGACAATGCACTTTTAAATGAGTTAAGAATGTACATTAATAGTAAAGGCTGTTCACTGTAAAATGAGCACTTTTGAAAGCGCTGCTTGAAATCTACTTGTATATACATTGTGTATTCTTCCGCCTTATGTAAAATTAACATTTCTGGATACCTCATCACTTTAGTTATTGGTCCGTCAAGTGAAATTGTGAAATTATTATAAAAGTAAATATTTGAATAATATGGTTATTTTCACACTTCCTATGCATTAAAAAATCAGAAAGTGAAAGAAATAATTTAAGTTATAACAAATTGTTACCTAACACTTTTTATTCAACGTTAAGATATGGAACTACTTTACATCCATTATTACTAACTTTGCTGGGTGCATGTCCCGCAGTGGGCCCGTTTAAACATACGCAGGTAGGGGCAGTGACATTTTTCTAAGATGATTTCAAAAGTGCTCACTTTATCGTGAACAGCCTTTAGTGTTGAAATTCTTCAGTTTTGGAGCGTAGTTTATTTCTGTTGCTTGTGGCCGAATATCGGAACGCATGTGGCCGACCTGCTACGTATGTAGGCAACACTGTGAAGAGGTTAGATCAAGGGGGCAGGAGGAAGAGCGGTGGGGACTGGAAAACCCTGTAATGCACAATCCTGTCCCGTATCAGCAGGGCGCAGCCCGATATACGCGGCCCATAAATATTCATGTCGGCACGCCTGCCTCCCGGACGTATTTCGGAAACCTGTCATCAAAATACCATTACGGTTCCTTAATTCGGGAAATTGTACCCGGAAGGCCTCTGTGATCCCCCCGACGAAATAATATATACAAGCGGCCAGCACGCGATAACTTTTGCAACAAAAGCATATCGCACATCAATTTTCTAGGCGGCCTAGAATTGTATACGTATTAGCCACATCAAACAAAATATCTACTATATCTTTTTTTTTCTGTCCACGTATGAGCAGAAAAATCAGATATTTTTTATTCGAGATTAATTGGGACACTTTCTGTCTTGCTGCTGGCGAATTTGATTACTCACCCACCATACTTACTTTATGCGAGTTTTTCGGGAACATTATCTAAAGTGTGGCAGGATTCATACCGGACATTTTGTTTGACAGTTGACTAGTTCAGGATCGGCCACGCGAAAACATGGTTTTCGGCTTCTCTTTTCTGCCACCTATATTATGCGGATAAATGAGGATTTACAGACAAAAAAAAACTTCTTATTCGATTTAATCATATTTGCTCTCTTGCAACATGGTTATTTTCTTCAAATAGCAGAGCGTGTTTTCTGTTCTAAACCGACATTGTGCAAGGTAGCAGAGAGACGCCCAAAATAATTTTACATGCATGTAAAACGGTAACTTACAGAGTATTAACATAAATGATTTTTTACACGGAGACAATGTTCTTTTCTCAGCTTACCAAAAACCTTGTGTTTAAACTCTCAAAAGTTAGAGTGCACGTTGTGTATTTTTCCGCTTTATGTAAAGTTAGCATTTCCGTGGGTTTCGTCGCTCTATTCATGTGTAGGTCGAGTGAAACGGTGAAATTATTACAAAAGTAAATGTTTTACAAATCTGCTCATTTTTACACTTCTATGCATTAAAAGAACACAAAGCCCAAGAAATTATTTAAGTTAACACAGACGGTTCCCTGCCACTTCCTATTTGACGTTAAGATGTGGAACTATTTCCCCTCTATCGTTACCAGCAAAACTGGGCGGATGTCGCCCAAAATACATGCAGGTAGGAGCAGTGACATTTTTCCAAGGTTGATTTCAAAAGTGCTCACTTTATCGTGGACTGCCTTTACCCCTGCATTACCCAGGAAGGGCATAGGTTCGCAGGTAATAAGAAAGCGTGTCCCGCTTTCTTATTTACTCTGTGGTACAGTACTAGGCAAAAATAATCGTCCTAGTTTCCGCGTGTAATAGACACATGTGTACACTGGTCTGAATGGGTTAAAGTAACGAAAAATGTAGTAAAACAACCGTGAAAATGAGGAGTTTGTAAAAATGGCTAAGGGAATTGACCCTGAACAAGAAATAAGCCGTGCAGACATGTCAAGCGGAAGTTGCACAAGAATCCGCGCTGTCTTAAGGGGGAGTTATTGCAGCCAACTTGGATTTGCGTGTATTCCTGTATAACTTAATTTCCAGAGTTAATATCTGAAAACCAAATTTGTCAAGTAAGAGGGAATATCTGAACCATTATTTCGGAACCCAATTTCTTTTTATCATGTAAATCGTTTCACACCTGTAATGTCCGATAAAAGCTGTTCACAATAAATTGAGCACTTTTGAAATCAACCTCAGAGAAAAGTCACTGCTCCTACCTGCATGTATTTTAAGGGGCGTACTGAGGGACATGCACCGAGTAAAGTTGGTAGCGATGAAGAAGTTAGGTAACAACTTGTGATAACTTAAATTATTTCCTTAGGTTTGTGTTATTTTTTTAATGCATCGAAGTATAATAGCGAGCCAATTTGTAAAATATTTACTTTCGTAAGAATTCCAGTTTAACTTGATCGACGCAAGAACAAAGTGAAGAGGCCCATGACAACGTTAATTTTACAATAAGCAGAAGACTACACATCGTGCATATAATTAGATACTAATCAGGGCTTTCATAAGTGCTCACTTTACCGTTATAAAGTTTAATATGAATAATTGTAAAAAAAAAAAAAATACCTCGATGGATGAGATTTTGCTCTCTAATCTAGTGAATGTGAACACGTCAACGGCCACAATGGCACACTGTTAAAAAAAATTCCCTTCATTTCACGGAAGTGCTGGTAAAAATTTATCCAGAAGTGTTCGTAAACTCTCCGTAAAATTACGGACATATTAGATTTCAGAAACGGACTTTCCTTAAATTTCACGGAACCTCTCCGTTAATTTCCAAGTTAGTTTTCAAGTACTTTCCGTTTAAAATAAAAAGAGATAATGAAAATGTCTTTAATTTTCGTTATGTGGGTGTTCCACCGTGAATAAAAATTACATTAAAAAAGTTAAAATATTTTGTTGTCACGCGAGATTTGAACCAGAGTCAAGAAGTTACCAGTTCACGACTCTAACCATTCGCCTAAAACTCTCATCTAATATTTGTAGTGTAACTTTTATATTTGTATTCGAAAGACAAAAGCAAAAATCCAGTTTCTATTAAATTTTGTGTATTTTTAGTGTTGCCAAATGTTACAGATGCCTGATGAATAGGTCATAGTCGTGTGGATAACCTTAACTGCCGCAAGCACGATAATTTTCTTGTTACAGTGGCGAAGAAAGCTTCGTGTAGAATCGGCATTGTTCGTCCCCGTAACTCGAAGCCAAAGGGAACACGGAGTCTTTACGTATGTTGTATTTACGGACTTAAACTCCGTTTTTCGTCATTGCGGATTGCCTTTCTGTATATACACTGTACATTTCCGTAAAACATTTCGTAAATATACGGAAATTTTTAACAGTGCAGCTACTGGGCGAATGAACTGGACACCGCCCTTTCTCTCGGCAGCGCTATCCGCTTATGAAGAGCCGAGGACGGCGAATTAAACCTTCTGTGTCCGACAGACCACCCCCCCCCCCCCTTTTCGGTCTCTCGTTCGGAGTAATTACCCGCTCTCGCGAAGATGAAACCCGACGAGATGGCAATCACGGCCTTTTGCCGGGAAGTCGCTCCGGGAAACATACACACGCAGACGTACACTGCACTTCAGGACAAACCGCGCGTGAAGGTATACACGTGGTGAGTCCTCGTTCTCAAACTACTATCTGGGAGCTGGTGCCCGGAGTTAGCAACTCGTCCGCTGTGAACTAGACGCGGCAATGAATGCCCAGGCGAGAACACAATGGCCGCACGAGAGGAACTGCCCTTTCATAAGTCATCGCCCGCTGCGCCGAATAGGAGCGACCCCGCTTTATCAACGTCGCGATACGGCACTGCCGTTGGCTGGGCGGAAGAATACGTGCCCCACTTGACGACTCTAGCGTGACAGTTTCGCCGACCAGACTATTGCAAGCATAGACTGTAAACGAAATTCTGGTAAACTTCCTAAACAGTACTGGAAGTTTTTAATCTATACGATGTAAGGAATTATTACCATATATCAAACTACACGTGTAGGAACGTTTATCATCACTACTATACAAAGTTGGGTACTTCTCTATACATTTGACTGTTTCCTGTGTGAATCTCGGTTGTAGGGTAAATAACTTTACCATATGCGCTTTCGCACTATACATACACGTCGACGTGGTAAATGTGCAAATAATTTTTTTAGAGTGTAGACTAAAGATGAGGTAGACCGTTCTCGCTGGCTGCGCACAACCAGTCTGCGTGGATTGGATCTTAGGTTAGAACACTGATTAGTAAACAAGTGCTTTGAGACGTATGTATACTTCCTCTTAACAATCTGTAATGCAGTAATATTAAATTCAAACCGATAAAAGTATTTTATTAATATAATAGTGCTTCTCATTTAAAATTAAGATATAAAGAAAAACGTTCATAACTGTTGACCAGGTGACTCTGCCAGTTGAGTTTCTTGTTGGAGCTCACTTCCGTGGCGCAGTCGGTTGGTTCGCCACCGATCTGGGGTGCGGCAGGCTCCGGGCTCTAAACCCGGGTAAGGCACGAGTATTCATTTAAGTCAGGTTATAAGTTAGTCTGTAAACCGTCCCCTGGTAAGCTCTGCAGCATAAAACCGGGGGACCTTAAAAAAAAAAAAACCCATTTACATTATATTACATTCCTTGTTGGATACATGCGCAGAAGCTGTATTAGCGTTTTACCTCGCAAGGGTGGAAATAATACTTCTGCTACTTCCATGCATCGGGCTGACTATGATTGTAATGAATTATGAGAAGAGAAATTCCGTATTATGAATTAGACTGGCATTTGCTTCGAGCGAAGTTAAAAAACCGCAAAAAAAAAAAAAATAAAGTCAAGTACCCAAATTCGAGTCCAACAAGCTACATCATCAATAAACACACTCGATATTGTGAACACAAAGTTAGGGAAATTTATAAAATATTCTATAAAAAGACTAAGTTTTACAGTCGCTTACGAAATAGTTATGTGGTAAAAATGAAAATTTAGAAACATAAACAACAGTTCAGCAAAAAAAAGTTACTTGTTCTTTTTTTTTTACATTTTATTTTTCTCTGAATTTATAAATATATTAACAGTTGCCACGCTAGGAAATTTCCATGGGAAAGTCGTACAAACTACAAGCATTTGTTTAGTCACTGTAACAAACACTATTGCTTCCTGGAAAATCTCTGCAAATTTACGTGAATGCAAACGTTAAGAAAAAAAATAGACAAGATTACACACGAAAAAACAAATAAGTTGCTTTCGTTATCGACTTCGGTAATACAAAACCAAGTTGACGCGCCGCCGTACACGACGCTACAAAACTTATTTTGTCTCTATCAAGCGCATACGTATTATTATGAACTGTGACCAGGCCTTAGTTGAACGGCATGCATGATCACGCCTTCGGACTTTAAACCAGGACATTAGCCGTGAGTGGCGAAATACTTCGCGAAAGGTAACAGCAGAAACCACCTCCACCAGACAGTATACACACAGGATAGCGGCTTATGAGCGGCGTCTTTTGTCATCGAGGAATCGGACCAAGATTGGACGTCTGCAGACGTGTGTGTCCGGCAACACTTGCCTTAATCAACCAACAGCAAGATGGACAAGATGGGGACTATCCAATTACGTTTTTATAAGAAATTTATCAGGTAATATCTTTAATGAAGTAGTTCTCTCCGCGTAGGTCAAGTAATTATCGCAGTTACCGTATAACCTTAAATGTTCAGTAAACTCCCATCTTATACCATTGTGCTCTACCTAACTCTGAATTATAGTTTCCTACGCCCCTATAACTCCTATTTCAGGTATGAATTAAATACAAATTAATTCATATCCGTATGCAGCACCGAGATAACCTGTCAAACTCGAGATAATTTCGCCGCTATTCTCGTAGAGGATAACTACATGTAGACGAAATTTGCAAATTTATTTCGTGGCAGGTTAGACTTCAAGACCATATACTCCAACGTTCCTTTCAAGATTGCACGACATTCGTTTTGACACGCCTTTAACAACTCTTTAGCCATTAATAAACAGAAGACCGCAGGAGACAGAAGAAACTGGATTACGTACACCCAACGTAAATTAAAAAAAAAAAAGTCTCGCTCCACAGCAGCAGTCAATAAATAGACCATTGTGGTTGAAGAGTGTGATAAAAAAAACGACTCCGCTTGTAAATGAATTCGCAAAATACACGCGCGTCTAATTGCGACAACATGTGCCATTACGCTGTGTTACATCCTATTTAAGTAAACTTAACAATTTAAGAAATTAACTACGGAAAATAACCTACCCGCACTTGTATTTTTCACTTACAGGAATGACCGGCATGTTTACAGTAATTCTGGAGGCAAATTATAAAAAATAGTACCAGGTTTAACCCCATAATGTGCATATTATTATTATTTTTTTTAGTTTCACGTGTTTGCAGAAAAGGTAGGTAGGTAGGTATAGGCCGTTCACTGTAAAGTGACCACTTTTTGAAGCTGTTTCATCAGACACAATAATCAATAAATACACGACACTGTGGTCTCGGGCTTTTAGTTTTGGTTATGGTGAATGTATACAATATGTTTATTACTCACAAGGCAGGGTTTACATTAACAAGTGGTGGAAGGATACATATTGGTTGAAAGAGAAAACTAACTAGGGCTTCAAAAGTGCTCACTTTACCGTGAACGGCCTATAGGTAAGTGAACTTAATGTCTCGTCGACAGCGAGGTCATTAGAGACGGTGCAAGTTGCACAGGGAAGAGGGACTGTCGAAGGATAGGGGAGGAATCGGCCATGACCTTTGTTAGGGACCCATCCCAGCAATCGCCTGGAGTTATTTCGGGAAACCATGGAAAACCGAAATCAGGATGGTTGGACAGGGAATCGAACCCGTGTCCTCCCGAATGCGAGTCCACCTCGCTCGAAAGGAAATTTCTGGTGTCAGTGGTAATTGCGTAAGTACTTATCACTTACATTTTGTAACCTATGGAAAGGGTTTCAGTGGCATAAGAAGCAAGCAATATTATAAAATAGGCCTAGTTGGTTGGCAAGAGCATCCAAAAGCAGAACCCTTGGAAAGGCGGTGTCCGTATTGGAGTTAGCTACTAACCTTGCACAACAACGACCATAATTTTTTTTCCTATTTTGCAAAGTGCCAGATGTCAACGAGTATACGTTAAGGGGTTAAGCGTGTAATTTGAAGTGTAATATTTAAATTTGTGAAAAACGAAATTAGTTTCATATTTGTTTGGTATATTTTACAGTTATAACTGGCGAGATTATAGAACATTCATGTTTCCAACAAATTCTTTACGTTATCTTGATCGGTGTACCGTTAACACGGCCGAAAGACAAACACTTAACAAAAATCAACAAAACAGAGTTTTCAAAAGAAAAAAAAATTACTTAGCATGCGCAATGAGAAAAAGGGTTTGTTGAATCAAACAAGATTTGTTTGCTGCAACCAAATTAGTTTGTTGTTCTCATTTGGTTGCCCCAAACTGTAAGATTTGGTTGGTGTAACTATTTATTTGTTTTTCTACGCTTACATCAAACAGTTTGGGTCGATATAAAAAAACTTTACAAGTTCGACCGAGTTTCGAACCCAGATCACCTGCGTCCGATCGCTACACCTTAGTAATCTCAGCTAATGTGACAACTGATGACGCCGGAAAGCTCTTAAATAGATATACAGCAAATATTGGGCAACGTGTGCAAACAAATATTTAAAATTTTACAGCTTTATTTGTCAGTTTCTTGTTGCATTGTTTTATTAGTGTGTTTATACGATTATTAAGCATCAATAGATGCACTAACAGACACAGTTAGGATCATAATTGCAACAAAAAATACAAACAAGCTCTCGAGCTGTATTTTGGAAAGAAGGCAATCAAATGAGTGGCCAAATAAATATATACAGTTGATTCAACAAAATATAACATATATGTTGCTAGACGAACAAAAGTAATTCTGTTGCTTTTCAAATTTTGTTTGCTCAACAATATATTTTGTTAGGGCAACTAAATATATATTTGGCCGTATGCAAACAAATATTTTGTTCGATTTTCTCTCAGTGCTAACCAAAAACGGCAGCTTCGTTCAAGTTGGAAACTGTTCGAGCAATTCTCCAGGTCATCTCCTTCCTCGCATTGTGCGGGCGGCGGAACTCGTACGAGATATCCGCTGAAGGAGGATAATAAAAAGTGTGAAGAGGCGGGCGAACCTCGAGTACTTGGCCCGCACGTGCGCAGCTTCACCTGAACAACTTTCCCCGGCGGCGCAACAGATCAAAGACCCCTCACCCCGACCGCACCACCAAACCATCTTTACCAACTCCTGCCCCTCGCAAAGACGTTTCCGTTCTATTTTCAGACACACTGGTCCACAGACGACGAGAGAATAAAAATGTTCTCCAACTTGCTTCATCCTCCAGCTACGAAGACGCCCCCGCACGATGCCAGTTTTTTAACACACTATGTACTTTCATGTTTTGTTGGAGACGATCCTTACAGAGTTCCGAGATTTTTGAAAATTCTTTCAGTGAAAAGTTAAGGTGGGTTTACGATTCCTTTAACAGAATAAGTGCTCCGTATGCTTAAGATATGATTCAATGTATTCAAGGGTATTTGTTTATGACTGTCGTGAGGGGCTCTTGACGGGTCGTGTGCGATCATGGCGTGACTTAGGAGATCGTTATATTTTATATCTTAAGTACAAGTCAAGACGAAGTAGCCAATCAGATCCCAGTGACACTTGTTTTTGGCGGGAAACTGTATTTACAGCTTGTATTTAGGTTATGTCATATTGTGAAATCGTATGAAAGTAACTAATATTATCGAGGAACAGTATCCTATTATTTTAAAGAACAGTTCATGGTCATGTTTTCTTTCTTGGAAGAGGTTATTGAATGCGGTTTAATTAACCTTTTCAGATTTCTTGATGTAAATACCCAATGATGGCATCGGCTTCCCATTCTATAAGATATCACGAGTTTTTCAAAACGATTACACAAACAGTAACCACAGATAATTAAATACATGTAAATTATCTCCATTCTAGTTCATATTCCCAGGTTATGTCGGTTGCTTTCATCTCCTACGATTCTGATTGGCTAGACTTAACAGTTGCTAATTCGATCATAAACTGTATAGCTTCTTAGTATTCAATTTTCTATGTGCTTATCAAGCCATTAAGTACAATTTTTAATTGTTCAGTCTTTAATAGTAAAAAAACCCACATTTAAACTTCAATAATGTATAACTTACCCGTGTGTTCCTTGCACAATTTGACCACAGATAGTTTGGACACACCCTGGACGGCTCTTCAGTAACACACACACTCTTATTGATTTACACTCTCTTGTTTTCTTCTAGCATAGGTCTTCTCTTCAAATAACACGAAGTGTAATTTTGTTTCAAAGAGATATTGTGAAAAGTAATTGAGATGCGCATAAAATCATAAAGCCCTGTCCTTTCGCTCGGCCTTAACTATTTTGGATTTAGTGGAATCGTGAGGAATGAAGAAGAGACTAGTTAGCTCTGAAATCTTTCACGGCCGGTGTGGGGCCAAATTGAAAATACTCTTAAACCCAATCGTGACGAACATTTCGATTTCGCAATTTCTTACGATCTCTGAAATGGTGTCTCAAAGGCGTACAACTTAAT
The DNA here is from genome assembly GCA_029891345.1 of Dryococelus australis. Classification (NCBI taxonomy): domain Eukaryota; kingdom Metazoa; phylum Arthropoda; class Insecta; order Phasmatodea; family Phasmatidae; genus Dryococelus; species Dryococelus australis. The sequence goes on along the minus strand of CM056998.1, from coordinate 30,174,673 downwards.
GACATCTAAAAATTACATTAAAGTTTCTGGCAATTTTTAATACCACAAAAAGTGTATTTTATAAAAAGGGTATACAATCTCTTATTTAATGAAACAATTTGTTTTATTAATTTGACTTTTTGGTTGTGTTTCAAACCCATTCATCCACTACTCACAAAATCTTAAGAGTTATACGTTATTAGGATAAAATAAAATAAAAGGCTAGGCAGTTTTTTAAAAATTAAGTTGTATGATTTCAGCCACACTGAACGGACAGATCTGCCGTGTACAACTCGACGATTTCGTTTTCTTTTCTCAGTAAATAGAACAAAAATTTGTGCTTCCGGAAGAACTTCAGAGACAGCACATTATCACCTGCACAATACACCATCCAAGCTATACAAATTCATACACAAACTAGGCGGACAAGATTCGGGTCACAAATGGGCAAATATGCAAATTTCTGACGTAAGGCATGCTAATTTTAGATTCATGCCACCTGCATAAATACTTCAAGGCAATAAATACACAGAGTTCTTTTTAAATGAAGTGAACATCTGAGGCAGTTTCCGCTGTTTTTTAATTGCTTATTTACTATATATATGCATGCTTGACACCTTATATCCCAAAGCTGATAACAAAGCTAATAAATTTCAAACTCCGCACTTCCACAGTTTTACTAACATATCGTATTAATTTATCTAAAAACGAAAAGTATTCATCAGGCCGTATCCACAATTTATGTCGATATTATTTACGCCATTCGCGTCGGAGAAACACGAGTCGCACTGCCGTTACAATATGATTTACGTCAACCGCTAACTAGCCCGTAAAAATTAACATTCCGTTGGCGAGAAAAACTAGCTCGTAGTTTCCGCGCATAAGGGATCATTACATCCATTCGGACCAGAATCGTGCACATTTCAAGGCTGAAAATTAATACGTATCCGGAAACGATTATCGGGTAAAAAAATATATATATTTTTCAGTAAACTTACTTAAATGTAACGAAAGTTTCTAACATTGTGTACGAAACTTATAATGCAAGCTGTTACACACATATTGAACGAAGAATAGAGATCTTATGGCGAGATAAACGGTCCACAGTTCGAATACCGACCCGAGTTTTGGATCTATTTTAACTAACTTTGTATGCGATTTTCTGTCTGTTTACGTGCTTTTACGTGCCTGACATAAGGATTGGTGCAATATCTATCGGTTAGGCATGTCGTTGGATCGTGGGTCTCTAGTCCCAAAATTATCAAATATGTTCACTTTCTGTCGGACTTCGAAAAATTTCGACAATTTTTCCCATTGTTCGGTGAATATTATAGGAATTTATATTAAAGGCGAAATGGAAGTTTTAGGCATCGGATATAGGAATCAGAGTAAGAAAATGGAGACGCGAATCGATTAACTTAATGACCTGAGTTTTCGAAGCATTTTTTTAGCGTTGTTCGTACATTATTTTTTCACTGTTTAGTATTCATACGTACCTGATGTAAGGAATTAAGCAATCACCAAAAGTGAGGTATGGTGTAATGCCCTGAGTTTGAGTCCAGAAAAATATAATAATATTAATTTACTAACGGAATTAGAGAAAATTTCAGAGACTATTTTAGGAACTTATAGTAAAGGCGAAACGAGGGTATTAGCTATCAGATACGGGGATTACTGTAATATAAGTGGTTCGCTATTCGATAGATGACGTGAGATTGAGAAGCTTATTAGCGAGGTTCGTGCGCGAAATTCTGGTTGATCGTGTACACTCGATATAAATGTCTAAGCAATATCCGGCGACTAGGACTGGCGTAGGGATGTGTGTTCGAGACCCCGAAACAATAAAAAAAAAAAAAAAATTTCTATCGGACTTAGGACCGAGGAACAGGGATATATTTGATGGCGTGGGGAGATTTGGCGGCTCTTAATATCGAGTTCTTTAGAGCAGATAAGGGTGATTGAGGTGAGTATGAGAAGCGCCGGAATGAAGGTGCGGGGGAAACGGTATATCCCCGAAAAAAAAACCCGCCAACCAACGGCATCGTACAGCACGATTCCCGAATGGGAAAATTTGGAGTGACCCGGCCGGGGATAGGACCCGGATTCCCTTGGTGGGAGGCGAGCAGTCTAACCGATCAGCCACCGTGGCCCCAGATATATTTAATGATTATGCATTTAAATAGCGCACAGAATTCAGTATTTTTCGCACAATAGCTGCCAACTTGAACGGAAGCGGCGTCATCAGCATTCACGTTAAATTACATGCAGTCACGTGCAGGGATTTTCATTCCAGAAGTTTATTTCAAAAGTTTCATGTTATACTTAGAGGTTTGACAAATTACGAGTGGGAGGATGGGACATGTTAAACTAAGAATCTGCTCCAGTACAATATTGTCGTGTGAATGTAAATACACTTGTGAGTAACCATGTCCGGTTGCAGTCGATGGGGGGATCTACCAGACTACGAAGTCCCTAATGCGCGCGTAATGCACGGTTGAAATCGTACGACCGGAGACATGCTGTTAGTTGAACTGATGAGAACTGTAACATATAGAAATTGCAAACAATAAATGCAATAAATATTAATGAAAATAAAACATAAAATAAATAAATACAAATATAAAAGAAGTATAAAGATATGACGACATGAGCCCCAAGCGGTTATCTCCTGCACGTCATGCAACCTCCGCACTACGGGTGAGTTGTGTTTGCCTACCTGCCCGCACACTCAAGCGTTGTGGACAGATCTCCACAGTTTATACCATTTTCCCAACAAAAATATAACTGCGTATAGAGTAAATATCTAAATCAGTCGTCTACAAGTATAAATGCATGTTTATTTACGTCAATCTCCCTTTACGATGGTATGGTACATAAATAAAGACCAAATATACAGATAAGAATATACAATTTTCTGGAAGGTAATGTAGGAAAACTCGGAAGTAGAAATACTAGATAATCATTTTCGCTAGTTTTGTGAGCAAATATTTTGCCGTTGAGTAAATTCCAAGACCTCTTGATGAAAACATATGAACGGACAGGATACACAGACTTCAGCCAAGTTGTTACGCATATGCCGTTATCACTCAGCCCGTTCTACAACAGCACGACTTCGCAAACTGCAAGAAATTATTCATAAATTTACCACATCAGTGTATATGTACAGTGAGAAAGCGTAAATGGAAAAGTTTTTTTCTTATGCATTCATAGTGGCGTTTTCAGACATTTTCTCAGGGGAACGTCAAATGTGCGTATTTACAGCCTGATATGTCGCATTATTACTCTATACAATGTACGGGCCACAAACCGTCCATTAAAGTTTATGACGTTTACTATAATTTTCCTACAGTGTAAGAAAACGCTTACGGATGAAGGAAATATGAGTGATCATGGAAATATTAGCGGAGCAAGTGTTGCTCTTCAAGTAGTTGTTGCGCAGTGCGGGGTAACGTAAGGAATTTCCATCGATAAGGATGAAAGAAAATGACACCACGCGATCACTTTAGTACAGTGGAATTCCTGTACCAAAACCTACCTCGACAATCATTATCCAACGCAATCACTTTACCTTCAATGTAGACCTGTATATTTTCATTTCCGATTTTTAAAATGACTGCCCTTTACTATCGTACAATTCCGTCACATACTTTACCATATCAAAACTCGCCATTACTATTTACCTTTTTCGACAACAGAGCATGTCTTATTTATACCAAGAAGTAAACAGGCAGCTGGAACTACACCAGGTTCGATTATCGGCGGGTCGCTCCCGATTTTCACGTGTGGGAATCGTGCTGGGCGATAACGTTGGTCGGCGGGTTTTCTCGGCGATCTCTCGTCGCTTCCCCGCCCTTTCATTCCGGCGCTGCTCCATACTCGCCTCGCTTCACCCTCATCGGCTCTCAAGACCTCGATGTTAAGGTGGCTGCCTGGTTGAAGGAATTTTGCACGTCTGAGGTATAAAAGCGTGGGAGCGCTAGGGGCGACCGAGACATGCACATCAACCCTCTCATCGCCTCTACGCGCAAAGCACTGAGCTGGCGCGCAGTCTTGCCGTCGATAACGTGCCTCTATGAAACTTGATGCGGAGACCCTGCCGTTTTATGAAGCAATAATGAAAATAAAGGTTTGATGCACGTCTCTGTTCCATTTGTAGAGCTTTGCACCGGAATGCTCGTGCCTAAAAATGACATTCATAACACCCGTTTGAGCCGTTTTCACTATCACAAAAATATGCTTAAGAGAGAAATGGAGGAACTATTAGCAAAGAAATTTGGAAAGTAATTGAGAATGGTTATTTCTAGATTATCAGCATTACATTAAAAAGCAATAAACACAAAAAAATCAGGAAATTGAGGTAAAATTAATGCAAGTGTATTCAGGAAAATGTTGATGTATGGAAACTATTTTGGGAAACAGTAATTCCAGGGTTATAATTTTCTGTATAAAACCCTTATGGAATTTTAATACATATTAAATACTGCCAGATTCTTGCAGTTTATGAGTATTAGCTACATATTATTAGAAAGAAAAACACTAAATTTTAAGTTATGAATTCGTGTCTGGGTGAAGAAACACTTATGCCGCGTCGAAGAACATAACAATTAGCTTACACGAGGAGGTTCCCGCATTTTAGCGCCGTAAAACCGTGGCTTATAGGGGTTGTGGATTGTCCTACGGCGAAATATGTTCTCGCGTTGGAAGAAATGCAACTACACTGAAGCGGATATGGAACCCAGTCGGTCGAAGAGGGACAGGCTGAGCGGCGTACGGGAAGTCAACGGCCCTGTTGCACCAACAAACGCGAGGACGTGGCGATTACGGATAGTACAGCCACATCAGATACCCTCGCTCAGGAGTTCAGTCATGTGGCACGACCGCACACAGCATCTGTAGCATCAGGCCATCTTGTCGAGGCGCCCATCACTGCGGCGTCAACTAAATGCAAAGCAGGGTGGAACATTCGGCAGGGAGAGACTAATGGCATACAATCGTCTTCTCCGACGATTCTCGCTTCTACTTACAGCATCACGATTGTTGCATCCGTGCCTGGCGGTACCTTAGGACACACCTGGCCGAATCCTGCGTTATGCATCAGCTTATCCGTCCAGCATCAAATTCCAGTCCTCGCGGGAGCGCTTATTAGGTGGGAGTATCTACGACTGACTCAAATCTTGGACACTGTAAGCCAGGGGACTGGACTGAGAGATCCTATTTTGGAGAAAGCCTAGACTGTAAAATGTAGACGCCTCAAAGGACAGTCACCCAATGAGGTCTAGCGACGCCCTTAGGGTAGAGGTAGCCACTCTCTAGTGGAAGGTACTGGAAAAGCGTTGGGGCTGTGGCCGCAGTCAGCTAGGCCTGAGTTGTCGAGCAATATGCTTGTAATGGGTGTAAGGTTGCAATCCATGAGATTAAATACCCAGTAGGGTGATCGTGACCTGGAATGGGAATAAACATCCTCTCCCTCGGCATGTGTGCGATATGGGGGATTGCCATGAGGACCGGAATGTGGTTTGGACATAAGGCGCACCATGTTTCTCCAAGTCGCCCAGTGGGAGTGCCCGAGACTCAGGGATAGGTACTCTGTCTCAGGGTTACGAACCTGTGATACATCTTGCAAGAAGGAGGTTTCAGCCAAGCGATGTGACGGTGTCAAAGGTATTGCCACCTTTAGTATCCTAGTTTCGCCGAATAATAGATGCCTCCGCTAGTTCAAGGGAAACCACACCTCCTCGCGGTACCGCTGGATAGTTTCCGCTAACAAACATGGGAAACTCCCGGGCGCTCCCTATGCCATGTTTTACTAAAAGGGGTATCAGCCTCCCAAGGTAAACTTGAATCATGGGCAGTCATGATGGTGGAGTCTGGTGGTGGGCTGGTCGACTCCTTATCAGTCAGACAGTTGGAGCCCAAGCATAGAATTCCACAGTGAAGAAATTCAAAATGTATAGTAATGGACGAGAGTGGTAACCGTTTCTGCTCCCCTACGGGTCGGTCTATATCGGACCGGAATTCACACCCAGCACATTATCAACTATCGCCGCAAGGCGAGTGTGGCTAATAATATCAGTCGCAATAAAATGTCAAAATAATGAAGTATGAAAATCAAGATAAAGTCAATGAATGCCATAATACACATGGTACATTATATAATAATTCCAGTGATGGAACACAGCTGGGTACTGGGTCCATACATATGTACCCTACGTTATATTAGTACAAATCCCTGGTACTCTGCCCAGCGATCATTACGCCGTGGATATGTTGGAGCCTGTTGTCCCCTATCTTCAGCACCAGCCTTAGGCCCTATACCAACAGGATATTGCGCGGCCCAATGTGGCATATTTCATCCGACGGTTCCTGGATGACCACCATGTCACACTGCTTCCTCGGGCTGCGGTCCACAGTCGGACGACGACTGGCTTGTTACAAGACACCCACGGCCACAACGGTTGAACTTAGGGCATGCATCCAAGCACCATGGGTGGAGACATCCTAGATAGACACCGAGATGCCGCCTTGTGTAGCAGTGATTATTGCTGCCCGTGGTGGCGCTACACATGGATGATTCCCCCATGCTCTGTACGTAATACCGAACTGCGAGAGTAATCGTGCCACGTGTGTATGCTAATTATTCTGCCCAATAATTGTATTCTATTATATTCTATATGGCTTTATAATGTGCCCCTGTTAGCAGGCGACGGATTACAGATTAACTTATAAGCTAACTTAAATGAACACCCATGCCTTACCCGGGATTCGAACCCAGAACCTCCCGCACCCCATATCGGTGCCGCACCAACCGACTAAGCCACGGGAGGTCGGCTTCTGAACAATAAATCTGGCTGCGATAGATCACGTAATTTTCGGTGTCGCAATTTTAATGTCCGGCAGTGTAGAAAGTAAATAATGAAGGTATAAGAATTACTATTCGCTTGTAAAATATTTCACCGGACGGTGAGTGGAAATGCCTGTAAAACTGCAGCCTGCCACGCATTTCTGTGCTGTTTTCGGCCTGTCTGGCGTGGAAGGCCAGACAGGCCTTCTCGCATCCGTCACGCCGACACCCACAAGCCAACTGCACATTTCAAGGAACGAACACATTCCTCTCGCACGAGTGCTACAGACGTCGTGGTTTCGCGAAGAGAAGAGTTACGTCCAGGGTGTAGTGAGTGATTGTTCTTAGCGGTCTTCACAGCGAGTTCAAGCAGCCGACCTTCGCAATGTGGTTGGTTAACGGCGAATTACGTTGGGTTCGAATTGCAAGAATTTTTATTAGTGTTCTTTTAGCACGGAACGTGCCCTAGATTACCGAACGAGTGCTTTATTGTTAATAAAGCGCTAATTAAACTAATATCGTCCTCGCCAATATTAATACAAAATTGGCCATCAGTTCAAAGTGACTTAAACTGTTTTAAGTTTATGAGTTATCAACACATTTTTCAAGGTTTAAAGACACCTTTCCGTGTGTAAAGTTCTTAAAAATGCAACGTACTCGCATATGACAGGTTGCACGGCAACAATAAACTCAGTCCACCAACCGATTTTACCGCAGGATATCGACTGACGTCATAAACACTTGAAAATGCTCATTGACCACATACCGAATATTCAATGGCTTAACTGCATATTCGAATAATTCCTGAATGATTTATATTTCATAGAGTAAATTAACTGTTCAAAATTATCATACGTAGAAGATAATCACCCCACCTTATTCGCATGAACGCATGCTTTATTTATTGTACTTTTTTTAACGGCACATCCTTTCAACTATGAGTTTATGTTTTTTTGACATGTAATTTAACTAATCAGTTACGTATTTTACATTGTGTCACATTAGGAAATGTAGTTCCTAACAGTCGCTTACTTAAGCTTAAAATTCTAGGGAAGAAAAAAAAATTATTTCAGTTTAATCTTAATTTTCTCAGACACTCGCGTTTGCCCCCCCCCCCCCCCCCTCTCTCTTTGCGTTCTGCTGAAATTGACGACTTCCTTGCTCGCATCATCCACAAAAAAAAACTTATTTCGCACAGCGCTAAAAAAAAAATACATTACAAACGCTACGAACTGCCATACCTAATTACAAAACTTTGAAAATCGAAGTGCATTTATTAGTTTTTATCAGTACGGTGAAAAATTCTTTACACGCGTGAATACGTCTGTAAAATCAGACCGATACAGTGGAGTAGGACAGAAACGGCAATGTAAAGTCTACAGGATGATCCACCCCCACTGTATAACTATATTATAGGCTGTTCATGGTAAAATGTGTATTTTGGAAAGCCCTGCATAACTTCTACTTGTATGCGTGTTGTGTATTCTACCGCCTTATGTAAAATTAACATTGACATGGGCCTCATAACTTTATTCATGCATCAGCCAAATGAAACTGTGAAACTATTAGAAAAGTAAATATTTTACAAATCTGCTCATTTTTACACTTCTATGCATTAAAGTGACAGAAAGCAAAAGAAATAATTGACGTTGTCACAAATGGTCACCTAACACTTTTAATTCGACGTTAAGACGTGGAACTACTTTCCCTCCATCGTTACCAACTTTACGGGGCGAATTTCACTCAGTGCGCCCGTTAAAATATATGCAGGTAAGGACAGTGACTTTTTCTAAGGTTGATTTCAAAAGTGCTCACTTTATAATAAACAGCCTTCACCAATAACATCATTGAAATAAATGTGGCGTACGACTACAATTAAAACATTACCTTATGTTGGCGCCACGCATGCGCGGTGGTACAGGTGGGAAAAAAAGGAGGGGGGGGGGGGAGGAGGCTAGCGACTAGCCGCAATTTCAGACGTGGACGAAAAATTTCCGGACAGCAGGCCTGTATCTCTCGACTCCGATGTGCTAACGCGCTGATTTTGGCGCCAAACGAAATATCTCGTTTATGTACAACGATTCAAGTCATAAAATCCAAGTATCCGCTCCGTTACTTCAATTTCATTCCTATATAACAAAGGAAATATTACTCGCTAACGCAGTCGTAATCGAAGCTAATATGTGACCTGAATAGCTGCGATGAGGAGCGGAAATTCGAGTGCGTAGATAAACGGTTAGGGACCCTATACAAGTTGTTTCAAAATTCGTGTTACAACGCTCCAGAGCTGGTAGTATAGTTTAAATGGAATAACTTTTATGTATAAACACGGGGTCGGAAACAATTAGTTGCGTTACTATAGGGCGTGAGAGTATTACGGTAGACAACATGATATGCGCATTGAGGTTTGTAATGTCGTCCGATAACTACTGGAAATTCGTCCGATAACTACTGGAAATGAAACTGCGGTGAGCATTTGCAGGAACAGGAATGCATACATTGTCGGTAGTGGTTTGGTTGTGATGTTTATTGGTATCTGGTGACTGTTGTTTACTAAATACGTTTCACTCCTCGCACGTCTTACACATAAGTTACAGATGCAGTTTAACATGACGGCCACCTTCTCGCATGGACACTCGACAACGACGGGGCATACTTTCTCCAGTCACCGCTACTACATCTCGAGCAACCTGAGTGTATGCGGCAGCGGCATGGATCCGCGCGAAGAGGATGATCTCTGAATCTACGGGAGTCCCGTACGCTAGCCACTTCACGTAGCCCCAGAGAAGGAAGTCCATCTTGGTGAGATCTGGGGAACGTGGCGGCTAAGTTACAGGCCCACTAGCGATGGAACCATTTGTTTCCGGCCCCGTGATTATGAACAAAAGTTGTCCCATTTAACGTGTACTAACAGTCCTAGAGCGTTGTAAGCCGAAATTTTAAACAGACTGTATAGGACAGTGGTTGTCAAACTGTCCGCGGACCATTGGTGGCGCGTGGTTTGGTACGAGGCGGTCAGAAAAAAATGTACGATTTATTTTATTTTTTTTTTACAATTAGAATGTACTACCAATGGTTTTTTTTTATAATGTCAATGCCAACTTTTTCTGGCGGAAATAAATTTTAACGCGTAGTTAAATAATTATTTCTCCGTTTTACTACTCGAATCGATGAGGTTCCGACGAAGTGACCCGTGTTATGTTGGCAGCTTGCACCCAGCAGTCCGTGTTTTAGGTTGACGGTGTACAACTACTTCTCGACCAAGCCAAGTGTGCATCCGAGAAATATATGAAACTACACAAGGTCACGACTTCTTCTTTCCCTCTTCTCTTACCTACTCCCTCGTCACCCAGGTAAGGAAAACTGCTCGACTGCTTGTCAGGTGTCGCAGTGACCATAATTTGTGTCACAGTGTCGACTGATTTGCGTTGTCTCGCAGCTGCTTCCGTGTGGGCTGGTGTCTGTACAAGGCATGTCTACATGTCTTGGCCTACATGTGTGCACGCAGCTGCGCAGACAGCTAACGATGTTAAGCCGCGATCCTTTATTTCTACAGCTTTTGCGAGAATTAAGTTTTTGTATCCAAACGGCCGCCGATATTGCAAAATCATCTTACAATTTTGCTACAAATTGTTTTTATTATATACTCTAATTATTCCAACACAAAACTCTATCATTTTAACTGATTATTAAAAGTACAAGATCTTCGCTAATTAATTAATTTAACAAAAGTGTAAACTTTTGTTCTGTTAAAAAAATTAGACTGCATAATAAAATCAATTTGTAACAAAATTGCAAGAGGATTTTACAAAATCGGCTTCCATTTGGGTACAAAAATTAATTTTCGCATAGGCTGTAGAAATGAAGGATCGTGGCCTTAAAATCGCCGTACTCGCCGTTTCTCTTCCCCTCTCAAAAGCTACAATAAAGGTCGAGTCCCACCCCTTCCGCGGCTGCACGCTTGGCTTGGTGGACTGTTAAAAAATTTCCGTATATTTACGGAACGTTTTACGGAAATGTCTAGTGTATATACGGAAAAGCAGTCCCTAATGACGAGAAACGGAGTTAAGTCCGTAAACACAAAATACGTATTCCCTTTGTCTTCGAGTTACGGGGACAAACGATGCCTATTCTACATGAAGTTTTTTTCGCCACTGTAACAAGAAAATTATCGTTTCTGCGGCAGTTAAGGCTATCCACGCGACTATAACCTATTCTTTTAAACATTAAAAAATAGCACCAGGCGTCTGTGACATTTCGCAACACTAAAAATACACTAAATTTAATAGAAACTGAATTTTTGATTTTGTCTTTCGAATAAAAATATAAAAGTTGCACCACAATTTTTAAGTGAGAGTTGTAGGCGAATGGTTAGAGTCGGGTTCAAACCTCGCATAAGTACAAAATATTTTAATTTTTTAAATACGATTTTTTATACACGATAGAATACCCACATATAGAAAATTACAGATATTTACATTATATCTTTTTATTTTAAACGAAAAGTACAGAAAATTAACTTGGAAATTAACGGAGAGAATCCGTGAAATTTACGGAAAGTCCGTTTGTGAAAATCAATGTGTCCGTAATTTTACGGAGACTTTGCGGACACTTCTGGATAAATTTTTACCAGCACTTTTCCGTAAAATGAAGGAATGTTTTTTTACAATGTGGAGTAGTATAGCCCATTCACTGTTATTTCACACCTTCTGAAGCCCCGTTAAAGTTCTACTTCCAGGATATTCCGCCGCCTCGTGTACACAAACCTTGGCCGAGTCTAGAAAATTACACCAAAGGTATACTGCGCCGCATTGCTGCGCACTCAGTGTAATAATATTTTGCATAATAACAATTACTTGCTTGGCATTTCCAACACCCCTGTTTTATATAATATTAATGATAAATTAAATACTATATTTTATAGATACAAGATAATTAAAAGTTATATTTAAATACAAACTAAGGTACTTTTATAGTTAACACAAGCATAAAACAACATATCTATAGGCTGTTTACGATGAAATGAGCACTTTAGAAACCGACCTTAGAAAAAAGACACTGCTCCTGTCTGCATACATAATAACGGGCGCAATGAGTGGCATGCGCCCATTAAAGTTGTTAACGATGGATGGGAAGTAGTTCCGTATCTTAACGTCGAATAAAAAGTGTTTGTTAACCATTTGTGATAGCTTCAATTATTTCCTTCGCTTTCTGGTTTATTTTAATGAATCGAAATGTAAAAGTTAGCTGATTTATTAAATATTTACTGTTCTAATAATTTTACAGTTTCACTTGACCGACGCATGAATAGAATGACGAGGCCCATGGCAACGTTAATCTTACACAAGGCGGAGGAATACACGACGCGTACACAAGTAGATCTTACGCAGGGCTGTCAAAAGTGCCCACTTTATCGTGAACAGCCTTTAGGATATAACCAAACACATCATACATGGGGTGATATGTCAAAGGTTTGATTCAAAAAGTGTGAAGAAACCGCGAATAGGCTATAGTAGTAGTCCATGGCGAAGGAAAGTTTGAGAACCAGTGCTATGGGAGGAAGCGCAGGTCGGACGGACCGCGGCTCAGCCCGCGGAGGTGAAGAGACGAAGCAATTAAGAGTGCGTTCCACGTCTGGCGGCGATGGGTACCATCCATTTGGAAGAAGGCAGCATGGCGGCGACGGTTGCTAAAGGGACGCGTGGTAGACGAGGGGAGAAGACCGACGAACAACGGAGCAAATGGCGAAGCTGTAAACGAGGAGGATTGTGGCTTCACGTGATGGGGTGAGAGGGAGGGGAAAAACCAATAGACGGAGACGTCGCAAGGCGAGCTAACGGTCTTCCTGATGACGTCTCGAAGAGGGAGTTTCCTTCCAGGCGCTGGGTCCGCGAGGCCCAATTTACGGTGGCAATAAACACGTACACGTTCAACCCCCCTCCCCAGACACCCCATCGCCGGGTACCTTTACCACCCCCTGGTACATCGCCACACCCCCGTGGCCCACAGTGTCCGCTAGAGGTCATCTCGATCTTTCCTGGCGGCTGTATAACGCCAAGTCGCTCGCCCTTATGGGTGCGAGGTTTACTGTTTCACGTCGGCGTTAATTAAATTCCGCTGCCCTCGTAGTTGTCGTCCTGCTTCTACGGCGGCTCTTGGATTCTCACGCTGCGCCCACGCTCGCTAGACACGTATAGGCGGTTCACGACAAAGTGAGCACTTTTTAAGGCCCTCCAAACAGGCACTAACCTCTAATAAATATATCTTATTGCAGCCTCAGACATTCAATTGTGAAGGTGGTGAATTGTATACACTGTGTTTATTGGTCACATTGCAATGTTGCAAGATGGAAATTGGATGAAAGGAAAACTGTATAAGGGACTTAAAAAGTGCACATTTTACTGTGAACAGCCTACACGCACCCAGCCAGCCTTATCAGTGTTTGTTTACTGCCGATGGGCGCAGGACACCGGAATTCTCAACGACACACAGGCGCATTGCGGTTCATTTCGGGAGCTGTTGAAGTCCGGTCTAATCTATCATATTGAATTTCCCATTTATTTGTCGTATCATTTCTTTCAATGAAACGACAAAGTATTTCCTATTGCAGCACGTTTACATTTTACAAATGCCTTCAAAAGCTGTCGCGAAATTTTATCCACGTCTTAGTTGGTAATTGTGCAAACAGCAAAAATGTATTTTTACTTTAAAAAATGACACTGCAATAACAAAGTCGTAAATATGAGACAAAAGTTCAGAAATTACGTTTGTTCTACAGCGTAACGTAAAGCTGTAATTTCAAAATTAAGTGTCTCTACCCAAACAACAGAAATAAGCAAAATACCAGAAATTCAACATACTGCGTAACTCCGAGCAACAAACTTTTGTTTCATTTTTGTAAGCTGAATTTTATCTTTGACTGTGTAGTCCCTATACACCCTACCCTCTCCCAGCAAGTCATGAAATACGGAATATACGAACTAATAATTATGTATCAATATCGAGTACATTTGTAGTTTCAAGAAAATTCTACTACGTGTTTTATTCCAGCATTACGCGTGCTATAAAATACCTGAGAGGCAAGTCTTGGATTACCCAGAAGCAGTATAACCCACGAAGGAAATAGTTACCCTGTAATTGGGATGTTGATCGCTACGAAAAGGACGCGCACTCGAAAAAAAGGGGCGAGCAAAAGATTGCATATGCATTCATAATGATCTCTACAATTCCGACACGCAATCAAAAATGCCCGCGTCCGTCCCAAAGTATTTCCCACGTGTGCGTCGATGCTTGAATGATCCTCGTAGTTGTGTGAATGATCCTCGGAAACTACCTGCATGTCGTTCGCTGTGCTCTTCTTTCAACATTCACACAATATTGACGTTGCTGTAACCTTACTGCACACGGACACGCCCCTGCGCGCACGCAACCCGTCATAAAAAGAAAGGGCACCAAGAGGGAAGAATGCGCAATGGTATAGTCTGTTCCAGATTTCTTCACGCGTTCAGGCTCAAACCTTTGAGAAATCACTCCATGTGTGAGGTGTTTAGTTATTTCCTAAATATGCCACGTATCACAAACGTTCTATACTTGTGATGAGATAAAATCACTTTATAATTAGTTAAACTGAACTTTTATTTATATATTCTATGTAAATTATAATATTTAGTTTATAATAATTAGTATTATAATGGAGAAAATAGGTGTGTTGGTAATTCCTAGTAAGAAGTAGTTCTTATGTAAAATATTATTAGACAGAGTGCGCACGAATTAGATGCATTATACCTTTGGTGTAATTTTCTAGACTCGTTTAGGTTTTGTTTGCATGAAGTGGAAAAATACCCTGGAAGTATAACTTTACCAGAGCTTCAGAAAAATTGGAAGTAACATTGAATGGACTATATCAGAACAAATGAAATACTATAATTTATAGATACACTCCAAGTAAGAGTGCAGTTCAATAAAAGATAATATATTTTTCGTTGTTAACAGAATTATAAAACACTTGTCATACCTAAGGTGGTTTTTCAAAGAATTGATTAAAAAAAATGTAAAAGTACTGTGAATATGCGTCGAACACAGAACTTTGATAAGTCGTGTAACTAACTTAAGTCATGCGGATTACCAACATTAAGATTTGGCAACTGTTATATATATATATATATATATATATATATATATATATATATATATATATATATATATATATATATATATATATATATATATATATATATATATATATCGGTGTGTGTGTGTGTGTGTTGAGAGAGAGAGAGAGAGAGAGAGAGAGAGAGGAGAGAGAGAGAGAGAGAGAGGGAGGGAGGTGTTTTCCCACGAAAATTTCACGGGTGCAAGTCGACCATGAGAGCATCTTCTTTAAAATCTAACGTCTAATAAACAGAATAATTTCAATAACGAGAGGTGGAAATTGGGTTGAACGCCTACCCCAGTACTGCAGTCCGTAAGATTTCCCAACGGAAGAATGTGAAAGGTACCAAGAAAATCCTAAGAAACCCACAGTAAATAAACCCGAGCAAGCCAGACAAATGCGTGTGCATTCTCGATAACGTCGCAAATAGTTCCCGTTTCAAATTGGCATAGCAGCGTCTCCCAGGGAGACCCGTTTACGAGCTATGGGAGAAGAAATGACACGAGATTAACTATTTATAAATACGAGCTTGTGGTCCGTTGAGAAGCACTCGCTTTCAAAGGGAATATACACACCAATTACATACATACATTTAAAAATCAAAAAGAAAACCTTGGATGACGAGAGCAGAGCATTACTAAGAAGTCATATTTACCAACAGGAAACGACAAACATCAAGTCTCTAAAATATTCCTACCTAAAAAAGTTCGCAAACAGTGAGGATATTTCAGCTGTATATTTGAAGAAGTAAAACACGCAGTAAATATCAAAGAAATGTACACGAAGTGTAAATAATTAATGCATTAAATCACCGTGCACATATAGATGTGTCGCTTGCGAATCATTTACAAGATATAAATTTCACTATAGTAGCCATAGTAAGAGCGTATTTATTCCTCTAATCAGCATTGTAAAAACGTATGACATGGTCCCGCCTATCTCCCAAGACAGTAAAGTGACAATTCCGCGCTTCTACATAGATAAAAGTCTAATGTTGTGGCCAAAAGTATTAATGTTACTATTAGAAGTAATTTTTTGTTATCTGTGAGCTGTCAGTAACTTCTGTTGCTGTTAATATAATATACAGTTCAGCAATTAATGCAAATGTAATACAAAGTACAACATTAAGGTGGTGTTTATGTTGCGGCAAAACAAATCTTGTGTCAAATTCTTGTTAATATGTGTTAAAAATTTTCTCGTACATTCACCAATTTAAAAAAAAAAAACATTCCGATGCAAAGTAAATTAAGTACAGATATTCAGTCCCAAAAATAAATATTACCAACGACGAAAAGTAATGACGGCAGAGAGAAGACTTAAACCCGCGCCTTGTATTCTTGATGTTTTCAACTTTACGTAATCCAACGTCCTACTAACTGCTCTTCTTTATAAAGTGTTTGATTGTGTTTCTTATTACAGGCATTCAGCTCGATATAACGACAAAGTTCAGTTATGTTTCGTTACGTGGAAATACTTTATGATAGATAAGTGTAAAGGCTGTTCACGATAAAATGAGCACTTTCGAAATCAGCCTTGGAAAAAAGTCATTGCCCCTGCATGCGTATATATTAATGGGCGCATTGAGTGACTTGCACCCAGTAAAGTTGGTAACGATGGAGGGAATGCAGTTCCATATCTTAACGTCGGAAAAAGGGTGTTAGGTAACCATTTGTGATAACTTATATTATTTCTTTCATTTTCTGTCCTTTTTTAATACATCGAATTGTAAAAATGAGCAGATCTGTAAAATATTACTTTTATAATCATTCCACAATTCTACTTGACAGACGTAAGAATAACATGATGAGGCCTATGTTAATGTTACATAAGGCGGAAGAACACACTACGTGCATACAATTAGATCTTAAGCAGGGCTTTCAAAAGTGGCTCATTTTACCGTGAATAGCATATAGGCACATTTGGGCACACGTCAACTGTTCTGCAAAGCCTGAGAGCTGGTCTAATCTCCATTTAGTTATCACACTATGCTCAGAAATTTAAGTATTTCGGTTTAATTTTACAAGCTTATCGCTGTTCCATAGTATCTGCAATTTTACAACATCAAGTCAGAGTAAACTTGTCTTGGCTGGACAATGCTTAATGTCGCAGTAACACAACATATTTCGTTCTTCCTGTTATTTTTAGCGTTATAAAATACTTGGTTGCGACAACACTACTTAAGAGGCTTCATTAACTTTAACATCTCCAACAGTATATTTGCATTATAGTAATCCCATAAGGATTTGTAAATGGTTCGCATTAATAACTTTGTCACAACGTTATTAATTTTGCTAAAACATAAACGTTTAAAGAAATACCCCCATAGTAAATTTTTTGTTACAACAAGATTACACTTTTCTTCTGTGTAATGCCCTAGGCTGACTTCCTGAATTACGGAATAATGCACAGGAAAAAACTAATGTTTCTGACTTGTCATAAATTATGCACTGGAGAGAAAAATTAAGATAATTATTTGATATCCACGCCCCAAATAAAATACGAAATTGACTCCATCAATACAACTATTGGGGAAAAAGGATGCATAAGATTGTCTGTTCAAACAGTCGCCATTTTGAAATATGTAAATAGATTATCTAGTTTCGAAATTGGCCTTGAATATCTATAAATTCTAAATTAACATCAAAATTTAAAACCAAATCGGAGATTTTTCTGAGGATTTACATAAAGCGAAAGTTACAAACGAATCAAATATTCGTGGAGGAGGGTAAGAACAGAACTAAATCCGGTCACGATGCGTATAAAGTTTATTAGCACTTTTACAAACTAATTTTAGTTCGAAGTGCGAAATATACTTCGATCACAATGTGCAAGTGGTCATCAGTTACTTGCAGATGAAGAAATTCGGCATTAAAAATATATATTCCAAACACTGTACTTGTTTCAGCAAAAGGCTTCTAATGAGACTGAACAGTTCGTCATAACGAAATACACAAGTGAGCGACTGTGAGCGCTGAGAAGCGTCTAATGTTTAAAAGCTCAAAACGAGAAATGAATGTTCTGTTGTTTTAAGAATCTGAAGCTATCATTGCTCGCCAAAATAAAGAGAGAAGAGAACTAGATTATTGAAGTTCCTCTCATTTGTACAAGTGAATATTATTCCTGGCCACCCACAGTGTATTATTACATTAATGCCAATTTTTAATCCAATTAGCGGTGGGGGGTTAAGAAGACAGCCTGTAATCTTCCCGCACAGTAAATTCTGCGTATGCTACTACCGATACCACAATTCCTGTAGTAAAGACGGTTCACTTTAAATTGAGCACTTTTGAAAGCCCTGCTTAAGATCTACTTGTATGCACGTTTTGTATATTTCCGCCTTATGTAAGATTTCCATTGTCATGAGCTTCATCACTTTATTCAAGCGTCGGTCAAGTAAAACTCTGAAATTATTAGAAAACTTCATATTTTACAAATCTGCTCATTTTTACACTTCGGTGCATTTAAAAAAACAGAAAGCTACATAAATAATTTTAGTTATCACACAAGGTTACCCAACTCAGCGTTAAGTTATGAAACTACTTTCCTTCCACCGTTACCAACTTTACTGGGCGCATGTTACTCAGGGCACCCGTGACAATTTTCTAAGGTTTACACTTTATCGTGAACAAGCCTTTAGTTAGCTGTCTAAACGGTAATTTAAAAAAAAACTCGAGTGGGGAGCGAACCCAGGGCGAGGCAACACTCTCCGAGTGACGGGCTTTCCAGCTGGGACCCGTAGGTGCCCGTCATCCCCGGACATGACATGAAATGAGACCCTAGACGCTGGAATGCAAGGGCGGGTGTAACGAAAGTACCCCGAGAAAACCCACCGGCAAACGGCATCGTCCAGCGGGACTGAACCCCGCTGGGGATCGAACCCGGATCGACTTGATGGGAAGCGAGCGCCCTAGCCACTGTGTAATAATACACGGATAAAACCACAATATGTCTCAATTAACTCCTAAAAAAAATTAAACCTTCGATGCAACACCTACAATCTAAGAAATGATTCATAATTTTACTATATCAATATATGCGAATAGTGAGAAAGTGCGAATAGTAAACAATTTCCCCATACATCCGTGATACCGTTCCTACGTTCGCTCACGTAACAGTCAAATGCGTAGGGAAGTCCCCTACGTTGTATAGTAACGACGCTCAAAATATCTATATTTGCAGTCTCGAATGTCGAATTATTTCCATACACTGTAAACATTTAAAAACTACCATAGCAGTTTAGGAAGTTTATAAAAAAAATTACAGTGTATATTAAATAACTACAGCGCACACCTACGCGCCCAAATTTTTAAATATTTTTCTAATGCATTTCTTTAAATACTTATTCACGCAATCATGCATTGCTTGGTTAAGAAAGAAATCAGAATTTCAGTCACACTTTCCAGTATAGTAAAAAAAAAATATATGTTAGGATACATACGCAAAACTTCCGATTAAACACGAAATAAAGGAATACCAGAAACTAGTTTATGGCCCCTTGAAAGAGGGTCGCAGGAATTACCTTCTGAACGTGTGTGTCAGGTAAGGTATGGATGCCTGTGTCTTTTCAACGCAAGTTAACGTTAGTTCTATTTTAATCTCCCACCCTCAAATCATTCCTACAGCATACAAAGCGGGGACGTAACCACGTTTAGATGAATATAACAATTAGGGAGGACAGGTTCAAGGTTCAAACAGAATTTGTTGCATGGGTGCCCCCGCCCTTGCAATCCTATAGATTCGCGGTTTCTTCACACATTTTTTAACCAAAAATCTAAAAAGTCACCTCCTGTAAGACGCGCGTTCTTTTTTCCTAAATATGTCTGCATGTATCACAAGCGTTTATAATTGTGTTAGCATAAAAATACCGAATTTTTAGTTAAGTTGAACTTTTACATATATGTATAAACTATGTCTTATTCATAATTAATATTAATAGAAACAGGGAGGAAATAAAAGTATTGACCATGCCTAGTATGAAATAGTTACTTACGTCAAATATTATTACACTGGGTGCGGACGAATGCGGTTCGTTGTCCATCTGGTTTAATTTTCCAAGACTTCGTTAACACATTGAGGTCTGCACAAATTCGAAGCGAGTCACTTATCTCCATTGCTGCAAGAACACCGGTTATGTTGTTGTCTGTGTTTGAACTGGCCATCGCCCCATTGATCCATACCACACTGGGCACTGCCCTGTACTTTATAGCGTCCATTATTGGTCGGTCACCAACAATGGAGAGGCGAGCTGATATCGGCCCAATCGATTGTCCTTTATCGTATAAAAGGATTTGCAATAAATTATGTATCTTTGAGTGACTATAAAAATTAATTATATCTTTAGTAATAACCGTGTTACTGAGCTGTCATGTTGATATTAAACATTAACCGAACAAAGATTACACATCCATGCGAGTTTTATTATGAACAAGAAAGACATTTTCAAATTAGTTTTGCTCGAGCTACACTCGAGTAGCCTATAGTCTTCTAAAAGTATTAAACTTTCTTTGCATGAGGCGGAGGTATATCCTGGAAGTGGAACTTTTAGCAGGGCTTCAGGAAAGTTGGTAGTAATCGTGAACGGAGCATATAACTGAATCGCAAGCACAGGGAGACATTTCGCAAAAAAAATTTAACGAGGGCACGCGTCGATTTCGCCCTGGGGAGAAAAGTGTGTCGCCAAGATTACCAGCACGAATACGGCGGCGACGTACCTCGAGGAAACTTCTGCCATTCAACCTACTTGTCAAGTTGTCACCACTGAGCGCCACCTGGCACGGAACTCAAAGACATGCGCCACGAAGGAAGGGGTTTCACGGCGATGACAGTGACTTGAGAAATTGCCGGTCCGTAACAAGCGTCGCAGCGTCACGTGTCTTCAAGGAATAATAAAAAAAAATAAAAAATTGGGCACATGTATGTCAGCGAGCACCTTGAAGAATTTCTCTGAAGTTCCGATTGAGCGGAACATCTAGGCCGGTGAGCTGTATTTTCCTTGCCTGCCGAATGCTGCATCGTCGAGTATGTTTTACAAACACGACTGTAATTAACATGGTAATTCAAAGCCAGCGAAAAAAAAAAAAAGACAACTGCGTGACAAATTAAAAGTATACAAGTAAAAAAATTAAGTTGGGTTGGAAGATTTGGGCGGCTCTTAACAACGAGGTCTTTGGAGCTGATGAGGTTGAAATGAGAGGAGAACGGAGCTGCGCCGGAGTGCAAGAGTAGGGTAAACGGGAGGTCCCGAGAAACCCCGGAAGACCAGCGGCATCTTCCAGCACGATTCCCACTTGCGAAAATCTGGGAGTGGCCCGGCCGGGGACTGAACCCGATTCGCCTTGGTGGGAGGCTAAAAAATTGAGTCTGTGATCATAATACCAGACATATTAATATAGCTTGAAACCTATTTAAATAACTTTTTAAATTTATTTTTCTTGTCATTATCAACTACACTCTAATGTTGGGGGCGAGATAGTACATGAGCACTCAAGAAATTCGTTGCCATTTAGATAAAACAAAAATACAATTAGATAAAGGCGATAAAGTGAGTACTTTTGAAACCAACCTTACAAAAATATCACTGCCCCTGCCTGCGTATATTTTAACGGGTGCATAGAGTGACATGCATACAGTAAAGTTGGTAACGATGGATGAAAACTACTTCCATAATTTAACGTCGAATAAAAAGTGTTAGGTAACCCTTTGTGATAACAGAGATTATTTCTTTCGCTGTGTTTTTTTTAATGCATCGAAGTGTAAGAATGAGAATATTTGTAAAACATTTTCTTATCAAATAATTTTATAGTTTCACTTGACTGACGCATGAATAAAGTGATGAGGCTCATGGGTCATTTTACATCAGGCGGAAGAACACACAACGTGTATGCAAGTAGATCTTAAGCATGGCTTCCAAAAAAGAGTTAATTTTACAGTGAACAGACTATGCCAGTCAATTGTTCAATCAGTATTATTTAGTTATGCAGGGGAGCCTGTAATTTATGCTATGGCTTCTTGTGTATCATAGAGCCAGAATAGTCCCCGCTTATTTCGAAGGCTGAGACTTATTTCAACATGTGGTTACGGTAGTCTGTATATTTGTCTTTTTGGCGGCTCCTTGTTTGGTTTATGTTGCTCAGCGGGCGCCATACAGAGAAACTATCCTATTTAAGGGCAGCGGCGGAATTTTAATGGGAAACCCCATGTTAAGGAAATTTTAAAGATTTCTACGAGCGTAAATTTTCAACATAGATGGTATGGAACTTCTTTGAAAAACTTAAATTTCAAAAATGTCTTGTTCAGTCTTTGCATGTTATGGTAACATCTGCGCTGAGCGTAACTTCTAATAAATCAGTGGAGAATAAATTCAGTTTGACGCGCCTATCTTTAAAATTAACGGAATGAAGCGAAACTTCCTTACCATGGGATTTCATATTTAAATTCCGCAGCTACCAACCGGTAGGCAGTGATCTTAAGGAGTTCCGTTGGCCTATACTGTCTCCAGGCCTCGTGCATTCGTGTCCTGATTCTCATTTCGGCGTTAGTTAATTCTTGCTGTTTCAACCAGCAGGCATGGGATAGCGTCCCGGTGGAATTTGCTTCCCGCTGGCCTTATAGCACTGATATGTGAGACGACATGTTGATGGCAGGCCGCTAAACCAAGGTCTGCCCGCACCATTGTAACACTATGCTACTATCGAAAACAAGAGCGTATTTTGTATTTTTCTCACTAGGGAGCGTTGTTGCAAAAATATAAATACACTTGTGCCCTTTTTGTAGGAGCATTTGTTTCCCCGCTAAACTCAAGACTCGAATCCTCCGAGCCAGTTTTAAAATACCATACGATCAATATACGCAATACGGACAATACGTCCACTAACCTACATGCTTCGCGTGAATAAAATACGGCGAAACCTGACATGGTACGAGCCGGCTCGATGCCGGATAACGCGGTACGAAATCTTTTAGTCCAAAGCATCACGAACAAACGTCACGCGATATCAAAATCAAGGGGGCATTAGCATGCCCAAGTCGCGAAAATGCCACTTCGCCCACTGCGTCTTTCAACGAAAGACACTCGAGAGTGACCGAATAATTAATATGCGGCTATCGAACGCAACGATATTGCACTTGCCCAGGCATCATTATATTTTCATCATACCTCATTAAGACGGATACGTTATTCATTCTCTTTACCTGCACTTAAAACAACGAAGTTTCTCACAAAATTCTACTTAAAATGAAGTTCGCAAAAAGTTACCGTTATCAAAAAACAGTTCATGCAATAGTTTCAAGCTAGGGTATACTGATCAAAGTGAGTATTCTAAATTTGAAGTTCAATTTCTTTACCTTAACTCCAGAGCGAACATCAAAAAATTACACGGCGTCTATTCATTAGAGCACAAATTCGAAAAAAAAAAAAATTTGTTTATTTTTAACCCAGAGTTGTATATCAATGTATTTCACTAACAATTTGTTATAATTTAAGCTTTTTAGTTTATAAATCCAATTACTATTTAGTTTTAAATATACGTTTGTGAGGGTCGTACTCAATGGGTTAGAGCTACTCTATAATTGACACATGGTTTGACACATTATTATTTACCTCTTGGGTTTTACACATATTACATTAACTGGAAACATATCGGAGGAGCTAGCACTTTATGCATTTAAGTTATTTTAATGAAGCCACCATTGGCGTTATTTACTGGACCGATCTTTCCCACCTCGCGTCATGCCGAAGGCTGGTTTGTAGACGGACTACGGCGGCCGGCACGCCGTCATCCTTCTGGTTCTCTGGAACGTCTTCTTTGGTCGGCGTTGAGGCGAGGACAGACATCCTTCACGTCGTCTGGCTCGCCTATATCACGCCGCCGCGGCCTCAGTTTACTGTAAGCTTACACTTCCGCAATTCACACTCAGTTACAGAAGTAAAGAACATCTGCAGGTTCTATCTAAGTCAGTAACACGTGGCACGTGCCACAAATGTAAAGTTACTATTGGTAAGACTGCTTTAGGAGTTTCATATAAACATGGATCCTTAAACACAGGAATTCCGCTTGAACACTAAAGTACAAACACAAGGAATTACACGTACTTAGTTTCCTACATCGTACGTCTAACTTATTTGCAGCGCTGCTTAGTAGTTCACGTTATATGGGCAGTCGTATACCCCCCCCCCCTTTTTTTTTTTCAACCCTCCACAAACTAAACACGGCAACGTCAATTTTCTTCTCATACATTGAATTTTACTATAATTCGTCAATGTTTTTTTCTTACAGCCCTTAAGACACACGCAGTTACCGCAGATTATGCGGCCAAGAATTTTTTCGTAAACTACATTCTTAAGTTCGGATACCGATTCAAATCACTTAAAATATACTAGAAGTCACTGGTTATCCAATGGAAAGAAGTCACTGGTTATCCAATGGAAAGAAGTCACTGGTTATCCAATGGAAAGAAGTCACTGGTTATCCAATGGAAAGAAGTCACTGGTTAGGCAATGGAAAGAAGTCACTGGTTATCCAATGGAAAGAAGTCACTAAAAAAATCATTAATACCACAATGTTTTCGGCGGATAATTTTTCGACTAATTTAAAGGAATCATGGCAATGGCTGCATTTTGGAGTTTATCTTTAATTTTCAAAGTAATTCATAGTATTTTGTTTTAACGTAATGTGGTTATGAAAAACCGCAAAACCCAAGCACAATAGGCTCTGAATCATGTGAAAAGTATATGGATATAAAAATGGACCCTGATTCCCTGCAAGCCAACTAATTCACGAATTACTTCGAAACCTCCAAGAAATATGTTTTTCAATTAGCAGTCAGAAATTTAACGGAATTTTTAACACGGTGCGGTTATTTCATTCTGTTGAGGAACATTTGCGAAGTTCTCAGTAGTCAATTGCGTACGTATGATAAACAATTGCGTGGCAATATTTTGAAGTTTTCGTTCTTTTTCTTTTGCATAAGATAGTAACGACATATTGCCCTCAGTGCGGAAGAAACAGAGGACCGATAGCTCTGCGCACGCACACGCACATGCACGCACACGCACACACGCGCGCAAACTTACTGCTATAAGATTTTACGGGTGCAGCAAGTTAATACTAGAAAAATTAATAAATTATTTATGAGTCATGCCGTGTAACGACATAGCGGACCCCGTACAGTGGCGGAGTTTATAACACCAACACATAAAAAGCTGAGTTTTTAATGTTTCCACCGTAGATTTTTCCCTCCATTTCATTTTATGTGCATTTCTACTGAAAAGAATAACATACAAGACAATCCAGGAAACACAGAGCTACATCATCGCTTTTCTTTCGGACAAGAAAAACGGACATGTTTTCCCCGCACGCCAAAGGAAAATAAAACGGCAGAACACTCAAGAATCTGGCAAGAAAGTATAGGTAAAGAAGACAAAAAAAAACGGGAAGACGGAAGACTCAGGAAGAAAATAATAGGAGGATGTGCTTTCCAAGACAAGAGAGATGAGGCAGACCAGCAAGCATCATTAGATGTAAGTGAACAACGCACATTCTTTAGTGGCAAGCTGAGACTTCTATCACGTACACACTTGTATTGCTGGGGGCCACGGTGGATGAGAGGTTAGATTGCTCGCCTACCAACATGGCCAACCGAGTTCAATCCCCGGCCGGGTCACTCTGGATTTTTTCATGTGGGAATCGTGCCGGACGATGCCGTTGGTCGGCGGGTTTTCTCGGGGATCTCCCGTTTCTCCCGTCCATGCATTCCAGCACTTCTCCATTCCCACCTCATTTCACCCTCATCGGCTCTCACGATCCCGTTGTTAAGAACCGCCCAAATCTCTCTACTCAACTCTTAGGGCCGGTTGCACCATCGTGGTTCGAAACTCGATCTGCGATCGTATCTAAGATCGATAATAAAAACTGTAGCACTATTCGAGTTCAGAGCTGGACTGGAGATCGAGATTAAGTTCATTTCGAACCACCGAGATTGGCGGTTCGAAATCTCGATCCGAGATCAGCAGCCATCGTCGACAAAAACGTAGTTTGCAAATACGCCAACATAGGCTATATAACTACGTTCGATTGTTTTCTTGGGAAATTAAAACAACATTATACGTATTTGAATATTAATCAGTGAAATTCGTACAGCAATAATTCACTTAAAACAGATCAAAGACCGCACATCTCGTTATGAAAAATACGCCTACTTCCATGACGTCATGTATTACGAACTAATAGCAAAATCTGTCTCACACTTAATATCGATCTCTCCAAGATCGACGAATCGGAGCTCCAGAATCATGAAATTTTGTTGATGCAATACTTTAACACTGGAACAACGATCAAACTGTATTCTGGTTCGGAACTAGGATCATCCGATCTGAGATCAGGGGGCGATGTTGGTGTGACCGGCCCTTAGTGTTGCTCCTTCCCTCACTGCGTCAGAGTAGTTCGTTTCCTGACAAGCCCTGGACATCTCTTTGGCCAGTAATAAACAAGAAGAAACAATGTGACCACGAAACACGCAACCAAGTCGAATAGAAAAGGAGTCACTCATTTGCCATACCTGACGCCAAAGAATGAACAATAACTGGCCCGGGTATGTGTAGGCTGCTGCCAAATGAATTCGTGAAATTCGCGGACCTCAAAGCAATACGCAAAGTCCATACATGGAAACTTGCAACATTCTGAAGCCCTGCTGAAGTTATACTTAAGTTATTCCTCCGCCTCTCCCAAACAAAGCTTCGGTCCAAAAAAAGTCTAGAAAATTACACCAGAGGGACAGTACACAGCATTTCTGAACACTCAGTTTAGTATTATTATATTGAGGACTATTTCTTACTAAAGTGTGTTCACGATAAAATGAGCACTTTTGAAATGAACCTAAAAAAAAAATCGCCGCTCCTGCCTGCATATATTTTAATGGGCACACTGAGCAACACATTCTCCCATTAGAGTTGTTAACGATAGATGGGAAGTAGTTACATATCTTAACGTCGTATAAAAAGAGTTGGTAACCATTTGTAAAATATTTACTTTCTAATAATTTGACAGTTTTACTTGACCGACGCATGAATAATATGATGAGGCCCATGGAAATGTTACTTTTACATAAATCGGAAGAATAAACAGTGTGCGTACAAGTAGATCTTAAGCAGGGCTTTACAAAAGTGCTCATTTTACCGTAAACAGCCTATATGCATTAACAACACACCAATTTTCCAATTATTTTTATTCATATTAATTATAAATTAATAATTGCATTTGTACATAAAATATAACGGAACTAAGATTATTTTATGCTAAGAAAAGTATAAAAGTCTTGCGATACAAGATTTATTCAGGAAAGAGCACAAACGTCTTACATGTGGTAGCTTTCCAAAGGTTTGATTCGAAAAGTGCGAAGAGACTGCGAACAGACTACAGCAGCAGAAGGATAGCTCCCTCTAGCCGCCCCCTCCGCCGTCAACGTACGGGAATATAAGGGCGCGGGCGCGGGGTGGTGGGAGGCATAGTGGGGAGGCGAGTCAAAGGCGCGACTAGGGCCCACTAAAAGCATTAATGCAGTCGCGCCTTAGATTGACGACGAGAGGAAATGGGGTAACGTGGGGCGAAAGAAACCCGCACGGCGCGGCAGAGCGCATTTCCCTCGTCAAAAGAAAGAGGTGACGCGAGCTATAGCTGGGTGTCGGCGCAAAAGACCCGGGGGGGGGGGGGTGGAACCTAGCGAGAGTTTATCTTGAGAAGAACGAAACATGCGTCTCTGTGCGGAGAACAGACACCCCCTGCTAGCTCGGCGACACAGAAGCTTCTGGCTTCCGGCGAACTGGAGGGGAATAATTTTCCGGTCTGACTGATTTAAAAAAGGAAATGAGTAGCCGCAGGTTATGCCGGGTTTGACGCCTCTTCCCGCGTATCCCATCATTCTCAATGCATCAATTTTAAAGAATTGTATTGTATAGGGTTTTTTTTTTAACGTCCCCCGGTTTTATGCCTGAAAGCTTAGCAGGGGACGGCTTACAGACTAACTTACAATCTAACTTAAACTAACAACCACGCCTTACCCGGGATACGAACCCAGAGACTCCCGCACCCAAGATCGGTGGCGCACCAACTGACTGCTCCACGAAAGGTGGGTAAATTTTAAAGAAGAACGTTTTAATCTTATATATACTAAAAATTTCATTTTACAAAATAAAATATGAATATTTTAATTTTTTATTTTTTTGGCAGTGTTATTTGAGAAAGTTGCTTTGAATAAGTTCGTTGGTTTGGAACTGTTATTTTTAAAATTGATGCATTAGAAAGGAATTTCTTTAACGTCGATTCCCCATCTAAACCCCGTGGCCGCAAGCTGAGTACGCGGAGGCCCTTAGAGATAAACAAAAGTGCTACCCATTGCAGAAGACGACATAGCAGCCAAATCCTCGATCGTCTTTGTGTTGCACTCAGAGTTTCGCTAAGTTTTATTTTTGTTAAATTTGCGGATCGAAATGAATACGACTGAGACGATTAACTTATCGAAGAGTCTTCAATTCAGTGCGCTGAGTGTCATGCTGCAAACGCGGGGTAACATCACTCACAAATTACGAAGTACTTCCTGAAATTAGCCTTGTCATATAATGTGTAATCTATTCACGGTTCCGTCACACTATTCTCAAGCCCTGCTAAAGTTCTACTTCCAGAATATTGCTCCGCCTCGTGCAAACTAAGCCTAAAAATCTAGAAAATCGCACCAAAGGACGACGCACCGGATTCGTGCGCACTCCGCGAAAATAATATTTAGCATGAGAACTATTTCTTACAAGGAACTACTAACACACATGTTTTATTACTGTTTTTGTTCAAATTTATTATGAATGATAAGTATATTATAAGATATAAACTAAATACAGGTATAAAACTTTGTGATACATGCATATGCAGGAATACCTAAACACGCCATACATGGGGTGATTTTTTAAAGGCATGATTCAAAACGTGTGCAGAAACCGCGAATAAACTATATGCACTAGTAAACGAAGCGCAATAAGGTTGCTGAGGGGGGAGGAGCAAAAAGGGGGGGGGGGGGTTGCATTTACTATATGGTAACTATGTACGTGAGTATACTGTAGGAATATTTCTTTCAAGATTGGCAAGTGGCACTCGTGAAATTCTTACGTGCGCACAAATACCGCAGCCTGCATTAAGCAGGCCGCGAATTACAAACTAAATTTACTGAAAGAGAAAATGTGAAAAATAGAGGTGGGGAGTTCTAAAAGGTCTGTTTTCATGAGTCAAATACTCGTGTAGTGATTTAATAGGTATCTTCCTTGTCTTCCACCCGTTTGATGAATTCTTTAATTTAGCTTATGGTCATACAAATATATTATCATGATTACGATTATTATATTATTATTATTATTTATAACATCTCACGTAATTCCAAAACAACTATATTGCATCCTGAAGGGCATCCTTTCATCGCGAGAGAAAAAAAAACAGTCAGATGTAAAGATTTAACGTCGGAGAAATTAAGGTTGGTTACAGATGCTGTATGGAATCTATTGGGTGTAGTCAACACTGAATAGCAATCAAAGTCATGGTTTTAAACTAACTGGAAACTAGAGGAAAGTTTTAACTGCCGGCCGTCATTGCTAGTACAAACACATCAAATCACTTTTGAAAAATAAAATAAAAGGCACGCGGCGAAAATACCACTACGACTTGTACGTCGCGGGGGGGGGGGGGGGGGGGGGGGGGAAACTTTGAATTTAATGGCCTGTTACGTAAGTCGAACACGATAACAGAAAAAAAAAAAAAAAAAACACCCGCTTTTCATGACGTCATCAGGGTAACAGAAGGAAAAGTTTTGTGCGATTACAGCTTTGTTACTTCAAGGAAAATTGATGTTGTCATATACAATATGCAACAGTACTGAACAACTGCTCGTACTACTTATCGTTAGTTCGTTAAAGACTGTTCATGATAAAGTGAGCACTTTTGAAATCAACCTTTAAAAAATGTCACTTCTCCTACCTGGTTATATTTTAACGTTCGCGCTGAGTCACGTGCGCCCAGTAAAGTTGGTAACGATTGAGGGAAAATAGTTCCATATCTTATTTCGAATTAAAAGTGTTAGGTAACAATTTCAGGTAACTTAAATTATTTCTTTCTCTCTCTGTATTTTTAATACATATTGGGTAAAAAAATTAGCCTTTTTCTTTTTTTAAATATTCACTGTTCTAATAATTTTAAAGCTTCACTTGACCGGCGCATGAATAAAGTGACGAGGCCCATGGCAGTGGTAATTATTCATAACGCGGAATAATACTACATGTATTCTTCAACGTGCATAAATAGATCTTAAGCCGGTCTTTCAAAAGTATCCAACTTGCCGTGAACAGCATATACAAACAAGTACTCGAGGTACAAAACAGATTGTAGTGAACACTTGCTTTATGCCGTTCGGCTAATCCGTAAACTGCTATCACAATAAATCAACTTAAACTGAAATCTTAAGACGGCACCAAATTCACTGTTTTATTCTGTATTCGAACCGTATGACTTCTAATATAAAGGCACAGCTTTTTGCTACAGAAAGCTATGCAATAGAAAACCAAGCCGCAGGTCCCACTTTATCATACTCATGTCCACAACTATGATTCGACAAACGCACACTCTTTATTGGATGAAAGAAATAACAGTAAATCAGTTGCTCGGACACAAGCCTATCGTTTACTTATGGTACACCTAATGCTCTCTCCCTATACCTTACAAACAAAAACGTTAATACACACATAGCCTGGATGAGAATCAAATTGACGACCTCTTGATTCGCAAGCAGACACCATGGTCTAAGCATCACCATGTAGGAGCGCCGTTTATTGTAAATGTATGTCTGTTCGACCAATGGGTAGTTGAGAAAGAGGACGCACTAAAATATCATCGCGGACCAAAAAAATGTAAGAGGTTCTTTATAATTTATTTACTTCTACAGGTATACCTTTCTTCCGTACATAGTATCTGTATGGTGCCATGTAGAGTCACGCATTCATTTTACTGATAAACCATTCGCGAATAAGTCATAGTCGTCACCACAGAACAGGAAGAATTAATTAAACCCATAATTACATAGTTATACATAATGAAATCAACCGTAAAGTAAAATAAATGAGCAAAAGACAATAGTCACAAAAATGTATGACAAAGAATTCAAAAGCTGCGATAAAAGTGAACTAGAGACAAAACTTTTTTAGAAGGAAACACGCAATACATTGCCTCACAAAATAAAAATAAAAAAATAAATAAATAAACGAAAATAGTAAGGTGACAAAGGCTATGCCCAAGCGAGCAGCTGTCTGTCCAAAATTCCAAATACATTGCACGTATAAGCAGCGTATGAGCGGTGCAACATCTGAAACCGCCCAATAAAAAAAAAAAAAACGTACACACAATGAAGATCCAACCTGCTGGAAGTAACGACTGGATGTTTGAAAACAATATTTTGTGACCAATTTGCGCGCATTTCCATGAAAGGGAGATAAAATAAACGAAATCACCTTTGAAAAATTTTACGAGTAAACATTTCCTCTAAAACAGTGCTCGTACAAAGACACGCTTTTATGGGCCTCCAGCTGTTACTGTCAGCGCACGTCAATTTGGATGAATTCACTGAAGTTCTCCCTAAATATCAGAGCAGAACCTCGATGTTTGCTCCTGTCGCGTCTGCAAGTTGAATTATTGGCTAACAGCGTGGAAATCGCTTACTTCAATAATGAGTAAGCGGAATTCCAGCGATTCTGCCACAGCAGTTGCCACAAGTTTACATTTAATACTTCCAGTGTTGACGGAGTAATATTAAGGCATTGTCTGAATTTAACTGAGTTACATGGAGTTTGCCGTAACATTGCCACATCCGCATCCTTCGAAGAAACGTGCGAAGGACTAATGTTTCGCCAAAAGTTCCGTGCAACATAGTATTACGTCAGCAACATCAATTGCTCTGATGAACCATATGTGGATTGTATATTATTCTACTTAGAAAAGGGCTTTTTAGTGGGATATGGAAGTTGGCTTCGGGGGGAAAAAAATTATTTATACTGCTTATTTATAAAAGTATCTTTTACGGAATGATATATCTAAAGAAAGCTATAGATTTTTCGGTACATCGGTATCCGATATTTTATGTAACAAGGAACTTGAAAAATGTAAAATTGCTTGGAATATTGCATATTGAGGACACGAAGCACTGCATAAAGATGTGGCGCCTGTTCTTTAGTATGTTGCCAAAGTAAACATTTTGTACTCAAACCCGAGTTTATTAAAAGATCATTTAAAAATAATATCCGATACTTGAAAAATTATATATTTGTTTCGATAAAATATCGTTGAAATATATCGACGATTTATATCGATATATCGTTCCGATATTGTAATTTCGATACATCGACATTTTTTTAACATCCCTATTGTGGGGTAATGTGCTTTCAACTCGGCATTATATTTGCAAACAGGCGGCCAGTAATGAACGTTGTATAGTATAGTAAGTTTGTCCGGTGTTATGTGATCCAATAAGTCTATTATAAGTGACAATACAGAGCCTGATAGACACGCAGTCGTGAGTATAGCCGACTCACTCCTAGCCACTCAACTGTCAGTAAATGTGCACCAAACTCAGTGTTAATACAGGAATAACGCATTTCCTTTCTGGCTGTAAGACGACCCCTGCACCGGGATCATTACGGCGGTTTTGTAGCGCAAAGTTCGGAGTTCGAATCTCGGCTAAGCCATGGCTGCGCGAGCAGTTTTAGATAGCCGCCTCTGATTTCCTCCCCGGCACACCAGCAGGGTGGCTCATCAATTCAAATAACATATTCACAAATGCTTTCTCCCTTACATCTATTTACCCTATATGTTATAGTTAACGTAAGTAATAGTTAAAATAAGGGAGTAAAAAGATCTATAGCCGTAAATCGCTTGACAAATATGTACTAAGACACGTGCAGCGCGCTGCTATGAGCCCGGCTTTAATCGACCTGTTGGTCAGCTGAAGCCGGTTTGTACAGAGGTCAAATCGGGCAAGAAACGTTTAGTAATTGCTTTTGTTCAACACTTCGGTTTCTGACACAGGTGTTTCATTTGCAATTTCATACTTTCTTTCCCGATTACTGTAACTTGTCTGCAGTATTGTGACAATGCTCCATGTGTTTCAAACAAACGCAATTACTAAACGTTTCCGGCCCGATTTGACCTCTGTACAAACTAGCTTCAGCTGACCAGCAGGTCGATTAAGGCCGCGCCCACAGGGGCGCGCTGCACGTGTGTTAGTACACATTTTTCAAGCGCTTTTACGGTAATTTCCCGACCCTATGGACCACAAGTGTCCTACCTCAAATTGCTCGTCTCGGATCCCTGCACACTGCTGTGTACAGTTGTAAACACTTATCGTTTACATCCTATATATATATATATAATTATATATATATATATATATATATATATATATATAAAATCGGGGAACACTTTTGAAATCAACCTTTGAAAGAAAAAAGTCCCTTTCTCAAACTCGCATGTTTTTCACGCATGCATCGACTGGCATACATTTTAGGGATTAGTATCTCTTCTACGTTGGATTAATTTTATTTTTCCACCGAAGCGTACTTATCAGAGAGCTGTCAGAGCATATGGCTTACCTTAACATACATTTTTTTAAGTCTACTATATATAGTCCGTGTTGTTTCTGTTGCATCTGTATTCGTAATAAAGATTAACTCATTTCCAGTCTCACATGACAAAAAAAAAAAAAGACTAAGTACATTCTGGTATCAGGAATTCTGTAAAGTATTTCCTAAGATACGAAGTTTTGAGTATAAATTCTAAACAGTCAGTGAGGGAAAAGTACGTCCATGTTTTGACGTGGTGTTAAAAGTGGAACGTTTCTCTTCGTCGACAACGAACTTGTTTAACTAGAATACGTTTCACGTTCTCATATGAACCTAAGAGTCAGAGCGTGAATATTATTAACATAATTATAGTCCAACAACGCCGTGGTTACACCTGATCGATGCATGAATAAAGTAATATGGTCTATGGGCGAGGAAGCATGCTCAGATGTGTCCTTCAGCCAAGGTCACGTGCGATGAGCCTGTCACACGTCGCACACTGTAATTTTGATGTTCTAGTTGTTCATAGCAGTTTTGCTGCTTCTTCTGTGGTTCATACACAAACCAACGCAAAGTAAAATGCGTTTCATTAATTCATTTTATTTTCAAATATACGTTGCAAATTAAGACGGGTGTTCGAAATTACATAGATCATTCACTGTAAAGTGTGCTCTTTTTGAAGCCATCTCATTTGGAATAACAGTCAATAAATGTATTTTATTGTAGGCTTTGGCGTTAACTTTCGAGTCCGGTGATCGGTGAAATGAATACACTGCGTTTATTAGTTAAGGGCTGTTCACGATAAAGTAATTGCTCCTACCTGCCCATATTTTGACGGGTGCACTGAGTGGCATGCGCCCAGTACGTTGGTAACGATGGCGGGAAAGTAGTTCCCTATTTTAACGTCAGATAAAAAGTGTTAGGTAACTATTTGTGATAACTTAAATTATTTCTATCGCTTTATGTTTTTTTTTAATGCGCCAAAGTGTAAAAAGGATCACATTTTTTAAATACTTATTTTCTAATAATTTTAGTTTCACTTGACCGACGCATGAAGAAAGCGATTAGGCTCATTACAATGATAATTTTACATAAGGCGGAAGAACACACGACGTGAATACAAACAGATCTTAAACAGGGCATTCAAATGTGCTCATTTTACCGTGAGCAGCCTATACGTGTCAACATTTATATTTAAAACTGGCGGAACGATAAAAATGGCTGATAAGTAACTAAGCCCTCGAAAGTGCTGACTTAACCGTGAACAGCCTGTACCCACTACGTCATGAAGGCATCATGAAAATATGAGGAACTGTGGGTAATGAAGGGGAATAAAGCAAGCGAACGAGGGAGTTCGCTAGGTTAAGGATCGGTGCGCAATGTCCGAGTGGCCAGTGCGATCCGGGTTTGATCTCCGGCGGGTTCACTCCCGGACTTTCGCATGTGGCAATCGTGTTTGACGATGCCGCTTGCCGGCGGGTTTTCTCGGAGTGTTTCCGTTTCGCCCGCCCTTGCATTCCAGCGCCGCTCCAACACAGGGTCTCATTTAATGTCATGACCGGGGATTAT
Source organism: Dryococelus australis (assembly GCA_029891345.1). Taxonomy (NCBI): domain Eukaryota; kingdom Metazoa; phylum Arthropoda; class Insecta; order Phasmatodea; family Phasmatidae; genus Dryococelus; species Dryococelus australis. The sequence continues at coordinate 30,139,498 of CM056998.1, read as the reverse complement.
GGGGCCCTTGCAGGTCCCAGCGTGGATGCCCGTCATTAGGAGAATTTCACAGCGCCCTGGGTGCACTACCCCACACGAAATATATTAATTATAAATTACACGATGAAAAACGTGTAGGGGACTAGATATCAAAATGCAACTACGTATTGCTATAGGCTGTTTACGTTAAAATGAGTACTTCTGAAAGCCATGCTTGGGATATACTTGTATGCAAATTGTGTATTCTTGCGCCTTATGCAAAATTAACATTGCCACGGGCCTCGTCGACTTATTTATGCTTCGGTCAAGTGAAACTGTGAAATTATTACAAAAGAAAATGTTTCGCACATCTGTTCATTTCTACACTTCGATGCATAAAAAAAAAAACAGAAAGTGAAGGAAATAATTTACGTTATCACATATGGTTACCCGACACCATTTATTCGACGTTAAAATATGGAATTACTTTCCATTCATCGTCACCAACTTTACTGGGCTCATGTCACTCAGTTCGCCCGTTAAAATAGGGACAGTGACTTTTTTGTAAGGTTGATTACAAAAGTGCTCACTTGATCGTGAACAGCCTTTAATGGTGCAGTTCATGGTAATCGTGTAGATCAGGGATCTCCAAGTACGCGATGATCATTAAACCATGCCATACCTGAAAACCTACTTTCATCTTGTTACGCACACGTTTGCTATGCAGACGTTCGTGATAACGAAGCGAGCTTCGCCCACAGGGTGGCAGGGGAGCTTCGCACGCTATGCGCGCCCCGGAGGGGGATGCCTTCACGCCAACCCCCCCGGCGACGCCACGCAACCAAGGGGCGTGGCTCGAGTGCCACTGGATGCAACCGCTATTCCACGTTAACTGGCCGCCCCTGTCACACTACCGAATTTTTCCTTACAACAAATTTTATCAAATAAACTTGAATGTGTTTGAAAATGTGTCACACTGTCAATTTTTTTTTTTTTTTTTGAGAATCTAATTTGAGATATTATTTAAAAATTATTTTAAGAGTGAGGTATTGCGTTTGTTTTTTCATGCGGTCCTTTACAGGAAGAAATGTTAGTAATATTGTAATTTACCTTTGTCCCTTTACTAAATTAAAATTTAATTTATAAGATATGTTTCCTGCACAATGAAATTAATGCCTCTGAGTTCGTAATATTATGTGCAATATTCACTTATAATAGCATTCATGCCCAGACAGCTTCTACATAAATGAATTCTCTTCATAACTTACTTCGTTTCCAGCAATTGTTCGTTATTTTAAGTTTCTTGACGTCAATTTTTGTCGTGCACGATTCTGATTGGTAGAGACCGTCAAACATCAAATACATTTTAGCATCGGTCAAATTTTCAAATATTTGCCGAAACTGAACCTATCCAACTTTCTCAGACAAAAATGGAGGGGGTTAAGACGTTACGATGACGTCATAAATGTCCAACTTTATTTGACCAAACTTATTGGAAGCAGTTTGACCAAAAAATTTGACGGTGTGGCAAGGGCTTAAGATCTACTTGTATGCACGTCGTGTATTCTACCATTATATGAAAAAATTCACAATGCCATAGGTCTGCTCACTTTACTACTGCACCGGACAAGTAAAACTGTAAAGTTATTAGAAAAGTAAATACCTGCTAAGTTTACTGCATAAAAATCAGAAAGCAAAAGAAAGCAGTTCAGGGTTCACGATTGTTTCCAGAACTATTTCATTGAGCGTTAAGACACGGAATTACGAATTTTACTAGGCGTAAGCCAGTCTCGGCTCCCATTAAAATAAATGTAGGTAGGGGCCGTGGCATTTTGCGAAGGTTGATTTCAAAAGCGGCCAATTAACTGCGAATAGCCTATAGAGGCTGTAAAGTGGGTAAACTTGAAGTCCTAGTTAGTCTTTCCTTTCAGCCTTTTTTTTATACTTTAACCGCCGTTTCAAATCAATATTGCCATGTAGGTAATAAACACAGTATGTATATTCCACCGAACTCTGAACTTAACATCTAAGGCTAAAGCCAATATATATATATATATATATATATATATATATATATATATATATATATATATTGACGATTACTTCAAAAGGGAGAACTTTGAAAAGGGCTCACTTTGCCATGAATAGCTTACACCTGCATGTATTTTAATGGGCGCACTGGTTGACATGCACCTAGTTAAGTACGTAACGACGGGATTCCAGTAGGTCCGTGTCTTGATGTCGAATAAAAGGTGCCAGGTAAACATTTCGCTAATATTTAAATTATTTAATTTCCTCAATTTTCTTTACAGCATTTGTGTGTAAGAATGTGTAAATATGTAAAATACATATTGTTACAATTTCTCACTCCCAAAAGTCAATGGGCTAAAACAGGCACATTAAGGGATGGCTGTATTAATTTAATAAAATAATTATTTATAATTTCCTCATTTTATTAACAACTACAGACAAGATTCTCTCGACTCAACATCTCACAATAAATTGATATCACTTACTGCTTAGAATTAATTTCTTCAATTAATGAAATGTATAATTATCTCAAAGAAATCAATGAAATTAAATAATTAAAAATCAGTCCCAATAGACAGGGTATCCCACGCTCGTGCGTCCTGCTCTTCAACCGAAAATCCCCGGCAAATTGGCCGGACTGTGCGAGGTCACGTGGCAATCACAGCCCAAATACGGACGGACCAACAAGAGAAAGTGCGCGGCAGACAGCGACCAACTAGACGCTAGGACCAGAGGCTCATGTCAAAGGCGCCCCCACTGTTAAGTCGCCCTACAACCTCTCCACCCCGCTAACGAGCACTAGCACAGTTCCTCCCCTCGCAGGCCGCACGAAAAACTCCAAACACATTCAGGATGTGCTCTACCCATGCAGTTATTGTTGGCGAATTCGTACATATAGCACAGGCCGAAGATGAGATAGACCGATCTCGCTGGCTGCGCACAACCAATCTCCGTGTCCCAACATTGAACTGCACACCTGCCTACACGTCTAGAAAAAATGGCGTGGATTGGGTTTGAGGTTAGAACACTGTTTAGTGAACAAGGACTTCTTGATGTTTTTATACTTCCTCTAATCAATTTGTAATGTTTCTTAATTACATTGAAACTGGTAAAAGTATTTTATTAATACACTAGTGCTTGTCATTTAAAAATTAAGATGTAAACAAACACGTTCATCATTGTTGACCATGTGACTTTGACAGTTGTGTAGGATTGGGGTAAGTCATTGGAGAAGACGAATAAACGGCCTACCTCATCTTCAGTCTATGGCATATAGCAAACTCACGGGTATTTCGAACTTTTCTGAATCCCTGCTTAAGTTATACTTCCAGGATATAATTCCGCCTCATGCAACCAAAGCTCAACAGTCTAGATAATTACACCACAGGGACAACGCACCGCATTCAGGCGCACTCAGTGTAATAATATTTTTTATAAGAACTACTTCTTACTAGACATTACCAACACACGTGTTTGCTCTCTGTTTTTATTCTCATAAGTAATCATTTAAAAAAACTATAATTTACAGATAACCTATGAGTACATGTATAAAAACTCTAATATTTCGTATCATATATAGGAAAGAACCAAACACGTCACACACAAGATGATTTTACAAAAGTTTCATTCAAAACGGGCGAAGAAACCGCGAATATACTATAGCAATTTTTTTCCCCTTGTAATTTAACAGTAGAACTTGTATACCTTGTAAACAATCTCATAGCACAGATACGTAAATTGCAGAAGGCGAAGGGGGATATTATATTTCTGAGTAGTTTAAAAACATTATTACGCAAAACAAAGCAAGGCATGTAGCACTGAAATGTCAGTCTTCATAAACGAATGATCAGCTGGAAATCTACAGACAAGTCAACTGCAAAACGCCATTTTTACGTGTAAATCTTCTGGAAATTATACTACATCACAGTGCTAAAATCTGGATTATTTAGTCGAAGGAATAGACACATACATTCCGCAGGCGGTGAGATGTACAGTATGCAGTGGAAACCTAACCACGTACCCGCCACTACACTAGGTGGCAACACTTATCAGAGTGGCTGTACTTCCTGGTTTGGGGCCCCACAGGTCCTAGCAACCCTTTTACTTAAAAAATGCATTGCCCTTCATGAATTTTGTATTTTTGTAATCGGAACCACACGTTTTATAAATTCGCAATCGTCCCCCCGCTCCACCAATACATTTTGAACATCATAAAATCTGGCCTTTATATATGCACGGGCGTCAATGTAAGGTTCAAATAAAGTTTATGCCTATAGGTTTACGCACCTTCTATGAAACTGATTATTCACAATCCATTTCTAATGTATTTTGTTGTTTTAAGAATGGCCTCTGAGGTAACAGCCGTCCCTTTAAGTAAATAAATGTAATTGCTCTGTAAAATTTTTTTGTGGTTTAAAGTCGTAGAAATCATAAGTGTCATCAATTTGCAATCCAGAAGAAAAAATACATTTTTAAGATCAACATAAATGACTGACCTTTTTGTATGTATGAACGTCAATGTACAGTTCCAGTAAATATTATGCTTACCTATAGGTTTACACAGCCTTCTCATGCCTTGGGTAGGCAGACGCCATCTGTAAAGACGTGACGAAAGCAAGTTCGTGAGCTGCCCCTTTTTTACGCACGTGCACGCCGTACTTGGGGCACGCTAGCTGTAACTGCGGTACGCGTGCGTGCAATAATCCGCGGCGACCCGACCCGACGGCGACGACGCGACGCCATGGCGCCTCGACCGCGCAGTCCATTAAACCAGCGAAGTGCAGCCACGCGGGAGGCGAGCACCAGCGCCGAGACGAGCAGAACGCCCCAGCGTACAGAAGTGAAACTGGGGCCGGGCGTTCGAAACTCCGACCGCCAGTCAGCGTCCACAAGGCAAAATATTGGGCCGTGTCCGAATTGGCAGATTTTGTACACAAAATGATCACGTGACCCGATTTTGGATACATAAATTTGTGACGTATTTGGTATTTGATATTTTTTATCTAGCGGATGTTAACAAAAATACAACATGACAAAATCAAAGCCATGTTTGTTTTTACTCTAAAAACTCATGCGTGAATGCGTAAATAAAATGACTTAAAACAAATAACTGTACATAGAATACACTAGACATGTTTTAAAACGCAAGTAAATGACTTAAAACAAATAACTGTACATAGAATACACTAGGCATGTTTTAAACCGCAAGTAAATGACTTAAAACAAATAACTGTACATAGAATACACTAGGCATGTTTTAAAACGCAAGTAAATGATGTGGTTTGTGTGTGTCTGTTTTTACATATATATTATTTTCTTATTTATTAACGTATTCCAAGTATTCCAGTGATGATTACAGAAATATTACGTCTGTTTTAAGCATTAAATTTAGATAAAACATTTTTGCACTAATTTAATAATGTGTTGCCACGAGTGCTAAAAAAGTGACTGTCCACAACGTCCAAATTGATACCTACCAAATCACGAATTTACAAAATTACGAAATAACGACATTTCTCAACTCAAACACGGCCTTATAAATGCGAAAGTGTGTATGTTACTCAATCACGTCATAACGGCTGACGGACTTGGATAAAATTGAGTACAGGGGTAAATTACATTCTGGATTAGCACATAGGGTACTTTTCATTCCAGAAAAACGAACAATTCCTTAGTGAATATATAAAATATGCCACCAACCATTTGAGTAGGCGCTGGTTGGTGGTCTGTTTATATATATATATATATATATATATATATATATATATATATATATATATATATATATATATATATATATAGCACGCAGGTGGAGTCGCGGGTAACAGCTAGTAGCAAACAATCTTGACTTGAATGCGGCTTTGCAATCAGCCTGATGCATCAATTTAGGTCAGTTGCGTTGAGAGATTTGGGGCAGCTCCTAACGACGAGGCCTTCAGAGCCGATGAGGGCGAAGGAATGCGAGTACGGAGAAGCGCCGGGCTGCAAGGTCGGGGGGAACGGAAGATCCCCGAGAAAAACCCGCTACCAGCGGCATCGTCCGGCACAATTCCCACGTGCGAAAAACCGCGAGCGACCCCAACGGGAATCGAACCCGGTTCGCCTTAGGTGGGAGGCGAGTAGTCTGACCACTCCACCACCGCGGCTCCGGATACGAAGGAAACTCGACGTATTCACGTAAACACCACAGCCGCAAGCCGTGTCTTTTACACAGGCGCAAGCCGATTTTTGTGCCTTTTTGGAAAAATATCGCGGTGCACTGCATGCAAATTGTCTTGCAATTTTACAACGAAAAAAAATGAGATCCTTGTAATATCCTGTAAATATATATTTTCGTACCGTTACTGTAGTAATTAATACAATTAGCCCACTTTGTATTGTACGGTCTTAAAATTATCCTCACAAACTGGATACGTAACACAGTTTCTTCAATCCACATCAAATGGACTTATCCATGTCCGCAGACGGAAAGTTACGAAGCTTGTATTTCTCCCACGGTATAAGCAATTTGCTTGTTGAGTATTTATTCTCTGCTTCAGGGGCTTCTCTTGTGAATATACACGTGGTAATTCTTTATTTAAAAAATACTTTTGCGGTCTTACAATGATCAGTACTCAATTTTCCACCTAAGAAGAAAAAGTTTTAATCCTTGAAGAGTCACTGTATTGGGAAATGGCGGACACTAGGGAACAGCGACAGCCTCGTATATTGAACACACTATACTTAACTTGCACATAACAGAAAACTACCAGACGGTGACTTAGATTAGCCAACCCGAAAAGAAATTGACCTGCGCAAAAATGTGCATTTATTTCGAGACGAAACTGTACAGCGTGCGTTGTGCCATAATGTTTCTGTACAGTACACACAATAACAGAACGCTTGACCAAGTGGTGAAATAGGGTTAATAGGTGAAGTTGGCTGTGGCGGTCGAATTATACCATGCATTTCGGGCTCGATCCTAACCATATCTAACAATATCTATGTACGTAATACTATTTTTCTGCGATAAAATAATTGTACTTGAGTCACTTCTCATCGTGACACGCAAAATATTTTTAATTCCGGCACTTACTTACTAACCAAATATGAATAACGGATTCTCATCTGTTTGAATTAGCATATTTATTTAACTGGAGTGAGTGTTTATCTACAGATCCCGGATGGAGCGGTTTCAACTGGCAATCGGTAAATATTAACCGAAAAAGGAAAACAGACCCTGGCCGCATCCTGCTATATTACTTTTCGTGGTGCAGTGTTTAACCTGAATCTCGCAAATTAGAGTGAGGATAATTGTCAATACGGCGGCTCTTTGTATTATTAACGTAGAACATTAAACAATTTTGTACTCTAAGCTGTGCTTAACAAGGAATACAAAATTTCAGCCACTACCAATGCAAAACTTACATTTCAATGAGACGATGAAACACAGATCTCCAATTTTTTTTATGCCTCTCAGTGCTATTGTCCAGTAATTCAGTCATGTTCACGTTATGTGTACTCGTAGTTTAAGTAAACATTTTTATCAGAGGTCGGTTCCAGAACGTTGCTTCAGTTGTGGTGCAACTACGGTAAAGACGTCGAAACAATGATGCATAACTAAAAATTAAAGTAAAATGCTGGGGGAGTACTAACTTGCTGAAATAATATCTCGGTGGAAATAAATCCGATGAAACCAACTTCCACAGCGACGATGGCCAACGCTACGAGATGATTGTGAAGAGATTTGGGCGGCTCGTAACATCGTGGTCTTGAGAGCCCATGAGGGTGATTAAGGTGAGTATGCAGCAGCGCTGGACTGAAAGGGCGGGGGAAACGGGAGATCCCCGAGAAAACCCGCCGACCAACGGCATCGTCCGGCATGATTCCCACGTGCGAAAATCCGGAGAGACCCGGAAATACATATAATATACAACGGAACTACATATAATAAGATAGTAGAGCACAATAATATTTGGATTGAGAAAAAAATATAAATAATCAACATATTAGTTTAAAAGAACTAAAGAAAGAAATCTATAACCTAAGTGTTATAAATTCGCAAACTGAGTACGATGCAACAGAAACCGGTCTAAATACCAAAAATTATATTTAAAATATACAACAATGGTACGAAATAAAAAGCAATATAAATAATAGTGTGTTGAAAGTAATAACGGGACACTGTAAAATTAAAGAATATTTAGCTAAAATAAATAAAATAGAAGACGACAGTTGTCAATATGAAAGAGGAGCTCAGACGGTATACCATATTCTGTATTTGTGTGACATGTTTAAAAAAGAAAAGAAAGAATTAGAACAGAAATTAAAACCTTTCAATGACAAATGGTCATTACAAAAAGTTATAAAGAAAAACACAAGATCTCAAATGAATGTAAGAAGAATTGATGGAAATGTGGAGAAAAATAGACGAACAAGGAGGAAGAGAAGAAAAAGAAGAGAAAGAAGAAGAGGAAAGAAAATGGGGAGAACAGAGAAGGAAAGTAGAAGAACAACAGAACATAGAAAAAGAGGAAGAGAAGCAACAAGAAAGAGAAGAATATATATATATATGTGTGTGTGTGTGTGTGTGTGTGTGTGTGTAATGCGAATACATATTTTTCATGTGTGTGTGTATATATATATATATATATATATATATATATATATATATATATATATATATATATATATATATATATATATATATATATATATGTGTGTGTGTGTGTGTGTGTGTGTGTGTGTGTGTGTGTGTGTGTGTGTGTGCGCGCGCATTACGAAGTGTGATGAGTTAAACTGAAATGAATGTATTTTTTAATAAAACGTAGCTCAAATAATGCAATATCGTGAACGTATTAGTGATGTCAATAGTTGATATGTTAGGATGTCTTTACGTAACTTTAACTTTATGTAAACTAACTTAGAGCGCATGTCTCTCTTAAGCAAGAATTGCAATTTTACTTATGCCATGTAGTCAACCGTACGCTGTTAATATGTGGCCTGTACCATTATATGAGTGAGATAAGTCAGTAGACAATTTCAGTACAATTATTAGTACAAATTTCCCTAATGTAATAAGCAGCACGTGACGAAAAATTTTATAACAGAATCGCGTGAAATGTAAAGAAATGGATTTAGACTATGTTACGTAGGTTTAACATGGATTTGGAGCATACTGCAAAAAAAACTCGCATATCACGAGGGAAGGAGCCGTAAGCAGAAATTCAGAGTGTAAATTTCTCGGGGTGATTTACGAACGAAACACGAAGCAGAGCTGTAGCAAATAAATTAGGGGGGAAAAAGAGATAAGCGAAAAAACGAGGAAGCGAAAACGTTATCGCAAAACAAGGCGCAAATAAATATCGCACCACGGATTAATTAAACGCCTACGAACGATGGTAAAGTGTATGTAACTGTATTGCTTTACACCGTACTTCCGTCTAATGGGCCGGCCAATGTTTCACTGCATAACAATTTATATACCAGCTGGGCCTCGTAAGTCCATTAAAAATTAACTAACGCTAACTACATTCTTTGAAATCTGCCGGGTATTTGTAGTAGGCAAATACAGCGTGTTATTAAAGGTGACCTACAAATTCTGACAGGTTATCCCTGGCAAGAATATAAGACGAAAATGTATGTACCATTTTTCCTTATAGTTATTATTAAGGGAATTACGCGCCACCAGAAATCGAGTTTTGAAATTATTTTCGTTGCAAATATCAGGAACTTCTTGAGAATAAGCAACAAATCACGGTAAATAATGTTTTGTAGAGGCAAAAAAAGAGTTGGTAGCAGCAACTAAAGATTTATTTCAACAGAGCAAGCCAAATATTTGTTGCAAACAAATAAATTTAAAAAGAATTATGTGGTTTCAACAATAAAGTATTTCACTGCCCCTATAAAAACAAATTATTTGGTTGTGTCAAACAAATTGTGTTTGAATCAACGAAATCTAATTCTCAGTGTATGACATAATAGGCCCTAGGACATTTTATAGACATAAGTTGGCTACAATTTGCGAACCATTACGACTAGGCGCTTGAAATGTTATATGTAGGCAACACTGCCAACTAGAAGCAAGTTGATATTAAATGAAAAACCTCCAAGTCCTTTTTTATACACATAGTTCTCCATAATTTGCAAACCATTCTAGTTAGGTGTTTCACATTCAGTAAGTAGGCATCGCTTCAAACCAGAAGCAATTACGTATGGCATGTTAAGCCCTACGCACTTTTTAGGAATGGGTTCACCACCAATTTCGTAACGCTGCGGACAGCCACAAAATTCACATTGTAAGTAACACTTCCAACCCACAACACAGTGATATGCCCTAAGACACTTAATAGGAATACTTAACTGCAATTTTCAAAATTACATTTGTAAAATACAGACTGCAGGTAATACGCCCGTCCTGTAACGTGCAGATATGTTGTGTTTTGCATTTACAATTGCAATTTACAGGCATAACTGACCATCATCATTGAACCAACAAGACAAAATTACTGATTCCATTCTAAAAACGAACCCAGAAGCAACAACAATAATACAATTAAATAATGAGTATAATACATAACACAAAAAAAAATCAACACAATATTCTATACCCCAAAAGCATACATTAAAAAAATATCGGAAACAGAGATTATGGCACGAAAAAAAAAACCAGTTAAATGCAATATAGAGTCGAAATCCCCTGCTCCTAAACTTCGGCAACATTTTAAAGTTTATTTGCGGTATATTCACACCTTTGAAAAATCACTACATATATGACGTGTTTTGTTGTTTCCCAAATATATCATTATCGCAAGCATTTTATACTTCTGTTAATATAAAGGAGCTTCTTTTTTGCTAAGCTGAATATGTACTTACATTTTATCTATAGATTATAATATTTCATTTATAAAATATGAATAAAAACAGAAAGAAAGTAGGTGTGTTGGTAATACCTAGTAAGAAATTGTTCCTATACAAAATATTACTCACATAAGTGCGCGCGAACGCGGTGCGTTGTCCACTTGGCATCATTTTCTAGATCTCGTTAAGCTTTGTTTGCATGAGGCGGAGTAATATCATGGAAATAGAAATTTGGCAGGAGCTTTAAAAAAAAGTTGGAAGTAATCGTGGACTACATAGATGGAACAGGACAGAAGCTCGAACTGGAAAATCCATAAGAGGGAAAATAGGTTAGAGTGCGCAAGCGAGCTGCGCCGTAACCACTCTTCAGGGATATAAGGCTGTTTATGCGAGTAAGTGCTTTGAGATATTTGGACACCTCCTCTAACCCAGTTTTAATGTAATTAGTATACATTTACGTTAGCCAGTTAGTCGACATATTTTGTTCATACAAAAGATTGTGAATCTTGAAAATTAAAATGTAAACAAAAGCATATCCGACTGTTGACCATGTAACTTCCATATTTCTATTAGCAACGAATAAGATCATGTTGGGGGCACGTGCATAAGACGAAAATTGATCTATAGTTTGTCTAATGTACGGATGCACATTTTTTTACGATTCTGCAGGTATTCCTGTTTACAGCTGTGTTTCCATAGCTACAAGATGCATCCCCTGCCACAGATGACGTTTACATAAGATACAACACTGAGCTCTGACCGTCGTCAACGTGCTCAGTATGTCAACAGAAAATATTTTTCCATAGAAACAACTGTACACAATATATGTGTACTCGTTCGCGGGACAGACTGTACCTTAGGTTTACCCTATGGGAAAACCCAACCGACAGCCACACGCTTCAGTGCACACACACACACACGGATATACCCCCCCCCCCCCCACACACAAGGTTCTCCGCTATGATGACATGCGATCATCAGTCACAACTGGATTAGGTCCGTTTCAGTTGCACGACAGTAAGTAGTGCAGCGTCCCACCAACTGGCGGATGGGTGCCAGATGACGTCACGTCCGTAGCCGCTGCACGCTAGGAACACTCGTTGGCACGCGCGCGGGACAGTAGGGATGTTGAAAAAAATATCAATAAATCGAAATGACGATATTATATCGATATATTTCAACGATATTTTATCGAAATCAATATATTTTTTTCGGGGTACCGGAAATAAATATTTTTAAAATGCTCCTTTAAACCAATGCTCTTTTAAACCGAATATCAATATTTTTCTTGTAATATATCGTATCGTCAAACGATTCTTTTATAAATAACCAAAGTAAATTACATCCATATTTTATCCGATAGTAACATCCCTACGAAACACTCACGCGCCTGTCAGCGCAGCACGTGAGGTCAGTGGGAGCCACGGTGGCTCAGTGATTAGCACGCTCGCCTCCCACCAAGGCGAACCGGGCTCAATACCCGGCCGGATCACCGGATTTTCGCAAGTGAGAATTGAGCCGGACGATGCCGTTGGTCGGCGGGTCTTCTCAGTGATTTCCCGTTTCCCCAGCCTCTTCACTCCGGCGCCGCTCCATATTCACTTCAATCACCCTCATCTGCTCTCAAAACCTCGCTGTTAAGAGCCACCCACTCCGATTAGCGCCAGCCTCCTCTCATCCATAAGCGACACTAACTCACGTGTTTTGGTTTTATTTTAAAATCGTTTTTATACACTTTTAAACACGCACAGAACGAAAAAAAAACCAATTTTTTCACAATATATTTTTATAAATTGAAAATATACAGAATATATATTAGCAGCAATATATGAAGATGTTCTGTAATTTCACGGAAATTATTGTAAAATTTTCGTCATGTCCGTCATTAAATAAAGAAGGAAAGTGTCAGCAATTTTGCAAAGATTGCTGGATAATTTTCCACCAGTGCTTTTGAGTAATTTCAAGGGAATTTTTCTGACAATGAAGTAAGTGTGTGCAATTCACTTTGGCTGCGAAGGTATACGTTGGTCTACGCGTATTCCGATTTTGGTATGTTGAGACTTGTGGTAGATCATTAGAATATAATGTTTTAGCAGAGTTTCAGTTTACATTCTGGCACTTAATAGCGAGATTCTGAGGGGCAGCCCGAAGATATATCCTCAAGACTATAACCAGCCTAAATCGCACCAAAGACTGAAGATAATTTGAGGTCATGTACTGCTGTTTTGTGACCAGTGAGGTAGTTAAATTATTCCACTCCGTACAATAATTCTGCTTGGGACGTATTAAGTTTAGTAGGCTGCAAATTTATGTATTACTGACCTTTAAGAGGACTATTATTATAGCCCGTTCACAATTACTTCCAACTTTTCAGAAACATTGGTTAAGTTCTACTTCGAGAATATTCCTCCGCCTCATGCCAACAATTTTTGACTAAGTTTTTGAAAACTACACCATAGGGGAAACGCGCGCCATTCTTGCGCACTCGTATACATAATATATTGCATAAGACCTATTTCTTATAAATCATTACCGATATACCTATTCCACCCTGCCTTTATTCACATTAATTATAAATACAATTTTATAATTTATAGCGAGAATATAGGAAAGGTAAAAGTTCAGTACAACCAAAAATAAGGCGCTTTTATATTAACGGTATAAAAGGCTTGTGATACACGCCATATTTAGGAAACAACCAAACACGCCCTACATGGGGTGATTTTATCAAACGTTTGTTTCAAAAAATGCGAAGAAACAGTGAATACATTACAAAAATGTTTATGAATTCAGTTTTTCTTTGCACGAGATTTCTGGCGAATACTTGACATTCTTTCCTCCCTAAACAGCCTGATATTTTCTACTAAAAGAGAAAATCATGTAAATTGAACAGAAATCGGATATTTATAACTGATTATAAAGTTGTCGGGTTGGCATGCGTGGTCATGCTTGAAGAGTATGCAGATTTCCTAAAATAATTATATGTGCATTTCAAAATATACCATTAAATTAAATATACCTCTTTTAAATAAGCCCAAATCCTCCCTAGCAATACTTAAACTTACATACACAGCCCCCGAAGAATGAACAGTTGAATATTTTTTAATCGAAGGGCGCATTGCATCGTCCCACACTCGAGCGCCGGAAAGTCACAATAATTAGTTAAATACTGTTCACGGTAAACTGAGCTCTTTTGAAAGCCCTGTTTTGGATCTACTTGTATGCATATTGTGTATTCTTCCACCATACGTAAAACAACGTTGCGACGGGACTGATCACTTCATTCACGCTTTGGTCAAGTTAAACTCAAATCATTAGCAAAGTAAATATTTTACAAATCTGCCATGCTTACACTTACATGCACAAAAATACACACAGAGAGCAAAATAAATGACCCCAGTATCTATAAATATTAACCTAATATATTTAATTTGACGTAAAAAAATGTAACTATGTTCTTCCCGTCGTTACCACCTTTACAGGGCGCATGGCAGTGTCAGTGTCCGATAAAATACTCGCAGGTGAAGGTAATGATATTACAAAAAGATTGATTTCAAAAACACTCACGTAACCGTAAACAACATATACTATACTCATCCGTCAGTATTCCAGATGCCCGCGAGGGACGACTACAGTCGACGGGTTACGAGCATGGACTACAAACAAGGAAGGTAGACGAGCTTTCATCCTCTGCGCCCTGGTTCAAGTATTTTCCCAACCGTCTAAATCGCGCGTTAAAAAAAAAAATTATGTTCCGTTTACTCACGTTCTCTTTTAGAGAGAAAAAAAAAAAACTCATTTTGCATACGTTGTTTACGTCGTATTTGCACTATACTCCATTCACGGTTAATTCAAACTTTCCTGAAGTTCTGCTAAAGTTCTACTTCTAGGATATTCCTCCGCCTTATGCAAACAAATCTTCCAAAACTAAACCGGATGTCCAACGCACCGCATTCATGCGCACCAAGTGTAATAATATTTAGCATAAGAACTATTTCTTACTGGGCATTACCACCACACCCATGTTATCTCTGTCTTTATTCTACTTAGTTATAAATGAAATACTATAATTTATAAATACAATATAGTGAGTAAAAGTTATATTTCACGAAAAAGAACATACTTTTATGTTAACAGAAGTAAAAAAACGCTTGTGCTACATAGCATATTAAGGAAACAACCAAACGCGTCAAACATGGGTTGTTCTTTCAAAGGTTTGATTCAAAAAGCGTCAAGAAACTGCGAACAGACTAAACAACTCTGTCGAAAAGAGTACTAGCTTATTAAAGAAATCTATACAAGTCAAGAGTAGGCTAACCTTGCTATATTGGCAGTTACGTGGGAAGAAAAGAGAGTTCATGTTCGCCGGACACGCGGATGCAATACACACTCTACCCCACATTTACTCTACGATTATTAGATGTTTGCCGCCGGCACTACTAACTGTCTGGACGATAAGATATCGAGCGTCCTTGCCAAAAGCATAAACCGCCGTGAGATCGAGGCTTCGGAATGCGTGAGCTCTAAGGCCGATTCTACCTTACTAATCCCTTACCCCAGTTCCTCTAAGAGTAAGGGGGGGGGGGGATTACAGTATTTCCATTGGGGTGGAGATATTTGGACGGCTCGTAACATCGAGGTCTTGAGAGCCGATGAGGGTGAAGTGAGGTGAGCTTGGAATGGCGCCGGAATGCAAGGGCGCGGGAAACTGGAGATCCCCGAGAAAACCCGCCGGCTAGCGGCATTCCTCCGGCACGGTTCCCGCGTGCATAAATCCGGGAGCGACCCCTCCAGGATTCCCAGTTCGCCTTGGCGGGAGACTAGCAGTCTGACCGCTACACCACCGTGGCCCCTCTTTTCATCGGCGACTCCTCTGAACGCGACATCAAGCCTTGAGCCTATATTTCTATGGCGCGCCAATAAAGATAAAAGTATTAAGCGTATCGTAAGACAATCTAAAGTTTCTCCGTAGAAAATTTAGCAGCGAAAACCAATTCTGAAAATTCTCGTTTCAGACATTTTCACAGCAAAAAATATTTTAAAAAATACTTTGATTTGAATCGAGAAGTTGGAACTTGTCTTTAGGCACGAAAAGTTTCTTAAATGTATAAATAAAAAAAAATTAATGAGAAAACATGTACTCAATTCATGTTTAAGTTGAAAAAAAATCAGCATAATTTTTTCCAAACCATTGAAAAATTAGTTTAAGAGCTGATAAATGCAATTTTTAGCCTTCAACTGTCAAGTTATTGTGAATGTAATCAAGATAATATCAAAAAACCTTCAACTATGAGAAACATGATTAAGGAAACTACCTCATTCATGATCTGGAGACGCGCATGCTAGGAGCGTATTCAAAATGTCTTCTGGAGAGTAAATGGAGGGGGAACAACATTGGATGTGAATACCGACACTTGTGGTTTATAGTCTACTCGCGGTTTCTCCAGACTTTTGAAACACACCTTTGACTAAAGGTTGTTCACCATAAAGTGAACACTTTTGAAATCGACGTTAGAAAAGTCACTGACCTTGCTTGCACATATTTTTTTACGGGCGCGCTGAGTCGCATGCACCCAGTAAAATCGGTAGCGATGGTGAGAAAGTATTTCCATATATTAACGTCAGTTAAAAAGTGTTACTTGCCATTTGTGATAAGTTAAATTATTTCTCGCGCTTTCTGCATTTTTAATGCATCTAAGTGTAGAAATGAGTAGGTTTGTAAAATATTTACTTTTGTAATAACTTGACAGTTTCACTCGACCGACGCATGAATGAAGTGATGAAGCCCATGTCAGTGCTAATTTTACATAAGGCGGTAGAATACACAGCATGCATACGGGTAGATCTTGAGGAGGACTTTAAAAAGTGCTCATTTTACCGTGAACAGTCTATATTTTATTTTTGGGTAAATATAACTTTTACTTATATTAACCTATACAAATAAATGTTTATTTATAATCAACATAAACAAAAAGCAGGGATAAAACAGGTGTGTTGACAATGTCTAGTAAGAAATAGTTCTTGTGGAAAAGAATTTTCTCAAACTGATTGCGCACGAATGCGTTGCGTTCTCTCTTTGGTGTAACTTTCTGGAAGAAGTTAGTCTGCATGAGGCCGAGGAATATTCTGGAAGCAGAACGATAGCGGGGCTTCAGGAAAGTTAGAAATAACCGTGAATTGACAAAAGTCAGAATTCTTCGTTAACAAGATAAGGAAGTGAAGCGTATATTAATATTAAGAGATGCCTGCGTATGCACCCAATGTTGGTGACAGCATGAAAGTACTACATCATGATGAAATTTTTTTTTAGAAGGGGGGGGGGGGGGAGGCTACAATCACCATGTCTCGTTCTAAATTTCTCTCTCGTAAGCTTTGAATTTAAAAATAGCTAAAATTCATACAATCATTTTTAATTAAACTGCAAACCAGTTAAAACTGGACAAATGGACTAGTTAAAATTCTGCTGATTTTCAATGACCGAATTCTTCTTACTGAACGATTGATATTGATTTACGGCCATTTATAACACCCGGGCAAGAAATTTCAAGCGCATTGAAATAAATTGCCGGTATGTAGTGGTTATTGGATTGAATTTCCAATGCGCAGAATTTCGCAGCGTGACAATTACTTACTTAGCTTCAAAGCGCATGAACTAATGTAACAAACAAAAGACTCACCAGCCGATGAAAATAACCATGGATTCCATGTGAAACTCACCTGCAACAAAGAAAAAAAAATCACTGCATAATCAATTAAGTAAGCTAAAAGCGAGACATAAAAAAAAAAAGAAATTCGTCACACAATATAATTATTTATCACAATCAAATGGTCAGTAATATTTGGTAAAATGTTTAAAATGTAAATATTTAACTATACCTCAAATAAGTACATTCCCATGAATAAAAGATAACACACAATCATTAGTTTCACTTTTATTTAGGGTCAATATTGTTATAGAGATGGCATATGGCCTGGAATATCGTCTCCTCCAACATGAAAAAAGCTCATGCACCAATGGCTAAGAAAGACAAAAAAAAAAAACATGTACGTTAAATGATGAGGCAAGTGTGTGTATGCGCGCGCGTCGGCACGTAATTTAGTGCACTTTTATCTCCCCGCTATGAAAAGAAATTAGCACTAGTGGTACTGTAGACATTTCTCCTTTTCACGAAATAAGTTCCCTGTCTAAAAATAATTGCAGAGACCGAACATTAATTTTAAAGAAAACTCTATGAACTAGCATAGTTATTCTTTTCGCACAAAAAGCTCCCCATGAGGGACATAAATCTTCTCTTTCCACAGCTTCGAAGAAATAACCGTATGGCTCGATCGCCAAATGGAATGCCCCTTTGAACTCTATTAATAAAAACCGGCGTTGCCGGCATGGAAAGTGTGTCGACGGTGCAGAAAAGGGGTCCCGCATGCGTTACGAAGGATGTCATTCTTATCCTGCGATAAAAACTGTGTAATTAAATTACACGGGCGGGCGGACAGCATCTCGGGCAAAGGTAATGCACGGAGGAAGAGAGAGAGAGAGAGAGAGAGAGAGAGAGAGAGAGAGAGAGAGAAGAACGGAGAGCGCATAACAAAGTTCAACATTTCTCCCCTCCTCCTCCTCCACGGCCATTTTCGCAGGAGTCCTCTGCAGTCCCGCTGACTTCGGAAGGAACTTTTAAAACAATGTTCTCAACGTTTAACGCCGACTGAACATTAGGTAATGACCAATGCTGCCAACGCCTACAGCCCACGTGTAACTTTCTTCAAACTCAGTTCTGTACGTGTACTAGTAATGGGCGCAGGGGATTCCAGATCATGTGCCCAAAGGGTTAAATTGGTGCCCAAAGAGTTCAATTGATTGGAAGGGTTAAGTGCCGAAAGGGTTAATGAGTAAAAGGGTAACTTAGGAAAAGGGTTAATCAGGTAATTGGTGTGTAAAGTGTTCATTTTATTTAACTTGGTGTTGAAAAGGTTAAGTGTCATAAGGGTGATATTGTTGGAGCATAATCGATGTGCACCCTCGGGCGTCTGGCAGTCGACTATGCTCCGCCAATATCACAATTTGATACTTAACCCTTTCAACACCAATTAAAATAAAATTAACCATTTATATACCAATTACACAATTACCTAATTAACACTTTCCCTAATTAATCATTTTCCTAATTAACCCTCTCCCCAATTAACACTTTCGGCACTTAACCATTTCAATCGATTTAACCCTTTACCCTTTAGGTCCCAATTTAACCCTTTGGGCACTTGCTTTGGAATCCGCCCGCGCCCACTATTTGTACTGTTTCGCAAACGTCTAGGATAAAACTGTAGTCTTAAATTATGTTTTATCGTTGAGAACAAGGAGATTTTTTAATGTTCGTTACATATCTTGTAATTCACGAAAAAATAATTTGTCTTGATAATTGCTGTCTATAAACGCTTGCAGCTTATATCATTAGACTGGTAGGGGGAAAGGTTAACTTCCAAACTAAATGACATATACACCCCACACATCCAAGGTTACCTGCGACTCAAATCCGTGACCTTGGGGTCGGTACATGAAGCCTTATTGACTCGGCCATGGAGGTGAACCAACTCACTAAAAATTAAACAGCGTAAGCTATCAAGTCTTGAATAAGGAATGAAATGACTGTGACGTAGCAAGATGACTTTCAACTCCATCAATTACCGTGCACACTGCACTAGCACCGTACGTCCTACCAGTTAAAGGCTGTTCACGATAAAGTGAGCACTTTTGAAATCAACCTTAGAAGAAAGGCACTGCTCCTGCCTGCATGTATAACAACGGGTGAACTGAGTAACATGTGCATAATAAAGTTGGTAACGATATATGGAAAGTAGTTCCATATCTTAACGTCGAATAAAAAGAGTTAGGCGACTATTTGTGATGAATTAAATTATTTCTTTCGGTTTCTGTCTTTTATTTATTTTTTGAAATGTAAAAATGAGTATGTTTGTAAAATATTTACTGTTCTTGTAATTTTACAGTTTCACCGGACCGACACGCATGGATAAAGTGATGAGGCCCTTGCCAGTGTTTATTTTACATAAGGCGGAGGAATACACAACGTGTATACAAGTAGATTTTTCGAAAGTGCTCACTTTATCGTGAACAGCCTATAAGTGAAATATTGACAAGGTGGGAGCAAACAGAAGCACCTTAGGTAAGCCTGGTAGCTCTCGCCTGATAACTAAATCTCAAACAACGCACAGGCTCGTTAAGGCCTGGATTACGATGGCGTGATGTTTCACGTGATAACATAAGTGCGTTGTAGCTTGACTGACGACCTTCAATGAGAACTATTACGATCGTTTTACGTAACTAAAAACATACGTTCGTGTACAGGAAAGCTCGGCCAATGTCAAGTTTTCGAGCGGTATTTGATACGTGCCTGTATCACGAGACCACGCTGGCCAATCACAATAACGACGGAACTGTATTATCTTTGCTTTTCAATGATATGTTTATTTTCTATGTTTCGTCTGCTCGCGTATTCAACCTACTGAGTATAATGTTTCACGAAACGGATGGCAAAAGGATAATGAAAGTTGGACTACACTCTGAACCGAATAATAAATGGGAACTAATATTTAATAACGCAGCTTTTAAGGAAATCTGTGCAGAAAATGTATCTCTATTGCACATAAATACAATAAATACAATTTTACAGTGCATAGAGAGAGAGAGAAAGATATATATATATATATATATATATATATATATATATATATATATATATATATATATATATATATATATAACGTGTTACACCCTAAATGCTGTTCGCGATAAAGTGAGAACTTTTGAAAACCACCTTAGAAAAAGTCACTGCTCCTGCCTGCACATATTTTAACGGGCGCCTTGAGTGACATGCGCCCAGTGAAGTTGGTAACGATGGATGGGAAAGTAGTTCCTTATCTTAACGTCGAATAAAAAGTGTTAGGTAACCATTTGTGATAACTTAAATTAGTTCTTCCGCTTTCTGTGTTTTTTTTTTTTTTAGACAGATTTTAAAAACATTTACTTTTAGAATAATTTCGCCATTTCACTTGACCCACGCACGAGTAAAGTGATGAGGTCCATGGCAATGTTAGATTTACACAAACCAATGAACACTCAACATGCGTACAAGTAGATCTTAAGCAGGGCTTTTGAAAGGGCTCAGTTTATCGTGGACAGCCTACAGTCATCAGTAATATCAGCATTCAATCAAAAGGACTAAATCAGATTATTAAATCTGTAAATTCAGTAATATTTAGGAAGTTTACGCAATGTTGGATATGCCACAATTATGTTAATCAGGAGTATCGAGGTGCTTGTATGCATCTAGTGTATGATGAATACTACAAAATAGCAAACTTAATAATATACGAATTATGAAAATTGTATGTTCCCTATTCTTCCCGTGATTAATGCACGCACATATACGAATAATATTCGTCCATCTCCTACGTGTATATCATTCTGGATGTTATGGCCATGTAGTTGTTTTCAGATTTCGAATAAACTACGAACGCCACCTCTGCTGCATTATAACTGCAGTAGAGAAACGATTCTACAACTTTAAATAAACGAGTTTTCACAGTCTGGAACGTAACAAAATATTTCGCTACATTTTAATTACACACAAAAAGAGTACGTGCTTACGTGATGCGCAGAGACCTGCAAAATTCGCGTTATTATTTGAGGGCATGTTAAACTTAAAACACTTTTCTTCTGCAACACGTTTGTCATTGGAGCATACTTTATTTGACACGTCCCTGGTAACTCTGCGCCAATAAATGAACTCTCCACAACTGTGTGCCGCAATCACGTGCAGTTCGCTCAGAAAGAGGGTGACTTAGCGTCAGCGCAGCAGCCAATGGAGAAACGACGCCGGCTGGAGAATACACAGCACTGTGAATTTTAGCGCGAATTTTGCGGGTCTCTAACGACGCGTCGTATTACGGACACCCGAAACGACAGCGCTTTACGTATACGTGAATGTGCACTTTAGATCTGAATCAGTGAGAATTTCACTGTATCTGACTGTCTCAACGGACATTTCAGTTGATTTAACCGATGAATCAGTGAAAAATGCCAGATGTCCTTCACTTATTGATTCAGTAACATTTTCCACTGACACGTCAGTCTCTACCCCCCCCCCCCCCTGTTTATTCAGTGGTTTGTTTATGACTGATGGATCAGTTCATCAGCGTGTAAAAATGGTCGTCGAACAACGTTTAAAAATCGCCTTTAAACAAAGTGTATCAATTGAAATAACAAAAAATAAATTAATAAAACCAATACAAAATACGTTCTAAAAAGTGCAGAACGCCATTTTATGAGGTAATAGGAACACACGGCCTTTCATCCCGTTTTTACGTCTTTCATTTCGATTTCATGTGATCGTCACAGCGCCCTGTTTGAAGGTTTTTAAACTGCATAAAGTGAAAGAGAGTGCACGCATATATTCTATTCGTTTAAACGACCGTAACGGTACCAATTAATCAAAAAACGAATAGTAAGAACATACAATGTAAATATTCACGATTTCGCGGCGCCACTGTAGCACATAGATTTTCCTCTCATTATTTCTAGTTAGCATGGTACAGCAAATGGTACCGTAACAGCTTAGAGTCGAAAGGTGTACGAGTTCATCCTGGCCGTCTCCGAAAATGTTTTTACGTTTTTAAATTACTGCAAATAGTACAATATAAATAGTAAACTATCGTAAATATGTTTACTTCACGTAATTATCTGGCTACATTCAATAAAAACAATATTTAATTCGCCACTGTAGTCGCCCGTCACTTATTCAATCAGTGAAATAATTTCACGTCACTAATTCAATCAGTGGAATTTTTTTCACTGTAACAATCAGTGGTTTTCCACTGATTTTAAGTGGAGCCATTTTCACTGATTCGAGTAATTGAATTTCTCTGCTAATCAGTGGTTTCTCGCTGATTCGAAGTGATCCGTTACTGGTAACGTGAGGTGATCGTAATCCGACCTAAATGATGCAGACGAGTTACTTATGTAGATGGCGCCAAAAGAGAATAATGAAACTTTCAAAACTGAGGGAGACGAACTGACACGACTGCACGCCACGTGCAGTCATCCTTAAAACTGAGAACTTTCACGTAAAAGAGACTTCAGCAAGGCGTTCTAACACAACAGGAACCCAAGCCCTTGCTCAAACCATATTCGCTATCACCGCGATGCTGGCACATTTACATTCTTCAACAATCCCTAAAGTTTCTATTTGTAACGGGAGGCTCCTCAGAGTCCACAGCAGGTAAAGCTGTATTCGAATTCGCCCTCTAGATCCTTGATCAGCAACATAGGTAGGGGGGCCACGGTGGCTGAGCGATTAGCATGCTCGCCTCCCACCAAGGCGATCTGGGCTCAATCCCCGGCCGGGTCACCGGATTTTCGCAAGTGGGAATCGTGCCGGACGATGCCGTTGGCCAGAGGGTTTTCTCGGGGATCCCCCGTTCCTCCCCCCCCCCCCATTTCCGGCGCCGCTACATATTCAGTTCAATCCCCCTCATTGGCTATCAAGACCTCGCCGTTATAAGAGCCGCCCAAATCTCTATACTCACTAGCAACGTCATACGGTTTGGTCCCTAAACGTTTCAGTATTTACGTTGTCAATAACATTTCCGAATACCAATAAACGTCATCCGACATTTTACTTCAACCGAGCGATGTGACGCACTTGTAAACTTCCGGACTCACGTCCGAGAGCACCTGTGTTCGATTCCCCGATCAGGCCATCCCGATTTCAGTTTTCCACGGTTTCCTGAAGTCATTCCAAGAGAATGCAGGGATAGAATTTCTTACTGCAGGACATAACATAGCCGATTCCCTCCCCTTGTCTGATTCTCGAGAAACTGGCTACCTCTCTAAGTAATACCCTCGCTGTCGACACCACATTCAGACATAATTACCTACGTTTTTTATGTCGTACATAAATTAGTTGAATAGCTGCAAATTCGAAGTGATAAGTAAGTAAGCATTAATAATGAAGCATGATGATGCCTCGTATGTAGTACCCACTTTTTTTGTAATGCTCTTGTCCTACTTAACATATTTTTCGAAAGAGATACGGAATTCCAAAAGAGGACGAAGGACGTGATGAAATAAAATAAAATAGTTATAATAAACAATAATTATCCGAATAAAAAGTTACGTAAAATACATTTGATTATTTCCTTTCTATCGCACGCGTAACATGGAACATCGAAACATTCGGGCACGCAGTTCCGCCATCTGCAAACCTGGTAGGTTCTGCTCGAGATTCCTAAACCTAAATTAGCAAATGGTGAATTCAAGCATGGCTTAACAACGCCACCCTCGTGCGCAGCGAGAGGAGGCGAGAAGGCCAAGAGGAAACGGCTCGTGACACACACACACGCACACACACACACACAAGGTACAGCTCTCAATTTGAACAGAGTAAGTCAACTGCGTGTTTTGGGCCCCAGTTGAATTAGGAAGCCTCATCGCGTTAAATTCAGTGTGTGTAACTGTGGGACGTAACATTTAATACGAGGTAATTTTCACACGGGGTTATCGTGCCAGGATATTGGCAAAGCGGGTCTCCAATTTGCTGTGCCGCACGCTAATACATACGAGGAATCGATAGTAATCGATACTTATTAAATGCCTCAAGAGGTCACATCCGATCATCAGGAAGCATTACTACGGCAGTAGAAAACAGTATAAACAAGCTTCGTGTATATTCTGTTCCCTTAGAATTTTGAGAGGTGAGTATAGAATTCCTATATAAAAGCTATTCACGTTTACTTCACACTATTCTGAAGCCAGTTCTACACCCAGGATATTCCTCCGCCTCGTGCAAACTAAGCTCAACTATGTCTCGAAAATCGCATCAAAGACAACGCCCCAAATTCATGCGCACTCAGCTGTAATGATATTTTGCATGACAGCTATGTCTTACTATGCGCTACCAACACACATGTTTTCTTACGGTTTTTACTGGTGTTTATTACAAATGATACATTATAATTTATAAATAAAATATAGGTAAAACTTCAATTTAACGAAAAACAAGATAAATAGAGGTATACAACGCTTGTGATACATAGTATATTTAGGAAATAACTAAACACGTAATGCATGGTGTGATTTTTTAAAAGTTTGATTTAAAAAATATGAATAAACCGCGAATATACTACAGCAATCTGTCCAGAAAAGATACAGCACTGTCGCTATAGTTTAAAACACTGCTTTACAGTAGAATTTTTGTCAAATTTCACACTTTTCAAGGACCAGATTTGTGTTTCAATAACCAAATTTACGAATGGGCAACAAAATATTGGCTTTTATTTCTGTCCTGACAAAAAATTGCCTACATTGAAATATCCCATGGTTGTTTAAAAATTATAATAGACGCAACTGCTTAAAGACTGTTCCCGACAAAGTGAGCACTTTAGAAACGAACCTTAGAAAGAAGTCAAAACCCCTGCATGCATAAATTTTAATGGGCGCACCGTGTGGTATTCGCCCAGTAAAGTTGGTAACGATGGATGGAAAGCAGTTCCATATATTTACGTCAAATAAAAAGTGTTAGGTAACCATTTGTGATAACTTAAAATTATTCCTTTCGCTTTCTGTTTTTTTAATGCATTGGAGTGTAAAAATGAGCAGATTTGTAAAGTATTTACTTTGTTAATAACTTCACAGTTTCATTTGGCCGGCGCATAAATAAAGTGACGAGGCCTATGGAAATGTTAATTTTTACATAAAGCGGAGGAATACACAACATGTGTACAAGTAGAGCTTAAGCAGGGCTTTCAAAAGTGCTCATTTTACCGTGAACCGCGTATAGTATGAAACACGTGCGACAATTAAGAAAGGCCCATAATACTCAAAAACCATGTTTTTTGGTGCCTAAGACACAATAAAACAATTAAATAAAATCAAATTTTCTGGAGAAAATTGTCTTGTGTAATATGTAAATATACCGCTAGTTCTATTTGTCCGAAATGTGAGGAATTACTCGGAATCAGGAAGACATACATTCTATGTTATGAAAATCATTTTCAAATATCAATCAAACGCCTGGAAAGCGAAGCAACATCACGCGATCACGGGAAACTCACCAGCATGCTGTGGTTGGGCTCGGTCAAAACAAAGAGTCTCTGGTCACGGTTGGAACATATAGAAGAAAAACTAACAGCATTTCTTTCTTTATTCGACACTGAGAGGAGAATACGGTAGCAGGAACCAAATTTATGCAGTCGCATTCCAACTAGACTGTTAGTATAAGGACAACAATCAGGTGGGTTGTGGGTATCATAGACTAAAGATGAGGTAGACCGCTTATTCGACATGTGCGCATGTACCCAGCATTGACCTACCCCAAAGGAATACCAACTGTCAAAATCACGTGGTCAACAGTGATGAACGTGTTTGTTAATATCTTGATTTTTAAATGACAAGCACTATTATATGCATAAAATATATCTAACATTTTAAATTTGATCAAACTGCATTCGAAACTGGTTAGAAGAAGTATAACACCATCTCAAAGGATATGTTTACTAATCAGTGTTCTAACCTCAAATCCAATCCACGCCGTTTTTGCTAGCCATATTGGCAGAAAAGGACTTCAGTGTTGGGACATAGAGACTGATCCTGCTATAGACTAAAGGTGAGGTAGACTGATCTCGCTGGCTGAGCACAACCAATCTCCGTGTCCCAACATTGAAATGCTTTTCTGCCGACACGTCTAGCAAACATGGCATGGTTTGGATTTTAGATTAGGAAAGTGATTTTTAAATAAGTGCTTAGATATGTTTTTATACTTCTTGTAACCAATTTGTAATGCAGTTTGACCAAATTCAAATTGGTAAAAGTATTGTATTAATATAATAGTGGTTGTCATTTAAAAATTAAGATATAAACAAACACGTTCATCACTGCTGACCATGTGACTTTGAGAGTTGTGTAGGATTGGGGTAGGTCAACGTTGGGTACATGCGCAGAAGACCAATAAGCGGTCTACCTTATCTTTAGTCTATGGTTAGTACAGTCGAACCATTGCTAACGGAGATAATAATAGCAGCAGTACCGTCTGTTGCGGCCCGGTCTGTGACAGCACCTGCAACTTAAGTTCTTACTACAAGGGCAGCAGTGGCGCATTGACTAGACCGCTCGCACACCACCAATGGTGTACAGTGTTCGATTCCCGGCGAGGTCGCTTTCAGATTTTTGCACGTCGGAATCGTGCAGGGCCATGTTTTAGTCAGCGGGTTTCTCCCAGATATCCCATTTCCCCCCACCCGTGCATGACACTGCTGTTCAATACTAAACTAGCTTCACTCTCATCGGCTCTCAACCATACACTAAAAATAATGTAGGCCGCTTATTCGTCTTCTGCGCATGTACCCAACATTGACCTACTCAAATCCTACACAACTGTCAAAGTCACATGGCCAACAGTGATGAACATGTTTATTTACATCTTAAGTTTTAAATGACAAGCATTATTATATCAATAAATATTTTTACCACCTTAAATGTAATCAAAAAGAATTACAAATTGATTACATGAAGTATAAAAAAATCTTAAAAGCGCTTGTTTACTAACCGTGCTCTAACCTCAAATCCAATCCACGCCATTTTGTTAGACGTGTAGGCAGGTGTGCAGTTCAATGTTGGGACACGGAGATTGGTTGTGCACAGCCAGCGAGATCGGTCTACCTCATATTTAGTCTATGCTCTCAACACCCTGATGTTAAGAGCCTCTCAAATATATCCGCTCCGCCCACACTTCCTAGAACAGAGTAACTGATCTTGATACAGAACAGATTGCTCCTTCACTAGAGAAACTTCACAAGTATTTTGATTGTTACCGCAACACACAGAACTGTTACCTATAATGTAATGGAACAATCTGATACAAGTAACGAAGTTTGGTTTCTGCTACCCTTGAAAACAAGTTATAAATTTGTTCTTTTCTAACTCTTCTATCGATTTTCTACAGAGCAAACATGTTAACAGCTTACACTTCATTATGGCTACCGTCACTGTAAGAAGCTACTTCCTCGCCTGCACTGTGAGAATTCTGTAAATCCAGTATTGTACTCGATTAACCAACAAACAGATTGAATCATTTTAAAATGCATTTTCCCCGTGATACAATGAACTTTATTCTTTTCATACGCATATTCTAATTAATAACTAAATTTATCGATGGAGAACTGGGGACGTATACACTACGTAACTACACAAAAATACCTATAATTTGAATGAAAAAACGCGGAAGGAAAAACCAACCCTAGAGTATGCCGGGTTTCAATGCATTAGATGCAATAAACGCCAGCTTCCGTACGACCAAACACGCAGTCGACTGCAACTTTCTTTCACACAGTAAGACGCTAGAACTTTTCTACAATGGTTTCCCGGGAAGTATTTCACTGTCTCGGCATGAGTTATTGTTCACAGCTATCTCCGGAATGATGAAAGATTTTTGGAGTTCTCGATTTAGGAAGGGGCAGCGGCGGTGTAGCGGTTAGACTACTCGCCTCCCACCAAGGCGAACCGGGTTCGATTCCCAGCGACGTGGCCCGCGGGTTTTTTTGCGTACGGGAATCGTGCCGGAAATATGCCGCTTGTGGTCGGGTTTTCTCAGGGGACTCACGTTTCCGCCGCCCTTGCATTCCGGCGCTGCTCCACACTCACATCATTTCATCATCATCGACTCTCAATATCTCGATATTACGAGCCGCGCAAATCTCATCAAACACTCACTCGATTTAGGCAGGAATGCGTTGACGTATATTATAGATACGGAGTTTTCTGACAAGTACTAAACGTGTCCCCTATAATATGTTAACCTACATTGAACAAATATATCCCACAAGAGGACACAGTGGCACATCTCTAAAGAAAATTTCTGGTTAACATCCTACACTGAATTGTAAGTTTTTAACCCATACATCGTATGGAAATAATACCACACATCTAGCTACAAATATGGGATGTTTAGCGTCGCTACTTTACAAAGTTGGGGAGTTTCCTACGCATTTGACTGTTCCATTGACCAATTTGGAAATTTACGATGAATGTATGGAAAGAATCTCTACGAAACATTTTTCCTTAAAAGAACTATGTAGTTACGCGTCCAAGGTCAAGAAGCGGGGGAGCTATATGGGCGACACTAACACGCTCTCCTAGCGCCTCATCGCTCCTACGCGCAAGGCGTGCAGTGTTTCCGGACTACCGGTTTACCGTGTAAACTATATCTGTAACTGTGGGGTCTTTTTACACGCGACGAAATTACACAGATCAAATTACCTGCGTATAATCGTACTTTCTTCTTACCGCTTAAAGAAACTTCATAGGCAAGCTTCAAAAATACGATATTTGAACACTTTCGCGATTTTTTTTCTCCATTAATACACTTAATATGATAAAAGCGAAAAGAAAGCGACACAGACAATAGTTTTTTGATCCTTTCTGGCAAAACGTCGTATTTCCAGAACATGTATTTACCGAGACACGCGTTTAGGCGCAAACAACGATTTCACAGAAAACGTTTCAGTACATAGGACCCTCAAAACACTAATACAGTGATGATGTAAATTTACGAACGACTTTTTAGAGTGTGGGTGTAGTACCACCACTGACTTCCACCTGCAACGCTTGAGCGTTTGCGTGCTTTCATTGGAACTACGTTTAGCTGTAGTTTGCTTGGCGGTGCCAAACAACTATGTACTTTACCGCATCATTTCGTTATTGGGCCGATATTAGCGCCGTCTAAGTAGTTTCCCGCACGTGAACAGCGACCGAGCCGACCTCTTTGTAACGCTCTCATTCCCCTTCCCTTCTCCTTGCTTCTCCCACTACCCCCCCCCCCCCAACTAGCGTCACATGTTCTAGTTTAGATTTCTGTAAGCGAATATTCGATGGTCACTTCTATCCGTGGTTTGCCCGTGAAAGTAGCCATCAGCTGGTCTTCATAATGATACTCCGATAGACCGATACGGTGCGCAATTCTACGAGAGATAGAGCTTCTGCGACGCACCTCCATCAGTACAACTAATACTAAAGTAATATCTGATTTGTATTTAATATTCAGTCTACGTAATATTCTTGTAATGCCGGGTGAGCGGCGTAAATAATTGTAGAGAGTTCAGAACGTAGTTCATAGTGTGGCCCTTAGTGATTTTGCATTGTAGTCATCCTTAGTAGACTGTTAGTTCGTATTAAATATTTCGGGTAGGTTACTCCTTTTGGAGCTTTGTAGATACGTTTGAATATTTCTTAAGTGTCTTTAGAACGTGCGTTTGTTAACTTATTAGAAATGAAATGGCTCGTTTAGCCCCATTTGCCCTGCGTCGTCAGCTCACTGCTCGACTGGACTTAAGTCTTGTAATATTTTATTTGGTGTACCTAAGTTACTTTCTAGGGCTTTGTTCGGCCTGCTAGTATATTTTCATTTTAGTCAGGTTCCCCTAGCGAGGTTGTATCAGCTACGGCTTTCTAAGTTCAATTTTAATGCAGATTAGGCGCTTTGGTAGAGCTGCACGCCACCGCCTTTTCCTCTTATTACAATGATAGTGTTGTCTTTTACGGATCCCAATTTGTTGAGTATTAGTTGGGATATTAATGCTCACGAATTTTAGTGTCACTTCTAGAATTTTGTGGTGTTTGAGGTTTGAGAACTTAATATTTGCTGTAATTTTTTTCACCATCCTTTTGGACGGTTTTTTACATTACATTTTGGCAATTTTAGTGAGCTTATCCAATGCCAATTCTAGTCCCATTCTTGGTGCTTGTGCTCCTGAGTTGAGCAATTGTTTCTTGGCCATTTGACGCGGCGTGAAACCCGGTGACGTGCCCCGTCCGTCCGTGCGACTCGCAAATTAAAAGTGAACAGCAGGGTTCACACTAAAAGCTCAACCTTTGAGTGGAATTTGTGTTTTAATTACTTTGATAGGGCTTTATGTAGAAGCCAGTTTAATATTTGTCTGTTCAAAAGCATTTACAGCGCTTGAGATTATGGTTTTAGGCTAGCATTGCACTTTTTAAATATGCCATTAGTTCAGGCGTGAACGCGCCTTAGCACTTTCCTCGATATTGTGGTCAAGTATGAATCTAGGTTTGCTTGCTTCATGCATAGTTTTTGGTGCTACTGAATTGCAATATAGTTAAGGTTTACCTGTTCCGTGTAGTATCAAAGTATTTGTAATTTTAATTGATTCGTTGTTGAGAATCAGTCCTTTTTGTACCCGACATATTTTAAGAGCACCCATCGTAATTTTTTTCATATTCATTTTGGACAACAGATATTATTAAAGGCTGTCCTGAATTCTTTTTCAAGCAATTGTTGTCAGTATTACGATTTGAAGAATATTTTATAAAATAAAATGTGTTTCATTGAAATGTTGTGTGAGCTGTTTTTTTTCTAGCTTTGAGATCCTGCCAATGTTGTTTGCTATATTGTGTGTTGTGTTTGCTAATTGCACATGATTTGGTGCACACCTCCTGACACTTGTGGACGACAAGGTGACGGAGGAGAGCTCCCAATCACGTGCTCGAACCACATCCGCCGGTTCACAGCCCGAAGACAAGGGGGGAAAGGTCGAGGAAGCGGCAGAGGTCGTGGCGCCAATACCGACTCTGGACTCGGGGCCCGAACAACAAAGAGGCTCGGCAGAGCACGACAGACGGAGGAAGCAAGGGAGGTGGGGCTTGAATCCGCGCCCGCACACACCAATAATCGATACTCCATTATCAAGTCGTAGCCGCGGAGTGCAGGCAGCAGTTTTCTTGGGAACACGACGACGACCTGCTTCGCGCCCGCAACTACCTTGCAATGCGAACACAGCGGCGACGCTCTCTTCACCAACTGGGCCATCCACTCTCGTTAAGGCTGTTCACTTTTAAGAGAGCACTATAGAAAATAACCTTAGAAAAAAGTCACTGCTCATCGACTGCACATATCTTAACGGGCGCACAGAGTGACATTCGCCCATTAAAGTTTGGTAACGATAGCTCAAAAGTAGTTCTACATTTTAACGTCGAATAAAAATTGTTAGGTTACAATTTCTGATAACTTCATATTATTACTTTCGCTTTTTTTTTCAATTAATCAAAGTGTAAAAATAAATAGTTTTGTAAAATATATATTAATAATAATTTCACAGTTTCACTTGACCGGCGCACGAGTAAAGTTGAGAGGCCATAGCAATGGTAATTTGGAATAAGGTGGAGGAGTACATAATGTTTATACCAATAGATCATAAGCAGGGCGGGCTTTCAAAAGTGCTCATTTTACCGTGAAGAGCCTATACACTGCTGCATACATCAACCCCCACAACATCATTCACCGACCACTCTTTTTCCGAGACACGGCAAGCTTCCACCGAGTTGAGTTGGGAGGTTCTTAACAACGAGGTCGTCAGAGCCGATGAGGGTGAAATGTGGTGAGAGTAGAGCAGCGCCGTAATGCAAGGACGGGGGAAACTGTAGACCCCTGAGAAAACCCGCCGACGTCCGGCACGATTCCCACTTTAGAAAATCCGGTAGTGACCTGGCCGGGGAATAAATCCGGTTCGCCTTGGTGGGAGGCGAGCAGGCTAATCGCTCAGGTACCACGGGCCCGCCCAGTTCAGTCCCGACGCATGTACCTACACTATAGGCTGTTCACAGTAAAATGAGCACTTGTGAGGCCGTACTTACTTTTTCCTTTCAGCCATTTTTATATTATTTTACCACATTTAAAATTAATATTGAGTGTAAGTAATAAACACTAGTTGTATATTCCACCGAACTCAAAACTTGACGTCTAAGGCTATAATAAAATATAGTTGACTATTATTCCAAATGAGAGGGCTTTCAAAATACTCACTTCACCGTGAAAAATCTATAAAGAAAGATTTGTTCCAGTCAAAAAAAGATGTGCTTGTATAACGGGACAACCCAGGCGAAACGGCTTCGATTCCCAGCGAGGTCGCTCCCGGATTCTCGTTAAGTTGATATCGTGCCAGACGATGCCGCTTGCCATGCCCGCCCAGAGTTTCTAGGGCTCCATCCCTCCTTTCTGTTCAGGGGAGATCATTCACAATTTTCCTTAGAAGCTACAGAAAAATTTTTACATAAAATATTTATAATTATAAATATGTTATATTAAAATTGTAATTTATATTTATTTATTATTTTATTAATTAATTTAAATTGTGATGAACAGCCATGTGTCTTGGCAAATAAGGGAAACAGAAAAATACAACAAAGTAGTTATTTAAGATGTGGAGAGTACTTATAGTGGTGTATACCTCAACATAGCACTCATTTCAGGTTATGCGGTCAGCGTTTACTCTTCTAATTGAAGTATGCATCTACTTGCAACTAACCTAAAATGCAGATTATTTGTATAGTGCGGCGGGAATGGTACAAAATCTCGAGTATCTCGAGAGAAGGGAGGCTCTAGAACCAGCTTACTGCATAATAATGATGATAATGTGAGCTACTTGCAGATGTGAGTTAAAGCGTAATGAACATATACGTTTAGTGATAAATTCCACGGTACTTGCCAATAAAATTCAGCAGAATCGATTCTTTAGTGCAATAATCATTATTACTTCTAGGAGTGTTAACTTGGATTACATAGCCTTACACTGTACTTCAGCGGTACTCAAATATGTACACGACTGCTCTGTCATTCAAGAGGAGTCTGCTCATGTTAGAAAAGTAATGACAATGATTTTTGTGCAAGTCCCGATTTATTGTTTATCCTTTTTAGCTGTGTTAAAATTATTGCGAATAATTAATGTTAAACAAAATAAAAATTAATCAGTTTAAGTTATACTATCTATATGTCATCTGTCTTTCATCTGAACTACAGTGATATTTGTTGAAAAAGCTTTAAATAAATGATTAACAATCTGTCAACTACATACTCATTTCAAATGCCACTCGGACAACGGCAGTTCTTGTGTTCTTTTTAGTGTTGCTGTTAAGTGAGCAGAGAAGGATTAATTACCTATAACAGTTTTGTATATTAAAATGAATTTAAAATTATACAGCTCAGTATAGTAGTTTCAGTCAGAAGAAATGAATATATTACCATTTTACATAACTTTCTAAATCTCGTCTTAACAGAAGCTTTTGTGATAGTGGGTAGTGTGTAGAGAGTATTGCATAGTACCTAGTATGGGTGGGTCACCTATAAAAAATACGCTTTAAAGGACGAATTACGGCATGTAAAGAATAACCAGCTTAATGTGCTGGTTCACAGTATGCCTTTGTTGTGTGCCTGTAAGAGGAAAACTGTAGGGCGGCTAGACTAGCAAATGTCCTGGGGCCCACAAGGACCTCGTACATTATTGTCTTCAAGAAAACAGAATTGACTGTAGATAGACTAGGCATACGTGTATTCATTTCTAAAATTACATCAATGTATTGTAAATATTTTCCCATACGTTTTTGCTTATTTATGGTAATAATAAAATAATATTTTCACGATAATCATACTAGGCTAGTGGCGTGGTGGGGTAATTGACGAGATTGTGTTAAAACTTGGTAATCCTATGCAGCAACGTCTCTAATTATGCTGCCTGGTGTGGCTGTGGTCAAGGCCAACGAGCACCTTAAAAAATTTAAAAATGCTGCAAAAATATATTCACTCTATTTTTGAAACTCAATCGACTCCGTTTGTCCATCTGCGCAATAAATACACGCTTGCACCTTGCAAGCGTAATGTCAAATAGTTTGTCTCAGCTGGTATTTCTTCGTACTCGACATAGAGTAGTGTGGCGTCAATATATAAGATAAACTTTCTTCACACGAATAGTTAAGTAATCCCGAAAGTTTTTCTGGATAAATGCGTTTTTTTTTGTGTGCTGGGTATAATAAAATGTTGAATATAATCTCATTTTAATGGTTTGAGTGAAGTGGAATCAAATGTTGCTGAGCCAGACCTAATATCTGTAAAATTAAAACATTCCAGTGAAGAGTATTCATAAATGAGGAGAAAAATTGTCCTCAAGATGGTCCTTCAAAAACTTATATCTAAAAAAGAAATGAAAGGATTAACACTTATTGCTATTGAGCTGTCCGTGGCTAGGACTCGACTTCGGAAAAGTGATAGATAACTTTGCCGAAGTCAAAGCTGGAAGAAATTTCAAGGCATATTAACGCATAAATTAAATGTAAACATTTGGCAGTTCAATTATATTCAGGGTTGCATATTTCTACTACGCCGACTGGAAAGCTAATTCAATGAATAAATTGATATATCAGAAATAGGTCTATATTAATATAAGTTCGTCAAAATATGCGGAAATTTCACAAAGTCATGAAAGTCTCTAATTATACATACGCGCGCGTTGTTAGGTTTTACTCAAGCTTTAAAAAAAAAATTAGGTTTATTTTATTTCTTAAGTAAATATTCTGTGGCATTGACCAATTAGAGCATGACATTTACGTGCTGTTGGCGGGAAGTGGCATTTACAGTTATGCATTTAAGAGGGGTAAATTTGTGATAGTGTTTATGATTATATTTGTTAGTTAAATTAACAGTGAAAAGAGTCTCTGCCAAAAAATATTCTCCTTGAATAACGATGTAACTAAAAGATGGAAGATAATTTTATTAAGAAAATGCAAAAATCAACACAATATAAACAATATTTAAGAGATTTCCCAGTAATTTTATCACAAACAGCTGTTTTTACTGATAAGATGTTATTTTTCAAAATATCTACCTGAATTAATTAGAAAATCAGAAACTAACCACAATTGGCTGAAATTAAAAACATATATTTGAAACAGGCCATACGTTGAAACACTGAATTTGAGTGATATAATTTAGGGATTTTTATTCGTAACTCGTTAAGAAGATGTGATTAATAAATGCAAGAGCATAAGGCAACGATATGATTTTAAAGTAAAGAGAAAAATAAGTACCAACCACATTAATGTTTTGCTAATGGTGTATTTTGGGCTTCGCGAATAAATATGATACATGATCTGCACTACAATGACGCCTCGTTCAGATCTCAAGTTGTGTTACACTGACTATCTGGAGGTAAATTCAGCACTAGTGCCAGTCAGACTCACGGTCCTACTTGACTACGAGGGTTGGCTCGTTTTTATGACACCTCCCTACGTAAGAGGTGTAAGACTGACCCCTCCCCCCAGAGCTTGTTTTCCACTGGCTTTGTCCAAGATGGCTTGGCATGGCAAAGCAAGTCACTGAACACTGATGCGCATTGTGTTTGATCACAAGAGGAAATTAACATCAATATTAATTTATTTAATTTCGTCCTCGCGAAGTGGGACCCGAGGCAGTATGTACCCGCTTGCTCCCCTTTCTGGGCGGGCCTGCCGCTTGCCGGTGGCTTTTAATAGGGGGTGTCCCGTTTCCCCTTCCCTTGCATTCCGGCACCTGCTCCACATTCACCTCGCTTCACCAGCATCGGCTCTCAAGACCTCGATGTGAAAAGCCGCCCAAATATCTCCACTTGCTTGTATAAGCTGTTCACAGCTAATTGACCACTTCTGAAATCAACGTTTCAAAATCTCGCTGCCCCTAACTGCGTGTAATTTAAAGAGCGCACAGACTGGCGTGCGCCCAGTAGTGTTGGTAATGACGAAACATAGACATTCAATAACATTTTTATCTAAACATTTGTAAATACTATCATGATTTATTCTGCTGTCTCTTTTTTTAATGTAAATAAGTGTTAAGATTTTTTAACTGTTCACTTTTA
Source organism: Dryococelus australis (assembly GCA_029891345.1). Taxonomy (NCBI): domain Eukaryota; kingdom Metazoa; phylum Arthropoda; class Insecta; order Phasmatodea; family Phasmatidae; genus Dryococelus; species Dryococelus australis. The sequence continues at coordinate 30,102,931 of CM056998.1, read as the reverse complement.
TAATAAATTCACATTTTCCTTGATCGACGCACGAATAAAGTGATTAAGCCAGTGGTAGTGCTAATTTCACACATGGTAGAAGAATACACAATGTTCACTTGAGCAGCATTTTAAAAAGTGCTCAGTTTACCGTGAACAGCCTATACCTATGTGGAAAAGCGAATATGTAGTTGAGCCAAAAAAACATTTTGTCCAATCGACATTTCTTCATGTAACAAAACTAGTTTGAAAAACCCCTGTTTTGTGCCAAGAAAATTTCAGTGTAAAAATGTTTAGTTAAGTCTACTGTATATATTTGTTTGGTCATACACAAACTAATATGCTGTTTGCTCAGACAAACATTTCTCCCGTATACAGAAAACGTTTAAATGGATGGCGCACTGGAGGGGAATTACTAAGACTTCGTCATTATTTTAACCTGGTAACGAGATTATTTAGTAATGGTAGAAATTGGTGGTGAATGAAAAAAAATAAAAATGTTTTTACCACAATCAGTGTCAACTTTTTTTTTACATCGCCGAATTATTTAATCACTGCAATAGAAAATGTTGGCAAAGTTTACATTTATCCAATATCCACTATTGGCTGTTCAGGGTAAACTGAGCACTTTTAATACATGTTTCATACTCTTAAATTTGTTTTTAGAGTTCGTTGAGATTTGTAATCACGTTCCTACGTGCGAGTTTTTGATTTCAGCTAACCGACAGGAGTGTAATAGAATGCGTTTGCCTGTGTTGCACAGTGGCCAGGTCTTGGTTTGGAGCTAAACAAACTGATCGTAGTAAGGAAACTCACTTAAGTAACTTGAACTTTCTCCTGGAACGAAGCAGGGAAAGCACAGCGGTAAAAGCAACTACACACGCGGGATGGAATGCGGGCAGTTCCGGTAGCGCGCCAGATTTGTTGCACTAGAGAACACACCTTGAGAAATGAGTTTGGAGAAAAGTTCAACGACTTCACGAAAACGGAAGTTGTTACGTATTCCAAACCATTCTCCGTGGACGCTTGGTGCACCAATGAAGTTGCAGCTTTTGCCGAATTGAAATTCAAAGCAACAGCGTAGTAAAATTTAAGCTGTATGCAGCAGTAACGTTAAATATATCTTTTAAAAATGCGTGGTTAAAAGTAATGAGAAAAAAGTTGAAAACCGTCTTACATCATTACACAAAGGCGGAAAAATCAAACGCATGATCAGCTGATAGACAACTGACGATACTTACAACAATTCATGTCACCTAATTGTAGCGAGGTCATCAATACAACTGCGTGTGCATACACAAGCGATGAGTTTTCTCATTCGACAGCTTAAGAGGTACGGCTGGGTTTTGTATAAAAGGCCACTATTATAGGTTTTCAGCGGACTATCAACATCGTCCACTGTTCACATAAAACTTATTGGCGTTATCAACGAATTCTTAGGATAAATCTCTTGGAATCTGATAAAGTATTTAATGAAAAACATAGAGGGAGAGGGGGAGGAATTCCGGGTAACGAATTTATAAGACTGTAATTACTGTAAAATAGTTATTTTTTAAAATTCAAAATAGTGTGCGAGCTTTGTGACAGGAATGTCTGAGGGGTACATTACGATACCATCCATAAAAAATTAACAATTCACAACTGTAGTAACACAGCTTCACAGATCCGAGTGAAGAACAGTAAATACTGATCTCACGCTCCTGGGACATTCCTACTAGCGAGAGGTCTGTGGGTTCAACCGCAGGGGAGTTCCGGCTGACGGCGTACGGCTACAGTAATTCAAGTGAATAGCATCTTCATGAAGGCGGCTTGTTTTTTTTTCCTCCCATGGTTTGTTAATAGGACCACTCAATCTGGGCTCTCTAATCTGTTCGTTCCATTATTCATCGAGCCGCGCAGGTCCGGGCTATGGGGACGGCGCGGCGAGAGGAAATACATTACGCCCCCTGTTAAGTTCAAAGGTCGGTCTCCGGCCAGAGTGCAGCCATCATTGGTGGATTCGCCTGGTTACGACCAGCCCCGGGCTCATCTCTGCACCCCTTCCCATCACCCAACGCCCATCTCCATCGCGGGCAGCGATACTCTCTATGTCATCCCGCTAGCACGTGACAGTCAGCACTCGCAAAACTCCCAGCGTCAAACCTCGACGAACATTACAGCTGTTTCTCCCGACACCATCTGACAAACTCCGCACTGAGAGAGAGAGAGAGAGAGACATAGAGAGAGACAGAGAGAAATGGAAAGAGACAATTATAGAGACAGAGAGAGAAACCGAGAAAAAGACAGAGAGACAGGGACAGAGAGAGAGAGAGACAATTAGAGAGACAGAGACAGAGACAATTAGAGAGACAGTCAGAGACAGAGAGAGAAACAGAGAACGAGACAGAGAGAGATTGGTTTATTTGAGAAGATATATTTGCTTGCATACGGCCAAACAAATATACAAAATATTTCAGTAAAAGCGTGCAAAAATTTAACTCGGAATAGGTGCCACACCACGGAACGTTTTGAGAATGAAAACATGTGGAAAGGATATAATGTATGAGCGTAAACATGTCTAACACGGACTCGTATATCGGATTGGTTACGTGTATCACTGACACTGCGCGTGTGCACTATTGACAGGTATACAGTGCAGGGCAATTCTATTGACGTATCTGTGTTAACGTATCAGTTTGTATTTGGCAAGAGTTACTCATAGTGACGCCCAGCAACCTCAAAGCATGCGTGACAAAGGCGTACGAGATTCTGCCGCACACGTTCAAATATCCCACGCGTGTTGCGTCTGACGTTGATGTACTGTAGCAATGTAGGGACGACAGAGCCACACACACACACACGCGCGCATCATGGGTCGCCCACATGTTTATGTCCGTATCTCCTTCAGCTGGCCCCGCAGATCACACGTTCCCAATCTCAAAACATTCCGTGGCGCGGTCCCTATTCACAGTTTCATTCTTGCACGCTTTTACTGAACATCCTGTATACAGACGAGTCCACTAATATGTTTGTTGACATTCAACGCAGAGATTGTGTCAACTAAAGCGAGTATTTTGTTGCACGATCAAAACATATTTTTTTTTTGTTGCTTTTCACTTTTTGGGTACTCATCAAAATATTTTGTTAGCACTACTACATATCTGTTTGGTTATAAACAAAACAGATTTAGCTAACTGGGGCAAACATTTCTCTCAGAGCGCAGACAAAAATTAATGCGTGTCTTGTCCCTTTCATTTTCACATTAGTTTGTAGTTTCTGAAAATGCAAATACGGAATTATTTGATGTGTGCTGTAATTAATCTGGCAAAGAACTTGTTTCGTTATCACAGCCAACTAGCTGCAGGCTTTGTGTTTAGTGATAGGTGATTTGAACCAGTCTTAACTTCAGTAGCACTGTTTACGACTCAAGCTATAGTCTATTCACGGTAAAGAAAGCACTTTCGGAAGCCCTCCCATTTGGAATAATAGTCAATAAATATTTCTTATTTTAGTCTTAGACGTTAACTTCCGAGTGCCGTGGAATGTACACACTGTGTTTATTACTTACATTGCAATATTTATTTTAAAAGGTGGTTAAAGGATAAGAAATGGCTGAAAGAAAAAAAGTAACTAACGATTAAAAGTGCTCACTTTACCGCGAACATCCTAAATACTCAAAGAAGATCATTGAGCTCTGAGTGGAGAGTGTAGGTTTAAGCGGCTCGTAACATCAGGGTATTGACAGCCGATGAGGGTGAAGCGAGGTGACTATGGAGCGGCGCCGGAATGCAAGAGCGGGGGAAGTGGGAGATCACCGAAGAAAACCCGCCGACCAGCGGCATCGTCCGGCACGATTCCCATGTGCAAAAATCCAGAGAGTGAACCCGACGGGAATCGAATTCGGTTCGTCTTGGTGGGAGGTGAGTAGCCTGACCCTTAAACCACCGCGGCCCCACTGAGCAGAGGCTAGCAGGGTGCAGTACTGGTGTAATATAACCTTCCCGTGCAGCAGGTGAACAGTTGCCTACAATACAACATAAGAAATGGAATTACTTTTACTTACTTGTTACCTACATTTCTCGGAGCACACCTGTTAGCGCGTTCGGTAACATGCATGGAGTTGAGAAAAAGGGATTTTACTTTTCAAAGGTTGATTCAAAATTTCCCACTTAATCGCGAACCGACCTTGTTATAGGCTATTCACGGTAAAGTTGTCACTTTTGAAAGCCATCCCATTTGGAATAATAAACAATAAATATATTATGTTTCAGCCTTAGATGTTAATTTTCAAGTGTGGTGGAATATACATACTGTGTTTATTACTTATGGGTGAAAGGAAAAAGTAAATACTGCATAAAAAGTACTCACTTCGCCGTGAACAGCCTACAACACGATTGACAAAAATAAATTACACTCTGCTAAATCGATTATGATTCGTGTTTACCTCGAATTAATTGTTTTTTTTTTTCTAAACACGGCACCTGAAGTAGATTTAGCCTTCTTAACTCGACCATGGAAACATGATATTGAGTACAAATCATTTTTCATATTCTCTATTTTCTTTGCGTATGTTTGTGCAAGTTCAGGTCCCCGCGCATGTTGTGTCTTGGTTATTAACTAGTGTATTTATCGCTGGACTGGATTTAAAAAAAAAAAAATTGTTTCCATGCTAAGCATAAAGTCACGTAAATCTCTCGGCGCATAGGTATGTGCCACGATTGCAAGCTGACGGTGTCAGCGAAATGCTGAATATTTTCCAGCGCCGAGGGAGACGCGAAGGCGAGAAATATAGCGGATATCAAGTGATTCAATATCCGTCTTGTGTTTGTGAACTGGCGTGAAGATGTTCCAAGAGTCGTCTAGCTCGCAGCGAGCTGCTTCGACTCCAGTGTCGCGGCGACTAATATTGGGGAGAGCAGAGAGAATATTTGAATATATTAACCTTCAACGACTTTCGTGTTAAGACGTCGCCGTAGGTTCTCGGCCTTTCATAAGCAGCGGTCGGTTGCTTCTCTCGTAGTTTCGCAACTTGGGGAGGTATCGATTACTCGCGGTCGACCTAAACGATTTCGCAAGTTGGAGCGTACTATACGAGAAGCCTTGCTTAAAAGGCTTTTAAGGCATTAAACCTGAGAAGATATAAGGCAACGTTAATTACACGATACTTAACGGCAACGTTCTCGTACTAGTGACTGGCGCACAGTTTTATTTCACCCCAGCCAAACTTCTCTATAACATTTTAGATGCTACGAAAAATTTACGTAAAGCTGTTCACGATAAAGTAAGCACTTTAGAAATGAACCTTAGAAAAAATTCACTGCCCCAGCATGCATATATTTTAAGAGGCGTACTGAGTGGCATGCGCCCAATAAAGTTGGTAACTATGGATGGGAAATAGTTACATATCTTAAAGTCCAATAAAAAGGGTTATATAACGATCTGTGATAACTTAAAATTAATTCTTTCATTTTCTGTTTTCTTAATAAATCGAAGTGTAAAAATGAGCAGATTTGTGAAGTATTTACTTTATTAATAATTTTATTACAGTTTCATTTTAGCGACACATGAATAAAGTGATGAGGGCTGTAACAATGTTAATTTTACATAAGGTGGAATAATACATAAAGTGCATACAATTAGAGCTTAAGCAGGGCTTTCAAAAGTACTCACTTTACCGTAAATATTCTATACTATTATATGCCATGCATTTAAGTACTATTATGTACAACTTTAAGAACTACTTACGACTGGATTTTCATTCCGACGAAAATTACAAATCTGCGTTGTTTTTCTCTAGCATTGTTCTCGATAAAATAGGATAAATATTTTCTAAGAAACAATTGTGGTGATTTTATTACGCAGTCGATGCCACATGCAGGCGTGCGTATTCGGTTTTATTCACCTTATTTATTTATTATTATATTCCCAGTCGGTGTACTTGTTCTCGCGCCTGCTCGAGTGAACTGTTAACTCTCAAATCTCAGGGACCGATCGAATCGCCAGAGGATTTTTATTAGTGGATTAAAAGTAGGCGGTGTCTGTCACACCGGAGACAAAAATAATAATTTCGCCCAGGGAATGCGGGCTTGTTGATGCGAACAGGTTCCATATGTCTGCCGAGCGAAGGTAGCGCCGAGATTGTAACGACTAATGACAAAGTTACTTGCACTTTTGGTGCCATGAACACATTTCGCACTGTCAAATACAGCCACAGATCAAAGCTGGAAATTGTCCAGGAAAGAATTTCTATAGTTTAAAAACTGCTGTAAATTAATTATACTTACATAATACTTTCAATAGTGTGAACAAAGTCAAAATTCAAAATACAATCTTTTCACTGAGTGAGCTTAAAAATGATGAAGGCCAATTTTGAATACGTGAGCATGTTAATGTCAGAAAATGGGTAAATTTGGGACTTGTGGCTATCAAAACGTTGTTAAAGGCTGTTAACGATAAAAATGAGCACTTTTGAAATCAACCTTAGAAAAAAGTAACTGTCCCTGCGAGCAAATATTTTAATGGGCGAAATGAGTGACACGCGCCCAGTATAGTTGGTGACGTAGAATGGAATATATTCGATATATTAACCTCGAATAAAAAGTGTCACGTAACCACTTGTAATAACTTAAATTATTTCTTTCACTTTTTTTTTTTTTTTCATCGAAGAGTAAAAATGAGCAGAGCTGCAAATTATTTACGTTTGTAATAATTTCACAGTTTCACTTGACCTACGCATGAATAAAGGGATGAGGCCCATGATAATGTTAATTTTACATAGGGCGGAAGAAGACACAATGTGCATGAAAGTAGATCTTGAGCTGGGCTTTCAAATGTGCTCGTTTAACAGTGAACAACCTACACTTGGCTTTCATTACTGAAAATAGTTATGGCCGCATTACATTTTAAATAGTGCAACACGCGTTTTCTAATGACGACCTCCACTTTATTTCGCATTCTGAATTGTGGCCGTATTTCTTTTACAGTGTGATTTAACGTTCGGAAGATTAAATTATCATAATCGATCCAGTATCAGCGTTCCGAGCCGCGGTGGTGTATCGGGTAGAGCGATCTCCTCCCACCAAGGCTAGCAGGGTTGTGTTCCAAGCAGGGTCACTCCCGGATTTTGCACGTGGCAATCGTGGCGGACAATGGCACTGGTCTACGGGGGTTTTCTCGGGGATCTCCCGTTTCCCCCACACTTGCATTCCGGCGCTGCTTCATGCTCACCCCCCACTCTCTCTAGACCTCGATGTTAGCCGCCCACATCACTCCACACCAGTATTGCCGAAAATGAGTATGCCTAGTTCTCAGTTAATTAAACGCATCTAATAAATTGTTTGTAAATTTACCATATCAATGTATACGTACAATGACAAAGCGCGAATGGTAGAATACATTCCCATGCAAGCATGGTAACGTTCTGATAGTTGATCAGGAAAGAGTCAAATGCGTACAGAAGTTCCCAACTTTGTATAGTAGCCATGCTAAACATTCCCATATTTCCAGCCCGACATGTATAGTTAATTCACGGTATCTGCAGCTTTCTCTGAAGCCCTGCTAAAGTTCTACTTCCAGGATATTCCTCCGCCTCGGGCAAACTAAGCTTAAATAAGTCTGGAAGCTTACACCAGAGGGACAACGTACCGGATTCGTGCGCACTCCGTTGTAACAGTATTTTGTGTAAGAACTTTTTCTTACTAGGCGCTACCAACACACATGCTTTCTCACAATTTTTATTCAAATTATTTATAAATGAAGCAATATAATTTATAGATAAAATAATATGAATAACATACAATTTAACAGAAAAAAAGTAACTTTTATGTTAAGACAAGTATAGAACGTTTTTTACATATGGAGTGTGTTGGAAACAACCAAGTATGTCATACATGGGGAGATTTTTCAAAGGTAAAGGCCGAAGAAACCGTGAATATGCTTTAGTATTATTTCCACATACTGTATAGGTTAAAAGCTCCCATTACAGTTTAGAAAGTTTACATGAAATATTTTTACAGTGCACTTGTGGAATAATCAAATAGAAAGAATACTTGCCGTAAGTGCCTGTAATTAGCTGTAAACACCAGTGTGTGTTAACAACAGTAATGTTGCTGAGAGGTACGAAAGGTAGTTATAGTCTATTGATGTGACCACTTTTGACAGCCCTCTCATTAATTTTTGCGTTGGACGTTAACTTCCGAGTGCAGTGGAATATACACAGTGTGTTTATTACTTACATGGCAATATTTGTTTTAAAAAAGTGGTTCAAGGATAAAAAATGATGGAAGGAAAAAAGTAATTATGGCCTCGAAAGTGCTTCATTTACTGTGAACACCCTAATAATATTTTGATGCTTTATAAAAAGTGAAATGTTTGAAATTAGTAGTCACTGAATATTTTATTCTATATCACTAACATCATAAATTAACGTCACAGCAAAAAATACACGTAGTTTATATTCTAAACAAATTTTTATTGTCAGCTGCTCAAAGCGTGTATACTTTTCGTTACGTGGATGGTATTGGTATGTTTTTCACAGGAGCAGAAAACTGATTATAATGTCTCTGTTCTCTAGAGACTTGAGGGGAATCGGTCCCCAACATATGCAGTAAGTTCCATTTAAGAAAGTTTAAAGAAATTCTTCGCACGATACAAATAACTCCTTGTCAAAGGGGCCGCGGTGCTGAGCGATTAGCACTCCCGCCTCCCACCAAGACGAACTGGGGTTCAATCCCCGGCCGGGTCACCGCATTTTCGCAAGTGGAAATCGTGCCGGACGATGCCGTTGGTCGGCGGGTTTTCTAGGGGATCTCCCGTTTCCCCCGCCCCTTCTTTCTGGCGCCGCTCCATATTCACTTCAATCTCCCTCGTCGGCTCTCAAGTCCTCGCTGTTAAGAGCCGCCCAAATGTCCAACTCACTCACCTCGTCAAGATTTATCAAACAAATGGAAAAATTCAAATTCAGCACTTGCAATGTCACCGGCTCCCTTTCGTCGCCAAGCGACGAATCCACAGACAGGCCAAAATATCCATCCATGTCCTGATAGTCCCTTTCGCTCTTAGTGATAATGTAAACTGAAAACACGCGTGTTACGAAGTACACCTCGTGACTAGAACCCCGAGTATTTCGCAGCAAGCTAGGCTGGACCGCCCTCAGTACACTCGAGACATTATTGTTTGTTTATTAGTCGCTGCGAACAAGTGAAGCTTCTGTAAAGGACTGTTATACACGCACTCACACTACTGCTTCCTGCTTATTACTGGCGCGCAATTAAAAAAGGCGTGCCTAAAGAACTGTCGTCCAATAACAACAGCAGAACAAGTGTTTGGAGTCTACCTAGCCTCCGAAAGAATTCGCGAAATACTTGTGGATCTACTCATGACAGGTCTTTCATAGGAACTGCGTCCGTTCTGTTTCATTTTTTAACCACGCAATGAGGAGACTAATACACTGTACCTGCACAAACCAAATTTTATAACCAGCGTCACAAACACAGTCAACTGGACAGTTGGTACTTCATTCACGTGGTTAAATGTGTGAATCTTAAATTAGTACGCACTACAATTATTTATTCTTCGTTCCATTTATACACACAAAACTGTAGAACACAAAAATTGTTCAGTTTCCACGTATTAAGGCGTAAAGACATGTGACAACAATCCCAAATTCGCTGCCAACACCACTCTAGCGCTAGTGCTCATAAACACAGAAATAAAAATTAAATATTTTGAAAGACTGTAAAAAAAAAAAAAAAAAAAAAAACTTGATATCAAATGTGAATCAAATACAGAACCATAAATAAACTATCGCATCAGAAGGAACAAATGGAAAATCGATGACAAACATTACGTTCAAAGAGCACAGCCTGAGGATTATTGCCTATAAAAAATGCACGTACAAAATGACTGCTGTCCCGATGCAAGACCGGAGAAGGAACGGAGTTTTAAGGGATTGGCTTATTTAGGTTTATTGCTGAGAGCCGGCGGGTTGTAATGGGGAGGAATGACAGCGCACCTCCAATCTATCGCAGATGGGGAGCCGCGATAAGACGGGAGAACCGCCCGGGCACAGATCACGGAGCGGCCATCTTTTCGGCTGATTGCCCCGGGGCACGCAGACCGCCCGCCACACCTCTACGAGCTGGCGGGTCGTGGGTTCGATTCCAACTGATGAAAGTAGACATTACAGACACAACTAGAAGAGCCAATGATATGGTAAGTGACTGGCATGTCACTGAGAATAGCTCCAGTGATTACAGGTTCATTATCTTTGAGGTGAGGCTTACTTGAACTGGAAATAACTCACAACGGAGTGGGGAATGGGTGTCTGAAGTGAGATATGCGCATAATAATGCGGACTGGCAGTCTTTTGATATGGCCCTGTTGAGAAGAATGGCAGAGATGAATGCTGACTTCCAACGCGGGATCTTGCAAGAGCAAATAGAAGGGATCACCAACATGATCATGAGGACTTGAGAAGAGACTCTACGCGAAACAAGGATAGGACTTCCACATCTAAGCTGGTGGGACCAGGAGTTGGAAGAAGAACGGAAAAGACTGCGAAGGGAAAGAAGGCGACTTCACAGGTCACGTGATGAAGAGAGAGAAGCTCTGGCTGGTGCCTGCAAACGGAAGAAACAAGCATACTTTAACAGGATCAGGCAGAAGAAGAAACAATCTTGGACGGAGTTCGTCACCAGGGTAGGTAATGAAGACCCCTTTGGGGTGATATATAATATAATGGCTAATAAGACGAAGAAGGCAAATTCACCGTGTAATATCACAGTAAATACGACCCTGGTGACGGATTTGAAGGAGAGTACGACTGCCCTGCTCCACACCCTGTTGACGGATGTCTGTGGTATGATTTTCAATTAGAAAACAACTGATTCTCTGTTGTACGAATATTTTTATGTCAAAACCATAAAAACGGAACCAAAAAGCTTAGATGTATTTCTTTAATTAGTTTTGAGACACGCTCAACAAAAGTTATAAAGAACTCGTAGGAAGAAATAAAAAATATACACAAAATCTCTTGACATCCAACAATGCTAAAAAAAAAAATGCAGAAACTTTTCTTTCAACGATTACATAAAAAATATCTTGAGCTAGTTGATAGCTTTTTAAAATTTATATTACCAGCAAAAGAGTTAATTTTTATTATTTGCTTGTTCCACAATTATTATAGCAGTAATTTCAACCTGCAGTTTTACACCAAAAAATAAAGAAGTGAATACATATAATTTGTAAGAAATTACATAACATGTCACGTCAACAGCGTTTTGGCAACAGAATAAAATAATGAAATGTTTGCTATCCAACGCTGTTTAGGTGCCCACTGCTTTAAAAGACGTGTTCGCGTGTAGCAAGCCACAAATATTTTACTTCCCTCATAAAGGTCGTAACTTCTTCTGAGTACACGGCCCTAACGCCTGTTACCAACACACCAAACGAGAAATTTAAGAAGATGGCGGGCGGAAATCGCGTATTGGATTAAACGGAGAGCAGGAAGTCAACATAATAAACGAAAAATCAACTGGCAGCAAAGTTCCTCCGCCCATTCCCGCGAAGAAAGGTAAATAAAATCAAGAAAGTGGTGCGCTTAATTAAAACCCAGTGAATTAGTGCTACGAATTAAGATAAAAAAAAAAACATTCTTTGCTAGGCATTTTAAGCGTTTCAAGATACATAATAAATAGTGATTTTTGCGAAAACAAAAAGGAGAGCTAGCAATATCTAACTCGCGCATCGACCAAGTTCAACAAATGTCCTTGGTCTAGAGCAGGGTAGAACCGTATGACCAGGCTTTCCAAAAGTTTCTAGACGAACACTTAGGTATGAAAAAACAATGTGATGTAGCATATATAGTTCTCCCGTGAAGGGTGAAAAACTAATTTCGCATAATTAGTCATAAAGCGACCGAGATTGTAAGTCTTTATCCCCCCACCACTACAAAATGTTTTTTAAAATGTTCGATAGTTGCACAAGAGGTAAGACTCCAGTCTTATCGTAACAATCAATAAATTTTATAGTAATAAAGCGTATAGTTTCATGTATTTATACAGGCCTACAGAGCCACAGCATCACACGCAGTAAAACAATTTCTATACTTCGCACAAATATTTCAAAACTACACTGTAAACATTTTCTTGAAAACTTCCTAAACTGCGGTGGAAGTTTTTTTTACCTAAACATAGTATCCACATATCAGACTGCAAATATAGAAATGTTAAATACAAAGTTGGAAACTTCCCTAACGCAATTGACTCGTTCCTGAGCACACACAGTAACGCTACCATGGATGTATGGGAAAATAATTTACCATTCGCGCTTTTTCACTGTACATATACACTGATGCGGTAAATTTACAAATACTTCCTTGGAGTGCAACTGCCGAAGATTTTCCTGTACCTCTACAGCTGAAACAAGGTATATTCTCAGTACGTCATCTCATAAAACATGACATAATCGTTTATGTAACTCAATGTTACAAAAATCGCGCGGTATAATTTAATATTAGTTTCATACATTCTACAATAAGGATTTGTGGAATGTAATCGTGATTAATTTGCAAAGTTACAAAAATTATTTTTGGCAACTAGTTTGCAAACAATTCTTTGTAGCCTACAAATACACACAAAAAGTTTATAGTGTATTAATCACAGTTGGAGAAGGGGTGCTGTAAGACAGACACCACTACTCTAAATCCCGTTTTCGTTATGTCAAAAATGAATATAGACGGGCTGTCCATATTTTATTTTCAGTCATTTATCAATCCAATATTGGAAATTTATTTTAACACACTTTTGCTGCCCATTATGATATCAAAAAGTTCTAATAATATTACACCCAAAACGATGGCATACTGATCAATACGAAAATACATGTAATGTCATATTTCTTACAAACAATAACAGTTTGTTTATAGTGAATTTCACATTACAAATCACAGTTCAACCTGGCAGGTACAGATCTTCCTAGAATGTGGTATCTCTATAGATAACTTGCTATAGCGTCGGTCACGTAATCAGTGTCAGCTCAAAATACGTGGAAAACTAATTTTCCTTTTACCATAAGTCGATGGAAAACATATACACCGTAATGCATACTTCTATATGAATGATATCTTTAGTGTAAATTTGGGTGTCTTTGAGACACGATTAAATGAAAAATTATTTAGATACATACGCTATTGCAGAACTACGTAGCAAAAGAAAATACAAATGATGACAATTAAATCACTAAAACAAGCCAAGACTAGCAGATGTCAAGAGATATTTCAAACATAAAAATAATCCTACAAGTAACTCAGTCAAAGAGTTCGATCCAACTAAACGAGACAAAACAAGACGAGAAACAAACGAAAGAACAAAGACAAGACAATGTATAAAAATACACGCAAAAAATAAATGAAAACAACACGGCGAAGATAAGTAAGGTAAGTTGGTGCTTGCTCAGTGCTGTACACACTCGACGCACGCAGCAGTAACCAGTATAGGCTGTTCACGGTAAAGTGAGCACGTTTGAGACCCTAGTTACTTTTTTCCTATCAGCCATTTTTATCCTTCCGCCACTTTTTAAAATAAATATTGCCGTTTAAGTAATTGTATATATTCCACCGGACTCGAAAGTTAACGTCTAAGGCTACAATGAAATATATTTACTGACTATTATTCCAAATGAGTGGGCTTTCAAAAGTGCTCACTTTAAAGTGAATGTATTGCGACCACTCACAAGAGAGCGGCAAGTCACCAATTATACACGCGATGTGACGCCAACTGCATTACTACGTTTAAGTGGGCGATGTGTCAACTGATAAACGATTAGGTACAGCACAGAGCAAAACACAACTTACCTTGCAACAGTTCCGCCACACGCCGCTGGTTACGAGAACTGGCATCTGTTCCCGTCTTCAGGCTACGACTTTGTTTCGTTTAGTTTGTTATGAATATTAACTGAATTTCTATTGGGTCATTTCCATGTTTTAAATATCTGTTGATAACAGCGAGTCTTCGCTTCTTTTCGTAAATGTTTTCGTCATCATCTGTGATTTTTTTTTTTTTTGCGAAACTCTTCAATTGCGTATGTCCAAAGTAATTATTCATTTAATAACATACACCCATTACAAGTCCCATTCAAACAACATAATTTAAAATCATGCCCCCCCCCCACCACTTTTCTGGCTATCAGCAGAGAGTTCAATGCTCCCCTAATCCCCCCCCGCCCCGGACAATGTTGCTGCCCTACTGTTTATAGTTCCCGAACAGCCATATATCTGTCACGTCTACTGCACTGTCAGGGGTTCGACAAGCGGCCGGCATTTACCGACCTAAGGGAGAGACAGCACAGTATCTGATGCTTCAAATTTGCCAATAACAAACAAGTGCGGCGTTTGTGAAGTAAATCGGGAAACCCTTTGCAATAACACTACGTTACTATTACAGGCACCCAACTGCGACAGTTCGTTCACATCTAGTACTGAAGTGTCTGTTTCATCGACGCACTGGGATGTTTCGTATCGCCCTGGGATGTTTTTTTATTCCCGATTAATAAACACAACATTTCTGAAAACGGAGACAAAAAGTTCTCTGCACTAAACTAGAAACTTTTCGCGGTTCACACACTGTCCTTGTGAGTCGTCAACGTAATCGCGGATGCATCACCAGTTAGGCATCTTCAATTTGCTACTAATGTTCGTCACGTCATGTCACACTGAGTGCATGCACGATTGTAATGCCGAAAGACATAAAAATGCATTAAATATTTTATTAAGTTTTTCTGGCATTATTTGATAGTGTATCCCTTTTTCGTATTTTGTAAGGCGGAGAAGAGTAATTCCTTCCATTGTTCTTGCCTTACACTAGCTTGGGATTGCCTTTTCCTAACTCCACCCTCCTCCCTTACACTAGCTTGGGATTGCCTTTTCCTAACTCCACCCTCCTCCCTTACACTAGCTTGGGATTGCCTTTTCCTAACTCCACCCTCCTCCCTTAAACCGCCCCAACATCCACAGCATCACAATCAATACAAGCTACGACCATATCCCTTACTTTCTCACATCATCGGTTTTCCAAGGGCATGTGGAATACTCTGATTCTGTTGCCAAAAATATAGTAAAAAAATTTTACGTAAAAATTTTATTAGTTATTATTTTTTCTGAACTTCCTCTACTGCTAAATGTGATGGAAAATATTTTAAATGAAGTATCCTCAATACCGCCCATAATGTCATTAATTTATTGTTAAAATGTAACAAAAAAAATCTGATAGAATTTTCTAATTAAATTTTTTTTAATTAAAAAAAAAAAAAATAATATTTCCAATTAAAATTAAAGCGTATTTCCATTACGAAAGCTTCAAAAAGCCCATTTTGAAAAAAAAATCAAGCAATACTATTATAATTACTCCGACTGTATTCAATCAAAAATTAATAATTAAGTTTACAAATATATTTTAATAACTGATTCTATGCGCATCCGTTTAAGTTGTAAAGTGATTACTTACGTGGCTGAAATGGTTTGATTGTTTTAAAAACATTTTTAACATTAAACTTTTATTAGACCTACATACAACTTAAGTAATTATTTTGACTTACTACACGTGTTATTATTGCGAAATGTATTTTTACAGGTATTTAAAATGTCAATTAATTACACTGGCCGATTCCAACGTATCTAGGGAATACTTTTCACATCTGATATTTTTTAATGTTATGCTGGTAAGACTTTTTTTAAATTTAACATACAGCAACAGAAACGTTCTACTTTGTGATTTTAACTTTATACTGCTATAAACATTTAGAAAACCATTTTTTTTAAATGGCAATACATTAGAATATATATTTGTACACAATTCACACTAGTATATTAACTTGGAGACAAAGTGGCTACGTAACATCGCTACAATTGATCACAGCATTCATAACGCGAGCATCTATCGTTCGGCCAAGCGCGCACAGCGAGAACACCTACACTTAACGAGGTCACATTTCTTCAAATATAAACTTTGTTACCTTTTACTACAGCAGCAAACGCCGAAAGATGCTGTTAGTGGATTAGTAACTGAAAGGCTGTTTCAATTAAAAGAGCAGCCGCAGAAACATACATGCAGCGGCACTAACGTGAACGGTGTTTTAAGATGTTTACATTGCCTTACTCCCAAAAAAAAAAACTCTCTAAACTTCGTGATTAAAAACTGTCTCGAATTACAAGATCATCAACGCGTCTCTTAAAAATTGTAAAGTAGTGCCTCGAGAGGGTGTATAACGACTCGGGTCTCCTCGTTATACAAGCGGCGTGAGCCTCGTTAGAAAATACCATCGCCCTTTAGAGTTTTCTGTCGTGTATAAATTTCAACGTACCTACCACGCCGGAAATCACATAGCCCCCGACCAGCACGACACGACACTTAAAACCAAACAACCAAATAACCAATGAAATACAAGATAGATCTGACGCACGCCCGATAATTCTGTCGCCCGAACAGCAAATTTGGATCAGAAATTATTTCTATTCTTCGTCGAGTCGTGCGGCACGATGCGCAGAGTGTACAACTTTGCCAAATGGAACTGTATTACAAGCTTTCCCTACAATGGGAAATACGTAGCTTAAAAGAAAACTAATCATGGACATTTTTGTATTTAACTCTTATACATAATAATTTAACTTTGTATGCATTAGCTATAAAACTTCGTCACCATCATGTATTCCGAATTTCCCGTCTGCCCACCGCCTTTGAAACTAGCATAGTTAATCCAGCGCCTTCTAAATGGATTCGAAGAATTCTACTCGTGATTCTGGCATCATGTGTTTTACTCGCTCCCCGCCCCTCACGTCCCCTTAAAATTAAGAAACGTAATGGAGTGAAATTTGACATGGAAATTTACTGGTGTATATGAATCACAGTTATTGAGGGACACGAGGGGCAGCGCTACTCTCAACACTGTAAGAAAAATGTCTGTGAAACTACGGAAAAGAACTGATAGGAATTTATCCAGAAATATTCCTAACATTTCTCACGCTTTGTTTTTCTTTATTTATAAGAATCTGTAAATTTTACACAATTCTCCTTGAATATTATATTCACGGAACCCATTCCATAAATCTGCTACTATAATTCAGCATATTTTAGACATACAAATTCACAACGCTGAAGGGGGGGGGGGGGTGAGGGGTAGATCTTTTAGTTTTCAATATGTTGGTGTTTAACAGTGTATAAAGGGAAAATTAAAAAAGTTTTAAAATTCTGCAGTGGGATTTGAACATGAGTCGATAAGTTCGCGAACTCTTGCCACGTCTGCGAAAAAGGACTGGATACTGGAACCTCCTCCCCCACCCGCAGGCAAAAACCCTTAATGTTGGAGTGTTTCTAGAGTTGCTAACTGTTGAAGGTGGCTATCGTTGCTTTTTCCTTTTTTGATGTTTTACAAAATGAGGTTTTTAAGTGGCGGTAACATCGTAACTGCCACAAGAACGATAATTTTCCAGTTACAACGGCGAAGACACTTCGCGTATCCTCAGCACTGTTTGTTCGCGTGCTATCCGTCCTACACAGTTTGTGTGGCGTATCTGACAGAGCTGTTATTACGGTACCAACTACTGTCGCCGTACCTTTGTGCCACGAGAGATAGCAGTAAGGCCAGTACTTAACGTACCAGTACATAATGGGACGGCACAGTTTATCGTCGCCGCGTACTGGAAAACTGCTTCGATAATGGTTTGTCACAGGCAATTTGCAGCACAGTTTGAGGTTCGGGAACCACAGGTGTATCTCCTCTATTCCGTATCTGATGAAGAAAGTGGTAACCACGGGCATATTACTGTGACAATTTCTCTCTTTAGAAATTAAGTGAGATATACCAAGTTCGTTAAGGGATGGATGTCTTAATCAAATAAAATAATTAATTATAATTTACTTCATTTATTTACAATAACTACAGCAATATTCTCTGAACTCAAAATCGCACAATAAATTGATACAACTTACTGTTCACAACTAATCACTCAAATTTAATATAATTTATAATTACCAGAAAGAAATCAATTAAATCAAATAATTTAAGACCAGTCCCAATAGACAGTGTATCAACCTATTCAGATATTTTGTAAAATATGTGTCCAAATAGACAGTTCGAATAGTTACAATAAAATCCGTACTACACTTCCATTCAGTCCCACCTCAGTTCAGTCCATGTCCCGCCAGTCGCAATGTTCTACAATCCTCCAAGCGCCCTCACGCGCAGTAGGCTTCACTCGTCGCTTTCACACCCTCTCGTCCATTCAAGCCACGAACACCTCACTCGCCGTCGTCCCGCAATCTCCAGTCGTCGCTCATACTTCACTTCGCTTACGTACACTCGGCTAGGTGGCCTACGTCAAAGACTGCCAGTCGCTGGGCTGTTGCAGTATATATAGTGTCTTAGGCCACCACCTAGAATCTCCCCCAACCCGCGTGATGAGTCGCGGAAGGCCGAGGTGCCAGCCAGTCTCACCAGAACATTCTTGCGTCGTCGCCAGCAGGGGAGAGGGGCCGTGACGCAAGAAAGGCGCCGAGCAGCGCGACAGCCCGACGGCCGCTGTCCATTATTCACGGGTTTCCCAGAAAGGCGGATCAGGAAGCAACAAGCGGCGGGCAGCAGCGCGTAACACTACTGGCGTGTTCAGGAATGCCTTGATGCTAATGGCAACTATTTTAACACTTGCTGTGCGGTCGCCAAGCGTTCTCGTGCGAAAAGGAATACCCGTGTAAAGGTATCACTGAATTAAATCTACTATCTTGTACTTAAGGGGACATGGCGAGTGTAGGCTTAACGTGACGTAGTCAGTAATTGAAAGATTGAATCGATTTCCTACAAGGTCTTACATCTCCGCTGCAAGACAGTGATGCCGTCTTTCTGCAATGTTTTTCCTTGCACGCCCGGAGCCACGAAAACCGATTTGGAACTGTGAGGTCTGACGTAGGTTGACGTCTGTTTATTACGCAAACCATCCTCCGGTTACTGTTACGAGGTAAGCAACACCGGGACGTTAAAGATACAGCAGTTAATTTATTCTTCGTTACTTCGCGAGTCGGAAAGGTTAAATCGTTAAGATCGTTGGTGGGAGTATGCACACTGTTCCCGCCTTAGGTAAGATAAACGTTGACTGTAGTGTAATTACCCTGCTCCTGTGATGTGCAGGCGAACGAGGCGGAAGAAGGTCACGGGTGATGCCTCGAGTACACCCCCAACACGCTAATCACACAAAGAAAAACAAGCTCCAGATAATCTTCTGCCTCCCCCGAGTCTAGAACTGGAACAACGAACAAGTGGTGACCTAGTAACTAGACACAAATTCTGAAAGTACTGTTCTCATTCGTTCCCATTTTGCAGAGCAAAACAAAATTAAATTATTGTGTAACCAGTGAAAAACACCCACGCATTTCTGAAACGACACTGCAATCGTTAGAAACACAAATAAAGTAACGATTACGCCAATTTTTAACTAATGCGAAAAAAAAACGAGCATGAACCAAATTCAGCGGCCCCGGGTTTAAAAAAAATTACACTTTCAACCAGACGTATATAAAGGGAAATTATTTTAATAATTTGTTGTCAACATTACAGTAAGTAGTCTACTTCAGCGGCAGTAATATTATATATCAAAGGTTTGTTCTGGAATTACCTTCAGTTACTGCAAATAAGTCCATAGAGAGACCTACTGTCAAAGCAGTTTTCACACGGGCCAACATAAACAATAAACGTTTAGCAAGATGTTAAAATTATTCCATGTCTTCTTCTTATTTCCATCAATTTCAAGACAGAGTAGCGGAAAACACGAAAGGTTATATTTTCTAGGACAATTCGAAGCAAGTTCTAGTGAGTGAGCGATGCTATTAGCAGCTTGAGTGCGGGCCACGTGATTTGTACAACAAGCCAGGAGGAAGGAGTAACATTTCCTCTACCCGACGCCGCTTTATACAGAAAGAACCTGGTGAAATCACATAGCACATCCACGACAAAAAGTTATAAAGTTTTTTTTTTTATGTTGCGAAGCTCATTTAATGGCATACATAGATCCCGATTAAAAAAGTACACTCTTTTATTTTTTTGTGCCGATTTGGGTTAACATGTTTTCGATGCTTTTCTCCAACTCTCTGCCGAATTCATTGGACGTTGATTCTGTTACTGTTTACGACGAAGGCGTCCAAGAAATTACCGAACTTGCTCGCAACCTGTTCCCAGATGAAAATTAATCACTTTAAAATAGTCCAGAAAAACTCACGAAATGATTCAGGTTTAAAAAGACTTTCTCCCTTCTTCAATAAAGCCCAATACGGCGTTTTCAGAATACCGTATCTTAAAATATATCACACCAATATCTCTGTGAATCTTGTACGTATACAGGCCTACACTAACCTTTCAAAAAGTAACTTATCCCATTTTTGACGTGTTTGATGATTTGTCTATGTCATGTATCGCAAGCTTTTAACTGAAGTTAAAAAATAATAATACTTTATTCTTCGAAATCAAACTTGTAGTTAATATATATATATATATATATATATATATATATATATATATATATATATATATATATATATATATATATATATATATATATAAACTACATATAAATTATATTTCATTTTTAAATAATAGGACAAATAACACACACAAAATATGTGTGTTGGTAATATTTAGTATGAAAGAGTTGTGGAAAATATTAAACCGACTGCGCACGAATGCGGTGCGTTATCTCTGATGTAATTTTCTATAGGCTGTTCACAGTAAAATGAGCACTTTTGAAAGCGCTGCTTAAGATCTACTTGTATGCACGTTGCGTGCTCTTCCGCCTTATATGAAATTAACATTGCCATGGGCCTCATCACTTTATTCATGCGTCGGTCAAGTGAAACTGTAGAGTTATTAGAAAAGTAAATATTTTACAAATATGATAATTTTTACACTCCGATGCATTAAAAAAACAGAAAGCGAAAGAAGTAATTTAAGTTATCACAAATGGTTACCAATTTTTTTTTTATTGGGCATTAAAATACGGGATTACTTTCCATCCATCGTTACCAACTTTACAGGGTGCATGTCACTTTGTGCGCACGTTGAAATATATGCAGGCAGGGTCAGTGACTTTTTCCTAAGGTTGATTTCAAAAGTGCTCACTTTAACGTGAACAGACTTTAGACTTAAAGCTTTGTTTGGGCGAGGTGGAGGAATATGCTGAAAGTAAGACTTGAGCTGAACTTTAGAAAAGTTTTAAGAGGAGTGTGCAGTGAAACATTTTTTGTGAAATCGTTATTTGCGCGTATTCGCGTATCTCGGTAAATATATGTTCTATAAACACGACCTTTTGATAGAATAGGTAAAAAAACTATTATCTATGACTCTATGTTTTTACTTTTAACATATTAAGTACATTCACGGAGAAAAAAATTCGTGAAAATGGTCAAATATCGCATTTTTGAAGCTTGCGTATGCAGTTTCCTTAAGCGGCAAGAGAAAAGTACATTTAAAATTTAATTTTTTATAG
Source organism: Dryococelus australis (assembly GCA_029891345.1). Taxonomy (NCBI): domain Eukaryota; kingdom Metazoa; phylum Arthropoda; class Insecta; order Phasmatodea; family Phasmatidae; genus Dryococelus; species Dryococelus australis. Next base: position 30,081,453 of record CM056998.1, on the reverse strand, counting down.
GGCTGCAGTAACGAACTGATGAAGGTCTGGGATTTTGCCAAATAATGGCAGTGTTTTCTCCAGTAGCAGAGTAAGCTAAGAGCTGGAGTGGGTCAAGTGAGATGGTGAACAAAGACTCGTCACTTGTTGAGTCGCCCTGGAAATATTCTTGTTTATAGCGACTTTGGTCAGAACTGCCATCACAACCCCACTTTGTTAGAAGTTTATATTTATATTCTTGATCTGCCACACGAATCATAACATCCTCTTGTACTCTACAAATCCTGCTGACTGTATGATCTATAATTGCTTGTAATTTAACTTCTGCAGAGTCATCTGTAATTAAGCTCATTCTACGATAATACTCTTATTTAATTTTTCTTACTAAGTAGTATTGGGGATACAAAGTACTTCTATATACTATTGCATTCTCGCTTAATTCCTTGTATTGGTTACAAGTCAGCTGTAATTCAATCATCAAGGAGAGACCCTCATAAGGTGACATTGTCTGTTTTTTTTCTGGAAGAACATACTTCGCGCTTTCTTAAGTTTGTTGCTCGTTGAGGAGAGGCATATGCGAGTTCTCCTACAATATCGGCAGCATCTTTTTTCCCGGAAGTTCGAAGAATTGTTTGTGTAACAGAAGCTATTTCTTCTTGTGATGATTCTTCGAGAAGTGATTTAGTTTCCCTCCTCTTAGATATCTTGCTCGACTCTTCAAATAGCTTCTGCGGAAGTCCTCGGGTGCCCGTACCAGCAGTCACATCCTGAGTTCTAGAATCGGAAGTCACATCTTGGCATTTTTGGCTAGTAGATTGTAGTACTTTGTAAACACTTTTTTCAAAACTGACATCTTGGTCCAGCCATTTTGCACAGTATTTCAAGAATTTATTTCTATTCCTGCCATATTTTATCCATCGAGAATGTATCTTTGCACACAAAAAGCTAACGAGTTTTTTACTGACTTGGAAATGTCATCAGGGCAATCCTGAATACTCAAATTTCCTATTATCAGTTGAAAAATATCATCACTCCGCGCATTTACGTCATCGTGCTCCACAGCTCGAATACCGCTCTCTGAGTAACAGAGCACATGGTGCCACTAAATAATTAACAGCGTTGCAGCTGGAAATTGCTTTATCTTACGAAGGAAAGCATAGAGATCGTCTCCACAAAGCGTCACCGCGGAATACGATGGCAATACCTACTAAATATCAACACGAACTCGTATAATAAGGTAACCGCACTAACATTGTACACTTTACTTTTAAAACAAACACTCCAGCGAAGCAATGAAACTCTAATTTTCAACTAAATCAGTACCTAATACTACAAAACGTAATTAAATCGAAAATGTCCGCGTATTTTGGTACAGAAGAATAAACATCGTCGTCTGCACTATGCACGTCCAACACGTCAACTGTGCTTCTGCCGCTCGGCTTGTCTTATCTGATCAGGGAAACAACAAGTTCCAGGCCTCCTGGAGGGTAACATACCCCGCAGAAGAACGTGCCATCACTTGAAATGTTATCTCGGGGGGGTTTGTACAAACAGTCTGTTCAAGAGCTACACTTTTAAGACAGGTGTGGAAAATACAATCTTTGGCCAGCTGGATGCTTACAATTACACACTGTGCGGCGCCGCCAATGGGCGAAGATGAGTAGCGCTCGCGCAATTACAGGCGCGCGCGGCGCCCGAGACTGTTGAACAAAGTCATCTCTCCGGCTGGCCGGTAGCTGTGTGATGGTAGGAAGGAGAGAGGAGAATCCAGTAACTCGACATGATGTGAATTGATTGGAACACGTGCATTATGCATGAGGCCGCACGGGCCTGAGCTAGGACGGTGTGTGTGTGTGGAGGGGGGGGGGGGGGGAGAGAAACGACAACGTGTCGCATCACGCCGTCTTCGTCAACGGGACAGACGACGGCCCGCGCCAGTGCGTCTACGTGTGAAAATCCCCCCCCCCCCCCAATACACAACCGCTAAACAAAACGAAGGAATGTCCCCATTCGCCATTCTCACATCGCTTCAGCCAGACAGTACTACTCAGCAGGGGGTCGAAGCTCTGTAGGGATTTCGTGGGCCACTGAATTATTACGTAGAATGACTTTACCAACTGTTGAAAAAATGAAAATAATGCTCTTTAATAAAGACAGCTGTATATTTTATAAACAATATTATTTTATTTTTAAATATACTTAACACACAAGTAAATTAAATTAAGTTATTCTCATCATTTTAAAAAATATATAATTTTTATGTAGGCATGCACTGTCAGCGCCTGAGCGTTGAGTTGTTCACTTGTTTTGTTTCCTTTGTTATGTTCGTCGCTGGATAAGGTGGAGTTGATGTTCGCAACCAATTGCAGGAATTCGAATAATCGAGCTTTTTTGAATTCTCAAATACTGATTGCCTAAGTACAACAGTTATATATATCAGTAACAATGTTTTTTTAAAGATAGAAACATGTACAATTAGCATTTTAATATACGAATGTGCAGTTAACATAGTAGCCAACCCATGAAATATCTACCATCTATTGTTAAACACGCACTTAGTTCCATTTCATCGTTTGTAAATACGGCATTTATTTAGAACATTTTTACCAAATTGTTATTAGCAGTAACTAAAACGTCTGTCTAGAAATTGAAATAAAGAGTTGTACGGTTGGCAGCAAATTCTACGTAATAGAGGAAATTAACGACCCGCCAAAATAGCACTGAGCTTCGTCTATTTGCCTTACTTACTTTGTGGTACTACTTCAGGCTCATCACGAGGGCGACCCATTCGGCCTACTATTTTCTCTAGCCACAATCGCATTGCCAGCACCAGAAATACTATACGTTTGGAAATTATAAGCTTAGAAACAACCAAAATAACTTTGCTCAATTCATTACTGCGAGGTGGTTAGAAGAATAACTTCACTTTTAATATACAGGATGGAACACGACGGAACGTCTTCAGACAGGAAACGTGAGATCCGCGAGGCCAGCTGAAGGAGATGTGGGCGTAAACATGCGGGCAACCCATGACGCGCGTGTTTCAACTATCGTCCGCAAGATGGCTCTGTCGTCCCTACATTGTCACAGAACGTGCGTATACCTACGAGAGAAGCAAGACGCAAGGAATAATTGAATCGGTGCGGCATTACCTCAAACACCGTTATCAAGCTTGCTTCGAGGTTGGTGGCCGGCACTTCGAACAACTGAGTTGTAAACTGATGCGTCACACCGTTCCATCAAACAAATGGTCCTGTAAGGTAATACCTGTCAATAGTGTACACAAGCAATGTTAACAACACACACACAACCAATTTGGAGACATGCCTTCGTGTTAAAGGCTGTTCACGATAAAGTGAGCACTTTTGAAATGAACCTCAGAAAAAAGTCACTGTTCCTGCATGCATATATTTTAACGGGCGCACTAAGAAACATGCGCCCAGTAAAATTGGTAACGATGGATGGAAAGTAGTTCCATATCTTAACGTCGAATAAAAAGTGCTAGGTAACCATTTGTGATAACTTAAATTATTTATTTCACTTTCTGTTTTTTTTTTTTTAATTCATCGAAGCGTAAAAATGACCATGTCTGTAATATATTTACAATTCTAATAATTTTATAGTTTCATCTAACCGACGCAAGAATAAAGTGATGAGTACCATGGCAACGTTAATTTTTACACAAGGATGAAGAATACACAATGTGCATACAAGCAGATCTTAATGGGGGCTTTCAAAAGTGTTCATTTTACCGTGAACAGCCTATAGACATGTTTACGTCAATTCTCCGTTTCGTGGCTTCGCAGACCACACGATACCAATCTCAAAACATTGTGAGGTGCGGCCCCTGTGCCCAGTTTCATTTTTGCACGCTTTTACTGAAACATCCTCCTGTGTAGCATATTACTAGCGCCACCTGTTTTTCGCGAAAACATTTACACGAAGGCTAGACTCCAGCGTCCTATGGCATACGTGCAGTTTTCCTTTGGTTATGGCCAAGTGTCTTCGCCGCGAGACATTTCCTTAAAGGCTGTTCACAATAAGTGAGCACTTTTTGAAATCAACCTTAGAAAAAAGTCACTGCCCCTGCCCGCATATGTTTCAACGGGCGCACTGAGTGACATGTGCCCAGTAAAGTTGGTAATGATGGATGGGGAAATAATTCCGTATCTTAACATCAAATAAATAGTATCAGGTAACCATTTGTGCAAAATGAAAATATTTACTTTCCTCTCTGTTTTTTTTTTAATACGTGTTAGTGTAAGAATGAGAAGATTTGTAACATATTTACTTTTCTAATTATTCCAAACTTTAATTGGCCGACGCATGAATACAGTGATGAGGTACATGACAATGCTAATTTTACATACGGCGGAAGAATACACAACGTGCGTACAAGTAAGTTTTAAGCAGGGCTTGCAAAAGTGCTCATTTTACCGTAAACAGCCTACACCTGACTGGGCTAATCAGTTTTGGGTAACTCCGTCTCTGAGAGTCCGTGATTCGCGGGCAGACCCTTGCAGCGCGTGGCAGTTAAAAATCACGCAATCACGAAAGTGGATCTGAGCTCTAGTGTTTTGAAGTACAAGAAGACCTAAAATGTTTTCGCGAAAAACAGGTCGCCCTACATATTCCACGACAAGGTGTGATCGTCGCACACAACCTGTCCTGTTCTGCTTGGTGATTTTCGCCGCACCTGCTGCCATGTTTAACGAAATCGTTGATTTTTGATTTGGTTTACTAGAAGGACGTTGAAAATACAAAGAAGTTTGAGAAAATGAGGAGTAGTCCAGTGCAGCCAGTCTTTCAATGCCTAATTGTAAAAAATATTGCAAGTCAACGTTAAGAAATTACGTTTATCAGTTTCCAACTGGATGGACGGTAGGATAATACTTGAAACGAAAGTCGCCTAGACAAAGTTTACCTTGGCGAAGAAGGGCTTAATGAACCTCATCTTCGCCAAAGTCTCAGCGAGGCAGGCAACATGTGAATTCATTGTTTTTCACATTACTGGTGTGCTTTGACGGATGTTGATTTTTCGGCATTTTGCAGCTCGAAATAAGAGCTGGACGCAATACATGGCAGTATTGCCTCTCTAGTTGGTTCCTCTGTGATTCTCGTGTCTCATGAAGACCTGATTGGCCACGAAAAGGATCAAACCAGGTCATAGTACCTGGTACACTGTAAAAAAACTGGAGGAAATTTCAGGAAAAGAACTGGTAAAAAATTCTCCAGAACTATCCGTAAAATTACGGACGCGTTTTTTTTTAGTAAAGAACTTTCCGTAATTTTTTCTATATTTTCAGTTTAAAAAAAAAAAATCTTCCATTTTTGTTATTTTATGCTCTACTGTCAATAAAAATAAATCAAAAACGTTAGAATATTCAAGAACGAGATTTGAACACGAATTTAAAATTCTTTCCAATCCTCGATTTACCCCTCAATTACGACCTCAGTACAGGGGGTAAAAACTTGTTTTTTCTTTTCGTAATATTTATTTTTCAGTTCCTATTAATGTTCGAACGTTTTAATTGTTGGTAACTTTTACTGGTGCTTGATGCTACTTTTTTCGAGTTTCGAAGGAGTATGGCTGGAGCCACGTGGATACCCAATTGTCGGGGAAACGGTCATTTTGTGGTTATAGTGGCGAAGAAAGCTTCATGTAAACTCGGTACTGTTCGAACACGAAAACCAAAGTTAAAGGAAATAAATATACGTTCGGTATTTTTGCACGTAGCCTACGTGGCTCAGGTGCGTTTTTTCATCATTACGGATTCAATTTCCGTATATTTACTGTACGTACTGTAAAGGAGTGAATAAATTATTCCCACAAACGAGAAAGCGATTGGTGCTTTCACACATCTTTTCCAGTTTTCGTGAACTTTTGGACTCCTGCTCCTTGAAAATGCGCATGATTGTGCATTTTCCACATTACACAACACATTAATACCTCCATAACACGAATCCTTTCAGCACACAGCGTACATAAATCCTAAATGGCTTCTACAGCAAACATCTGCACGATATATAATCTTCTTTTTATATTATATATATACACATACATATATTACACATACATATATACACACATACATATGTATGTTTCTAAATGACAACTCAAATCGTGAAGGTGTGACATCATAGCTGTGGAACCTCGTGATGCGCCAAGTTTCGCTGGACCTACGCGAGATAGCGGCTAAAACCGCAACGAGACATCTGTCACGATGTTATCTTTCGCTATTTTTAAATATGGCTGTAACCCAAATTTCTGAGATATATAACCGGCGTTTAAGAAACCTAGCCACTCTTTGGTCGAGCACGCTTGAGATAGAAAGAAAGAAATGAGCGGGGCTTATACTGTCATTATATTATATTATTATATACGTACATGGAGTGATTATTAAAAAGGGTTGATTCAAAAAATGTGAAGAGACAGCGAATAGTGGTATAGTAATGAAGAAGCGAGCCGCTGTGACTTGGGAGGTTTCAAGTCGCGTGGTTGGTACAGGCTATCAATGGTAAAATGAGACCTTTTCAAAAGCAGTCAAATTTGAAATAATGGTCAATAAATATATTTTATTTTAACCTTAGACGTTACCTTCTGAGTGCGGTGGAATCTACAGACTGTGTTCATTTGCATGGCAATATTTATTTTATAGGCCGTTCACGGTAAAGTGAGCACTTTTTGAAGCTGTTTCATCAGACATAATAACCAATAAACACATCATGGTGGCCTCAGAATTTTGGTTTTGGGTATGGTGAATGTATACACTGTGTTTATTACTCGCATGAAATTAATAAGTGGTGGAAGGATATCAATTGGTTGAAAAAAAAAAAGTAACTAGGGCTTCAAAAGTGCTCAGTTTACCGTGAACAGACTATATCAGCAGATTAGGAGAATGTATCCAGAGGCTTGTCTCCTCCCCGCGACGTGGGTATCATAGCGCGGGAACAATGCTCAGGCAACTCCCCCCCCCCCCCCCCCCACTTCATGAGCATCGCTGGTGCACCGCAAACACGCTTACTTCGCATCTGCCGCTCATGAATAAAATGATTACAGCGATGGCGGCCGCCCGCGACGCTGTACGAGTCAACAAGGCCGGCATAATGGATTCCTTGTCGCTTTCGACAGCTACCATATCCCCCCTCCCCCACCCTTACAGCCAGAGTCCTCTCAGTGGCGCAGCCTTGGTAGCTGCGCGGTTAACCTGCTCGCCCTCCCACCATGGCTAACCGGGTTCAATCCCCTGCGGGGTCGCTCCCGAATTATCGCATGTGGGAACGCAATACATTTCCCTTCTTTAAACTTGACGCAATGAGAAGGAATTTCGGTTAACACCAATATATATATATATATATATATATATATATATATATATATTGGTGTTATATATATATATATATATATATATATTGGTATATATATATATATATATATACACACACACTGCATTTTATTTTAACGGGCCTGCCTACCAAGCCGGCAGTCGCGAACTTCAAATGGGGAATTGGTGTTAACCGAAATTCCTTCTCATTGCGTCAAGTTTAAAGATTATTATTTCAAACAAACAAAGACTCATTGACACGATTTTCTCAGAGAATATTGCTACATAAGATTTTTTGAGTATATATATATATATATATATATATATATATATATATTTATTTATTTATTTATATGCATCTTTTTATTTGTTACTATATATTATAAAAGCCATATTAAACAAAAAAATTGGCAAAATATTTTAACGTAGCATCATTCCTTACGAAATTTCACGTAGAATACTTTTTGTTTGAAATAATTATGTTTGAAATTGGCGTAATGAGAAGGAATTTCGTTTAACATTGATTCCCCATTTGAAGTTCGCGGCTGCAGGCAGGCCAGTTCACCAGGGCCCTACGTGTTTGCAGACAGCGATCTTTCGCGAAAAGATCGGGAAAGCCTGACAAGTTTCAACTCACATGTCTCGCCCCCTCTTCTCCCGTCCGCGTCTCGCGCACGCGCTAACCAGGTTTCACACGACGCACGACGAGTGCAAAACTTGTGCGAGATGCTCACCTTGCACGAGATAATCTCGCACAAGATCGTGTGCACGGTGCATCTTGCACGAAATAAGAAGATAGGACACTTCCTGCTTTTTCACGCAAGACGATGCAAGCTGTGATCATATTGGTTCTTGCTTGCTAGTCGTGTAACCTGCTTTATATAAACCGTAGACGTAAAAAAAAAAAAAAAATCATAATCTGAGGTGTGCGAAGAGGAACACGGTGAAAGAAAACACTGCTGGAAAAAAACTTTTTAAAATAGTGAATGAAGTTCGGACAGTGTGCTGAACATAAAATAAAAACAATTATTTTTTTTGGCAGGATAGCTTGAAGCAAATACCTTGTTAATGTATGCACATTCATGTTTTGTATTATAACGTCGTGGCAGTTTAGTATTTACAGTACAACGCTATGGCAACAAATATAAAAGTCAACTAGAGGCTGTCCACGATAAAGTGAGCACTTTTGAAATCAACCGTCGAAAAAAAATCACTACTACCACCTGCATATATTTTCACGGGCGCATTGAATGACATGCGCCCAGTAAAGTTGGTAACGATGGATGGGAAGTAGTTCCGTATCTTAACGTCAAATTAAAAGTGTTAGGTAACCATTTGTGACAACTTAAAATATTTATTTCATTTTTTTTTGTTAATGAATCGAAGAGTAAAAATTAGAACATTTATAAAATATTTACATTTCTAATAATTTCACGGTTTCACTTGACCGACGCATGAATAAAATAATGAGGCCCATGACAATGTTAATCTTACATAAGGCGGAAGAATTCAAAGTCCATACAAGTAGTTCTCAAGCAGGGCTTTCAAAAGTGCTCATTTTACCGTGACTAGCCTATATTTATAAGCTTCACAAAAGGGTACTTTGATAGTACGGTAACAAATATATAGTTTATAAATAACTTTGGGGGAGGGGGCGGGGGGAAAGATTCATTGAGAAATTCTTCTTCTTTTTACTACCGTGCGGCAGGGTTCGTTCCAAATGAAGACGTCACGGAATATCGTACACTTCGCCGCCGCAGCCGAACTTGCAAGATGCTCCAAGTGTGTACTTCCGCCACGCCCTATCTGCAAATCCGGGCCATTCCACGTGTCCCGCAGGACCTGCACCGCCATGCACTCGGGTACTAAAACGGCGACGGAATTGGGGGGGCGAATGAATAATTCCCGCCCAAGGCGTGGCGGCAAATAGGCCGTTACTCCGCGAGGCGTAGCGGCCCCGCTGAGAGGAGCTGGTGGCATCTCCGGGAAACTATTGGCCATGTTTGGTCGCTGGCATCCTTTCTTATGGCGACCACAAACTGTGCCGTCGCCTTGGAGTCGCACCAGGGGTGGGCAAGCAGGCAACCCCGAGCGCCGCTACCATCGCCACCCCTAGCGTGTTATCTCCACTTCCTTCATGCCAACTTCTTCGCCATCAATATTATAACTATCATAAGTAGTTGTTTTTAACAGAATTTGTAAGAGCTGATTTTTCTTGGCAATGAATCACGTGTGTTTCATTGAAGGTGTTTTTAAATGGAACTACCTTTTAAGATTGGTATTTTTTCAAGAGTGATAGATACCTCAATTTTCTATTACCTGCCAATAGAGGGAATCATAGTGGTTTTTTTTACAGGCTATTCACAGCCAAGTGAGCACTTTTGAAAGCCCTCTAATTTGGAATAATTGTCAATATATATATTTTATTTTAGCCTTAGACATTATCTTCTGAGTACGGTGGAATATACACACTATGTTTATTACTTATATGAGAATATATATTTTTAAGGTTGTTAAAGAATAAACTATGACTGAAATTAAAAAAAGTAACTAGGGTCTCGAAAGTGCTCACTTTTTCGTGAACAGCCTACAATGCAAATTGTATTCCAAGGTTATGTGTTCTAGCTGTTGCTTGTTACCGTTTTGCTCCTTTTGTCTTTTATTGCTCATTTTGAAAGACGTTTATAATAGGCCTATTTGCTGTGATTTTGTTGGCACACATTAAGGCCGTGTACACACGTGCGGACATAGACCGCGGCGGCGCCCCAGCCACGTGTGCACGCTTTCGCACGTGTGCACCCGGCCTAAGACCTTTCTTTTTCTGTACGTTGCTGCATATTTTCCTGCCTTCCCCCAGTTTGGCACCATCAAGCAGTATTATATTAGAAAAAAAAATTCCTTTTGTATCAATTTATATGTTTAATATATGGGAATTTTTCTTAATTGTGTGCCCGGCGTTAACCGTAGGTTTGTGTACCTTTTCCTGCCTTTCCTAATCCTTGCTACGTCCCAAAGGGGCGTAACAAACTGCTGTTCACGGTCATGTGAGTTCTTTTGAGAGTCCTGCTTAAGATATACTCGTATGGACTTTGTATCCTTCCAACATGTGTAAGTTTAACATCGCTGTGGGCCTAAACACGTTATTCATGCGTCGCACAAGTGAAAATGTGAAATCATGAGAACGTTTCATATTGTACGCATGTCCAATTTCTTACACTGATATGCATTAATAAGACAGAAAGTAAAATTAATTATTTCAGGATTTACAAATATTAACCTAACACATTTAATTCGACGTTAAAACACGGGATTAATTTCCCTCGGTTATTACCAATCTAACTAAGCGAGTGCAAGTCAGTGTGCCCGTAAAAATACACGCAGGTGGAGGCGGTGACAATTTTCAAAGGTTGATTTCAAAAGTGCTCATTTCACCGTAAACAAGTGCTATGAAAATCATTTGTGAAAACTAAAGTACTTTATTTTACTTTTTAAAATACATGTAAACGTAAGTTTGTAACATACTTGCGTTTCTAGAAATTTGCAGTTGCCTTGACCAACGCATGGGAACGTTAATTGTAAACATGGTGTAAGAATACACAATGTGCACACAAATAGATCTTACGCTGGGATTTCATTTTACCGTGAAACAGCTTATACAAATTGTCTCTACGTTTTAAAATCAGTTCATTGGAAACTAGGGCCGCGCTTACAGCCGCGGCGAACCCGGTTCCATTCCCGGCGGAGGTCGCTCCCGAATTTTCGCACGTGGGAATCGGTGCCGGATGACGCCTCTGGTAGGCGGGTATTCCCTGGGATCTCCCGTATCCCCCCCCACCCCGCCCACGCATTCCGGCGCTACCTCATTTCCACCTCGCTTCACCCTCATCGGCTCTCCCAGCCCCAATGTTGAGAGTCACCCAAATATCTCCACTCTCATTCCAAACTAGTTGACAAAAACTTTTTCTTGTAATACTATAAGTATATTACTGTATGTTCACGGCAGTGAAATATCAAATACACTAAATTAATAGTACATCTACATGTTTTTAATTAACGTTAAGCTTAACGTGCTTGCTTGTTAAAATAATATGTACCTGTATATCACATTGCACCATGTGGTAATCGTTATTTTAATACACTTGTCATATTACCAAAATTATCTTGGTAACTTGTTCCCAAAAATGGTTTTTGCATAAGAAGATATATATATATATATTTTACTATGTAGGCACTTTTCAGCTTTTCCTCTCCACTCCTAACCCTTTTTCCCATCATTCCTTAACACTATAATTTTTTCTCCCCGTAAACGTGTTGAAATTTAATGACTTTTATTTTTACCTGCGTATACACAGAGACATTGGAAAACCGATAAATTTGTTGGGTCTTCAAAAACACTTTCAATTATGAAACTAAAGGAATCTGTGGAATGAAAACAGAAACGGCAATCATATTCAGTAATTCCAATAAAGGACAGCCAGCAATTTCGCAATGGGGAGTGTAGATACATTAGCTTCTGACCTACGAGTTGATTGAAGGTAAAAAGTTTTGGGTGGTGAGAGACCAACTTCGACGTCTGGGAATCTCGAGGGGGCTAATACGTGGGGAAACACACTCGGCGTGTAGCGACCCACGACCCCCTCAGGGTACATCGCTGATTATATACATATATATTTGTGTGTGTGTGTGTGTATGAATGTATGTATGTATCACCACCAACCTCCCACACACGAAACAGTAAAGCTTGGCTCACAACCACCCGTCGCATCCGTCAGCCGCCCGTCCGTCAGTCGGCCATCCGTCGATTTTTTCGTGCGTCAATTGAAAGCGACTCACAACAGTCAGTCGTCTGTCAATCCGTCGGGCCACAAAAATGTTCAGTGTTACCAACCAACAACACTAACTTTCTCGCGCACAGACAAATGTTTTTAATGAATTTAATAAATATATTCTCTTTCCCTAACGTAATTCGTCAGCATTTCCTCCGAAAATATACACGTCATATTCAGTTCAATTCAAAGGTGAAACGCAAAAAAGTAAACAAACTTCATTGCCTTGTATATAAAAAGAAAAATATTCACGCAAATAAACAAGTGACTGTTTTCCGACAGTCATGTTCAAGGGACGATATCACAAGGCCGTCCGTCCGTCCGTCCAAAGTTAAAGTTTGAGATATATTTGACGGATTGACGGGTAGAAAAAAAGTTGCCCTGCGATTGGTTGAAAATCACGTGACCGACAGCGCCCGGGCGACTGGCGGATGAAACGGATGGTTGTGGGTCCAGCTTCACACAACAGCATACGAACTGCGAAGGACACAGGAGGGAGAGATTCGGTCCTCGTATTGTAGATATTGATCTCTCCTGGGAGGTGTTGTCCTAGTTGTGGTAAGGGATTAAGAGTGTTGGATACAAAAAAAAATACTTATTTGATATTTGCACCAAACGTTGCTCAACTTGTACGCGTCGTACGTAATGCCATTTTCCCGAATAAAAAAAAATTACACTTTATATTTTTTGAGTAATATGTCGTCAAATCCAAAAATTTTCTGTTTTGCTACAACCAGAATATTAAACATGTTGTAGAAATGAAACACATTTACAATACAAACTAATGCATTGGGCTACTGTGCGGCTCATATGTAATCACTAAATAACAGGTAATACATATGAAAAAAAAAGTAGGAATGTAAAGAAATGTTTACATATTTTAATCATTTTTTTAAATGCATAAACTGCTATGTGGTTATCATATATACGCCAATCAGTAGCCTGCAGCATTAATTTACGTTGTAAATATTTTTCATTAGTATAACTTAGTTAGTATTTGTTATTATGGTATCAGCAAAAAAGAAAAATTTTGGATTTGACATCAAATTATTTAAAAAAACATTAAGTGTATATTTTTAATTCGTATAAAATGGCGTCGCATAAAATGTGTACAATTTGAACATTGTTTGGTAAAATTATTAATTTTCTCGTATCAGAAATTACGTAGCGAAAGTATCGCGTGCAGTACGCTAGATGAGACAGGTAGGTCTACATGTTTGTAGAGCTGAACACGTAATCAGCCTTTGCATATTGCTTTCGCCATTTCTCTTGTTTACTTGTCCGTAGAGAACTCGTCAGGTCAACATATTCTACGCGGTGTTAAAATTTGTGAATATGTTAGGTTAAAGAAATTACATTTACGCTGATACAAGCGAGTGGGTATAGCTACATTTTTCCCCGCCTCTAAACATATATTTCCCAAAAACATTTAAAAAAAATAAAATGCAGTGATAAAAACAGCTAGAGTACTGTGCATTTTGTATGAACTTGAGAGGTAAGGTAGAGTAGCATTACTTTTTTTTTTTTTTTTACAAATTACCAATAAAATAAATAAAAATTCTAAGAGAAATATATGTACAGGGCTAAGTGGTAGCAGAGAACACTGCAGAATACAGATACGTAGGATACACATGAATATGTATGCGCACGGAAAAATATAAAAAACTGTAGAGGAAGTAAGATAAGCGAAAGTTGATAAAAAGTACACAAGCGCTGCTAACTTAGGCAAACAATACGTTGAAAACCCCTAGCTGAACACACAGGCGAAATGCCAAAGGATTTTCTACTGAAAAAGAAAACAATAGAAAAGTTGCAGTAACGCATATTATTTTCTATCTCAATTCCATTTATTGTGCTCGCTGTAAATATCATCTTATGACCAACTGAAGAACCATATTTTAAGTGAGGTTTAAAGAGGGGGAGGGGGTAATGAGGAGTATTCTCGTTCAAATTAACTACTGTGTGTGAGTGACGGCGTTTACAACCGGGACCTGTAGGTGCCTGTCATCCCTGGACGTAACATGAAATGAGGAAGGAGCGGCGATGGAATGTAAGGGCGAGGGAAACGGGAGTATCCCGAGAAAGCCCGCATCGTACAGCATGATTCTCACATGCGAAAATTCGAGAGTGAACCCGCCGGGGATCGACCCCTGATCGCCTTGGTGGGAGGCGAGCGCGCTAGCCACTGTAGCAACCTGCCGAAGTCAAGAATGTCAAAATAACGTCACAGAAAATAATAAATTCTCTACACTTCAAATTAAATGTTGGATTCCCACAGAGAACCGGACACGTGTAACCTTGCTATAATATATCCAAAATCCGGAGTCCATGTAGGTAGGCTATAGTTCAGTGTTTCATACACAAACTATGTTTTTTTTTTTTTTCACAAGGAGAAGTCAGCATAAAAATAATATTACGATGATCTAGTAAAATAAGCTTTATACCATTTAATCAGAACTGTAATCTAATGCTGGTGTTCCCAACCTTTTAATCACCGAGTACCACTTGGAATTATTATGATCCCCCGGCGTAGCACATAAATAACCGGGTCTGTGGCGAGCTAGCGTGTTTTTTGCACTGGAAAACTTTGGAAGCGAAACGAGAGTTTTAAAAGGAGGAAAAACATGTTGAGGGAAAAAATATTTTTAACATTTTTTTTATGCACTGCTCACTACTAGAGGTGCGCAGATCACTGGTTGGGAACCCCCGATCTAATGAGTAAGCGATTTGCAATATTCATACGCAGGAACTGTACCAGCATTCCCCCGGATAAAGGATGCAAAATCAGTTTGGGAAAAAAACTTACCTACGCTGTAAGTAATTGATATTCAATTTACACCATCACTGTATAGGCATGAAAAGAATGTAGCCCTACAGATAATACAATTTCTTTCTATGCGTCCATGGTATCATTTTTACACTTGTTATGGGGGAAGTTAGATACACAATGTTATTAATAATTTATATGGTAGCCACGAACAAAATTCCTGTACTTAGAAGACAAATTGATGCTAACCTTTCGTACTACATGCATAGATCAAAAGTTTCCAGTGCATATTTAATCATTTATTTACAGTGTAGTATGGCCGGATATAGTTAAATCTACACAGAAAAAAAATACATTTCACGTTTTACAAACAATTATTTGAAAGTAGTAGCCAAACATTTGTGTAGCACAAGTGAAACAATGGTTGTTTATAGTACAATGTCATATGGGTCATATAAAATTAAGTATTTACATATTCGCTTTGCATATACCACGCCAACGTGTGGTAAAAATTGTCTTCAAATTTACTCGGAACTGTTTATAAAAGTGCATTTTTTTTCTCTGTGCACAACCTCCCACATGTGTGACTTACACGCTTGGTATGAATGAAAAGGGAGTTCACTATGCCCGCGAAACGAGTGCAGCATTTCGATAACAACTCAAGCATTTCTTAATATTCACTCACCATAGCTTGGCAAACGTCCTGCCTGCCAACTTGTATACGTAACCTAGTTTAGCGAATAAAATCCTCGGGAACACGTCAGAAACGAGATTCAATTCAAAGACCTTACAACGGACAGGAAGGTACACTATCACTACCATCTGTGATCTGCCATACTTAACACCCCCCTCCCCTCCCCGACCGCTGCGTTTCAAAACATTTTCAACGCACAGGACACTTCTGATGAAGATGGTCCCATACACTTCAGCTTCATTTATTTTTACATACATTTACTAGCATAATAATTTTTCCAAAATAAAACAATCAAGATATCAAAAGAAAACTTCCAAGCTTAAATTGCACAACACTTAATTAAAGGAACTTTTGTGGATGCCCCGGATCAACAGGTGCGTGCAAGCATCTGCCTCGCCGTTTTGTTTGTTATCGCAAGGTTCCGTCATCTCACACTGATAAATACAGCCCAAGACACTACACGACCTGCCAATGAGAACAAATTCTCACTACAAGAAAAGGTTTCTTTAAAAATACCTCGTCATAAAGGCAGCGTTCTTAGACTCAGCAGTCCTTACTGTTCTCATCGACAAAACACTACATCAATAGCAATTTGAAACATCTTCTTAATGAAGAAAACTATTAACACGTGTGCGGTAAAAGCCTCCTCATAACAAGGGCAGCGCCAGTTGAATGAAAGGTGCTCTTTAGTCAGAAGTCTTAAGAGTACAATTATTCCTAAAACAAAACAAAAAATAAATAAATCCTACTACAAACAGCACAATTTAGATCATCCGTTTATTTATTTGGCATATGAAATTTACCGAATGAAAGAGCATGATGCATTCTCAGAAAATGTACGTTACGGTGGAAACTAGTTTTTCAGGAGTCCCAAAAAAAGGTTGCAAAATGCAAAAATGATCGTTTACGAGATATGGATAGAACATGCTGTGAGTATAAACGCTACAAGGATGCGACTTGTTTCATTGAATTACTCGCAGAATTGTGTACAAAAACAGCCCAAAACCCGAAAATTGTTTTTCACCCTAAGGCACCTTTTCTGAGAATGCATCACGTACAAATTTTCAGGAGGTTACACTAACGTTGTTCGACTATCGCAATGTCACCACAATACAGGTCTTGAGAAAATGGCGACTGCACGGGAACAATAATTTGAGTTGACTATCGGTGGTGCCCGAAGATAACATATTTCGTCGAGGCTGCAAAAATGAGCTAGTGGAATTGTATTCAGAGAATTCGTCGGTAACTTCGGCACGGCATATAAACAGAGAGGTTGACTGCACTAAGGTTGCAGCAGAGATCAACCACGTATATTCGAGGAGAATGTTGACCGCAGTTTCCTCCGCAGTTCGAGGGAGACATGCATGCAGGAAATTGGAGATTTCTCGGACTAAGGTTTGGCGTGTTGTGGCACGACACGTAATTCCGAAGCCACGCAGACTATACGTCCGGTGGACGAGTTTGATCGACCTAGCACTCGCCATCTCATTTTGTGTCCGCTTTGTGGTCCGTGACAGAGTAACAGTTCGCTTACATGGCGAAGTGAACAGTCGCCGTTTTAGTACGCGAGGCATTGGAAGAAGTTAACGCCCATTAATTGTTTTATGGAAGAGACGGTGAGTAGCCACTGCTAGATATACAACTACTGCAGATCTAGCATCTGAAAGAGGTCCTCGGCGATTACACCTTCTAGCAAGACGGGACGCCATGTTATTTTTGTTCGGATGTTCGATATTTTCTCCGCTGTTCTACACAGGGCTCGCTCAGATCACCGTATTTCTTCTGTTATGGGCACTTCAAAGGCACGGGATATAAAAAAAAAAAAATCATGATTCGGTATTTGTGCCAAACACTGTCCAAATTGTAAACAGTACATACAATTCTCATTCGAAAATAAAAATAAAACAGAAATATTGAATATTCCACACACACTTGCGGGGGGGGGGGGGGGGGAGAACAAAAAAAAAAAAAAAAAAAACAAATAATGGAGCATTTCCATAAGCAATTAGCAAAAAAAAAAAAAATATTTTTTTTTAAATTAGGGACAGTAACGCATCAAAATATACAAATATTTCCTTGTATTAAACTATGTTAAAAAATGTAATATATTTTATCTGAACAGTTACAACGATATAATTTCCCTTGTATTAAAAAACAAAACAAAATATATGATTTAAATATATAATCACACAACAACGGTATACCTTAAATTAATTTTTAAGTTGCTTGAAATGAACTCATATCAACTGTGTAAGATGTGAATACAGTACATTTCCTCACAAATTTAAAATAAAGATTTTTTTTTCCACCAAGTCCTTAGAGATGCTACGCTTGTAACGCTATGCTCACGTCAAAATATTGAAAGTGAAACAGGACATGATGTAAGAACTCCCAAGAGTGACAACACATATCTCACGTGACCCGGGAAAATAAGGGAAGTGCCTCAGGGCATATTCAGGGTGGAAGGTAAGACGGACAATTTCTCTTTTCGTTCGTGGATCAGTCACCAGTCAGTATTTGTAATCTTCAATGGAAACACGTCATTCTGAACAAATACGAAACACCACATATGCCCATGATCGTCGATACATAAGCGGTAATTATAAAGTTAATTTGTAAAAATTCTGCCATGGAATGTTCATTTCCCTACTATTCATATTAATTACAACAAATTTTAAATACAACATTTACGCGCGTTGTTTGAGGCTACATTACTAAACACCAAAAAAAAAAAAAAAAATTAAAAGAAATATATTTTATTAAAAGGAGTTATATTACGGGGGTTACAAGTGGGTAATTTCCATAACGATAAAGATCTGCCATGAGATACGTCTGGAGTATTTTTTTTTCATTTAATGCTGGTGTAGTGGTCAGACAACTCACCTACCCCCCCCCCCCCCCCAACTCCCCAAGGGGAACCGTGTTCGATTTCTGGTGGGGTCGCTGCCAAATTTGCGCACGTGGAAATCGTGCCGGGCGATGCCGCTGGTCTACGGGTTTTATCAGGCATTTCCCGTTTCCCACGCCCTTGCATTCCGGCGGTGCTCCATACTCACCCCCACGTCACCCTCATCGGCTCTCAAGACCTCGATGTTAAGAGCCGCCTAAATCTCTCCACTCCACTCATTTATTGTAATTCTGACTAGTAGGTTTCCGTAACTTCACTGATGTCTTTTTTTTCCCGAACAGTGTAACTGCAGGGCACCGTGTGGCGCAGCGAACGTATGCGAGAGACGCGAACCGGCGACGTGTTGGTAAAGGCTGTTCACGATAAAGTGAGCAATTTTGAAATCAACCTTAGAAAAAAGTCACTGCCCCTACCTGCATATATTTTAACAGGCGCACTGAGTGACATGTGCCCAGTAATGTTGCTAACGATGGAGGGGAAAATAGTTCCATATATTAACGTCGAATAAAAATTGTTACGTAACCATTTGTGATAACTTAAATTATTTCTCTCACTTTGTGTTCTTTTTTTTTTAATGCATCGAAGTGTAAAAAAGAAGAGCAGATTTGTACAATATTTACTTTTCCGACGCACGAATAAAGTAATGAGGTCCCTGACAATGTTAATCTTACATAAGCGGTAGAATACACAACGTACATGCAAGTACAGGCTGTTAACGGTAAAGTAAGCACTTTTTAAGACCCTCCTAAATTTTTCCTTCCTTCAATCGAATTTCCATCTTCCTGCTGCTTTTTTAACATAAACATTGCAATGTGACCAGCAAGTAAGTGTATACATTTGACCACCCTGGAAATGTAATGCCTGAGGCTGCAATAAGATGTATTTGTTAGTGGTTAATGTCTGTTGGGAGGGCCTTAAAATGTGCTCACTAGCATGCAGATCTCAAGCAGGGCTTTCAAAAGAGCTAATTTGACCGTGAATCGCCTATAGCAGGACGGTCGGGCTGGGCCGAGGCGACGGGAACAAAGTCCCGGGGCATAATTTGGAAATGAGGGTGAAGCAGGACACGTGACGGTGATAGACGACAAGGCAATCTGCCCGGCCGAACGCACTTGCCCGCGCGCCAACTCCCCGGTAATGGATTACTTCTGTCTGGCTGGGACCACTGGGGTGTGCGCGCTTACCCTGTTACACTAGACCACCCTCGCTGCAACTACAACCCCCACCGCCAACTGACGTGATGGCTAGGGACACAGGACATTTGTAAAGAGTTCACTGACCTGCACAACTGTCGACAACACCCTCTCTTTACTATAAGCTTTTCACTGTAAAGTGAGCAGTATTTATGACCCTTATCAATTTTTCTTTTCGGCCAATTTTGTCTTTCAGCGACTTGTTTGTATAAATATTGTCGTGTAACTAACAAATGCAGTGTTTATATTTCACCACATTACAAAATTCACATCTGAGGCTACAATAAAACACATTTGTTTGCTATTATTCCTGTTGTGAGGGCCTTAAGAAGTGCTCATTTTACCGTGTACTGCCTATAGTCTTTCATCTCTACTATTAAAGCACGAGTTCCAACCTCTGTCTCCCGTAGCATTTCTGTTTAACGCATGAATAATTTTGTATTATTTCCTGTCGACTGGGTTTCTAAGTTGTTTTTGACGGTTCTCCTCAGTCTCTTCTGATTTATAGTCTTACACTCAGGGAGGTAGTCATGGCCCCAATCACTGGCCATGGCTGCCGAATCCCTCTCTGCCGCGATGAATGTCTCCTTGCATGATTTCCTTTCCTTGTAGGGGTAAGAGGTTAGCAATGAAACGCAATAAGATCCCACCCTACCCACCGACCTTCCACTTAACACTTACTAATAGGGTAGTTAGAGAAAAAAAATCGCACAATAGTCAATAACCATTTACACGCTATTCACGGAATACTAAGAACTTTTAAAAGATCTACATGTATGCATTTCGTGTATTCTTCAGCCGGGTCATTTTATTCATGCGTCGTTCAAGTAAAACTTTAAAATATATTAAAAGAGGAAATACTTTAAAAACGTGATGGCCGATAAATCACAGCCTGCTACCTTGTGACGGATATTTCGTTGTCACAGATATATCAGTGACGAGTCATTGAAATATCTGTGACTGAGATATCACATAACGATAGGTTCACAGCTTGTGAAACCAACTGTGACAAACGAAGCTGCTTCTTATGGCACAGTTTATTTCAGCTGCATGTGACATGTCGCAGCGTCACAGTTAGCATTGCACGTTTACCAATACATTTCGGCTTCTGTTTAAAACAGTAATAAATCTCTTCACGTAAATTCCTTCAGTTTTACTTTTATTATGTTTGAGCCGACTTACCATATTTTTATAGTTAATCAATAAACATTGGTTGTTAACAAATACACGGTAATATTTTTTTATAAATACTTTTGTTATTTTTGGCAAACAGAAATTCGCAATGACTTAATTGCAAATGGCGTTAGAATTGATATGGCCAACTCTATCATTTTTTGTAGACGTAACATAACGAATAAATTAACACGGAAAATGATAAATCCTCACAAAAGGAATCTATTATAATTTTCACTAAATACAGATGTTTTCAAATCAACGATGGTAATGCTATCATCACCACTCTTAGGACATGTGTTACTTTTTGTTTTAATATGTATTTTTGTTACTGTGACAAAATCGCAGGTATATGTCACAGATATTTGTGTGTTACAGAAACAGTTGTCACAGATACTTGAAAACATCGGCTAAGATCACCACTAATCACGTGTACACTTGATTTTCTGCTTCTATTCGAGTGAGCGAAGAGATTTGGGCAGCTCTTAAAATCGAAGTCTTGAGAGCCGATAAGGGCGAAGCGAGGTGACTGGAGCAGCGCCTAAGTGCAATGGCGGGGGAAACGGGAGATCCCCGAGAAAACCCGCCGACCATAGGCATCGTCCAACACGATTCCCAAGTGCGAAAATCCGGGAGCGACCCCGCTGGGAATGGAAACCGGTTCGCCTGGCGGGATGCGAGTGCTCTTGCCGCTATACCACCGCGGCCCCACCCGGATGAAAATAAATACTAAATATGACGCGCTCACAACCTCAACCTGTAGCATAATTTACCGCGCCATCCATACCATCAAATTTTTTACTTCGTCGTAATGTTTGCGAGAACAAGTCAAGATTTATTCCCAATTAATGTTATGAAGAATGCTTCCAAGCTTGTGTTGATGGGAAGTGGTGAACTAATTATATAACGTTTAACTGGCTATTCTGTTTCGCCATTACTGCATAATAATGAATCTTTTTTATTTTCCTGGAAATCCTATTTGGCTTATGATCTACAGATTTCCCTCGGTCCTAAATCAACCTTACCTCAGGTGGTACAATACACAGAGACTGACACGAGCGGGCGCTGTGCCCAACACTTCACCTTCCTCATCACAATCGGCTGAAGTATAGCCTTCTCGCTAACCGCGTGTCTTAATTCCCCAGAAGCTGCGAACAATCCCCAAGCAATTTCGGTTCACTGCGCGCTGAGCAGGATAATACCCTGGCTCCGAACTTTAATCACGCGGGACCGTCACAAAGGTAACTCTCGTGCCTTCGGCATGTCAAAGCATCGCGTTTAGCGGGTCGTTAGAATTAACCCCTAGTAATCGATGGTCACCGGGACTTCAATCGAGTCTATTTCCGCCCCTACTCAGCGACCGCAGCAGGGCGGCTTACTCGCATAATTATCAATCACATTTCGCCATTCGAAATAACACCGGCCACGGCATCCTTCTTGGCATACTTCGTCGGGACGGTTTTTACACAGTGAGAGGTGCTGGGTTCAAATCCCGACTAAAGTATGAATGAGTACGCCGTTTCTTCTACATTCGATCACTTCCGTGAAAATCAGCAGCATTGGTTGATTTCGGGGGAAGGGGGGAAGAAACAAACACAAAAGAAAAAATGATTCGCTTTCCACCTAAATCATCCGCCAATCGCCAAAGTAATGTTTGACTGATTTGTGCTAATTATTACTTGCAACGAGTGGCGTAAGCAAATGGCACCCTATTTTTTTTTTTTTTCAATATCAGGAGAAAATACGTAGATCTCATTGAAAAATCAGTAGATTTAGCTTAAATTCTTGTTCCCATCAATAGCCAGCAGACAGAATCCAGAATTAAATCTACCAACAAATCAGTAGACACGGCAACACTGTCTACGTATAAGTCCCATCGCACACGAACCGATCATTGTGTAACCCCTATCCGACTAGTCTCCGTGTTCCAACATCGGACTGCCTTTCTGCCGATACGACTACCAAAAACGACGCGGATAATTTCTGAGGTTGGATCACTGTTTATATAAACAAGTGCTTTGAGATGTTTGTATACTTCCTCCGGCCAATTGTTAACGCAATTTGATTTAATTAAACCTGGCAGAAATATTTTTTTTTTTCAATTAAAGGGCTTGTCTTTTGAAAATCAAGACCGAAACAAAGGCAACTCGTTAATGTTGACCATACACTGAGAAAAAGGTTTTATTTTTTAATCAAACAAGATTTGTTTGGTGCAACCAAATTATTTGTTTTTATAGGGGTAATGAAATATTTTGTTACCGAAACCAAATAATTTTGTTGTTCTCATTTTGATCACCTGGGACCACGCGCTACGCCTTAGTAACCTCAGTTAATGTGGAAACTGATAAAGTAGGAATGCCTATAAATAGATAAACTGCAAATATTGGCCAACGAAATATTTCAAGTTTTACAAATTTACGTTTCAATTTCCTAAATTGTTTTATGAATGTGTTGATACGAATATTAAGCATCAATAGATGCACTAACTAACACTTACTATCCTAATTGTCATAAAAAATACAAACAAACTCTCGAGTTGTATTTTCGAATGAAAGCAATCAAATGGAGTAGCCAAACAAATATTTACAGTCGATTCCACAAAATATTTAGATGACAGTCTATTTTTTTTTTTTTTTTTTTTTTTTTTGCCCAGCACAGATATTTTATTTATTCAAAGATATATTTTGTTCGACAAACGAAAGTAATTTTGTTGCTTTTCAAATTTCGTTTGCTCTACAATATCTTTTGTTAGGGCAACTAAATAGATTTATGACCCTATACAAACAAATATTTTGTCAGATTTTCTCTCAGTGCATGATGACTTTGACAGTTTTATTAATGTGAGGTAAGTCAATGTTGGGTACATTCGCAGCAGACGAAAAACTGGTCTACCTCATCTTCTAGTGTGTGGTCGTGGTCCAGCACCGACCGTTCTTGATGTTCTCCTTGGTGAGGCGTCTTGCTGGAGCGTCCTCCCGTCTGCAGCAAGCAATCAATCACGTCAATTTCCCATCCCACTTCGCTCCTGACTAGTTGTGTGTCCATCTGCAGCAGCCGCCAGTCTATTTTCATTTAGTAATCGCATCCCAGCGACACCCAAAAATACCTCTGTCAGTCACACTTACGCTGCCGTGTCGAATTTCCTATCTGTACTGGCATTAACTGTAGCGAACAAAAAAAAATAGGGTACCGGAGAATTTTTCTGTAGTCTTTCATAGCACATAGTTCATCTTCAGTTGTTTTCTTTCCGTCTGGGTTTCTAAATCCAGAGAATGCAGAGAGGTTTGCAGTATAAGGGCGGTTACCAAGGCAAGATAAAGTACCTGCTACACATTAAAAAAAAAACTTTTGAAAAACAATGATTTGCAAAATACCCTATTTTTTAGCACTACGAGTGGGAAACGTGTGTCGACAATGACCCATGTCGCATATGACAATGTCGTAACGACATTGTCATATGGGACATGCTAAATTAATTATGCATCTCCCTATTTATAACAGACATGAAAACTATAGTATTTAAATTAAAATACATTACCTACAGATATTAAACAGCGACGCGATGTAAAATTTTCTCTGATTTGTTTATCTTGGAAGAATAATGTTGGCCGTTTGTCCCGGAAGAGCTGTTTGTAAACGAGACGCCTACGAAAACTTTGTAGGGTTATCGGTACACAGATATCTGTAACAGGAGACACGTATGGATGACACCTCTTGCTTCTTTCCAGCATACAAGTTTAGGTAGAAGAGGCAAAGAGAGAACACCACGATTCATATCCACATTACGTTGTGCGGACATATTTTCTGTGCAATCGTTGCTTGGACTTATATGCACAGCTTGGCAAATGAATTGCCAGAACGACAAAAACAAAAACCAATTATCTAAGCCCCGTATATTTTTGTTTTTATGATGTGATGTGTATACAAACTGAAAAAAAAATCATCGAAAAACGAAAAAATTGCATTTTTAGAGCCTGCTTGCGCGGTTTCCTGAAGATGTAAAAGGGGAAAAAACCCGCATATAGGCTGTTCACGATAAAATTAGCACTATAGTAATCAACCTTAGAAAAAAGTCACTGTCTCTGCCTACATATATTTTAACGTGCTTCCTGAGTGACATGCGCCCAGTAAAGTTGGTAACGATGGATGGGAAGTAGTTCCGTATCTTAGCCTCGAACAAAAAGTGTTAGGTAACAATTTCTGATAACTTAAATTATTTTTTTCCCATTTTTTTTTATGAATCGAAATGTAAAGATCAGCTGATTTGTTAAATATTTACTTTTATAATAATTTCGCAGTTCCACTCAACCGTCGCATGAATAAAGTGATGAGACCCATGGTACTGTTAATCTTACATTAAGGTGGAGGAATACACGACATGTATACAAGTAGATCTTAAGCCGGACTTTAAAAAATGCTCACTTTACCGTGAACAGAAGTGCCTCTGGTACACAACTACTTTGCCCAGGAAAGCTTAACGACGGAGACACTGCCCATCGGTTCAGCGCCTTGCACGTATGGGTGATGGGACGCTGGAGGCGCGCGTTATTGTCGCCCGTATCGCTGTGCTTCGAACACGGAAAAAAAAAGGGGGGGGGGGGAGGGACAAAGCTCGCAGCTCATGTACTTTTAAGCACCAACAGAAAAGTGTAAAAAGGAACTAACCAATCGACAAATGGCAGGCAGTCCGCTGTTATATGCTGTTCACGGTAAAATGAGCACTTTTGAAAGCCCAGCTTAAGATCTACTTGTGTGCACGTTGTGTATTCTTCCGCCTTATGTAAAATTAACATTGCCGTGGGCCTCACAGCTTTATTCATACGTCTGACAAGTGAGACCGTATAATTATAAGGAAAGTAAATATATTACAAATCCAGTCAATTTTACACCTCCATGCATAAAAAAACAACAGAAAACGAAGGAAACAATTTAAGTTATCATAAATGGTTACCTAACACTTTGTATTCGACGTTACGATGTAGAACTACTTTCCATCTATTGTTACCAACTTTACAACGTACATATCACTCAGTGCGCCCGCTAAAATACTTGCAGTGATATTTTTTTTACGGTTGATTAAAAAAGTGCTGCTTTATCGTGAATAGCCTATAATTGCAATGCAGATGCAATAAAATTTTAGCCGTAGGCCACATTCAAAGCATCCGAAAACATCGGAGGATAAGATTTTTTTTTTTTTTTCACTAACGCCATTTTCTCTTCAGTCTTTCTAGCTGTAACTCGGAACCAACAAAAAGTCCCGGATTACTGTGTCTTAATAAGTAAAAGTCTCAAGGGCCAGGTCGTGCTACTGAAGTTCTTTTACTCTTTTACGCTATCTTCAGTTCAACACGATGGAACTACTACAGTGTATCTGACGAACAAGCTAACTTCTGGCGATCGATAGCCGCACTTTTTTTTCCACTGGAGTTCCATTAGTCACTCGACGACACTTGTGAATCACTAGATATCAGGTTCGCACGTCGACCTTGAAGCAGAAACGTCCTCCAAAACGAGGATTACCGTGGATGGAGGTCATTCATTCTCTCGGTCTCGTACAAATCGATGGTCGGTAAAGGAAAAAAGCTGCAAACGTGATATTTGGAGACTGTCGAGGAGATCCGAGCCACGTTATACAGAATGTTAACAAAAAATCTCCTACAAACCCCTTGCATAAATACAGACGGAAATTGTACACGTCACATTTAGTCAAACTCGCTTCCTAAGGATGGCACACACGCTCGTTTACGCACAGGTTTACTGCGGATAGCACGGGATCAAATTTACTCAGAAGACGTCTGGAAGTACGTGTAGTGTGCCAGCAAATGAACGTACACATCTGCAGAAAGATACTGTGGTGTGCAACTGCGACCCAGGTGTATCCAGTCGCATTGGAGGCGACTGTAACACTTCCCTACTGCGCATTTACTGGTACACTACACGTACTTTCAGAGTTCCAGGTCAATTCGGTCTCTTGCTATTCGCAATACACATGTCCTCTCATCTCCACCTTTACGAGTGGTGTACCATCCTTAGGAAGCGAGTTTGGCTAAATGTCATAGCATATATATATAATTTATTTATTTATATGAGGAATCATTTGACGGAGTTTGTAGGTAATATTTCTAGAACATTTTGAATGTATGAATGTTTAAGTAATAATTGAGATAAAATGTCTCTATTCTCTATAGTCGCAGACATTATTTGGTTACAACGCATGCTGTTACCCGTGAAACAAGGACAAGATCGGGATAACGATGTATGTCTATATTATGATAATTACTACACACACACATGCATACGTATACCTGCGACGCTTTCACAAGAGCAATGCTACAGATGTGACGAGCCCGTTCATAATTTCGTCTTTTTCCAGTGAAATATTGAATTCACGACAATCGACAATAGTTTACCCTTAAATACTGAAGAAAACCGACTTCGAGGGCACTTATAACTTCAATTATTATCCCTCAATCGACACTCCCGTAAAAAAAATCAGTTATATAAATACCAAATAAAAATACTTTTTTCCCTGTTTTATAATAATAGTAATGTTTAAAAAGTGAAGATGAAACATATGTGTACTGATACGATGGTGGACGTTCATAAAAAGGGGGGGGGGGGAGATACGATACAATAAGCGTACACTCCTCACTTAAGGATGCATTCCTGACAATAGGATATTTATGGTAAAGAGAGCGAATTTTAAGGCCCTTCCAGCAGACATAACAAAAAAATATATATTTTAACTAGATTGCCGTTTGATTTCGTTCGCATGACATTTAGGACCGCGGCCCCACTATTGGGTTCTCTAGCCGCTGAGATACTACTACGGCCCCACTATTGGGTGCTCTACCCACTGGGCTATTGCGGCCCCACTATTGCGTTCTCTACACACAGAGCTACTGCAACCCCCTTATTGGGTTCTCTACCCACTGAGCTACTGCGGCCCCACTATTGGGTTCTCTACCTACTGAGCTACTGCGGCCCCACTATTGGGTTCTCTACCTACTGAGCTACTACGGCCCCACTATTGGGTTCTCTACCCACTGAGTTTCTGAGGACCCACTACTGGGTTCTCTACCCACTGGGCTATTGCGGCCCCACTATTGGGTTCTCTGCACACAGAGCTACTGCGGCCCCACTATTGGGTCCTCTACCCACTGAGCTACTGCGGCCCCACTATTGGGTTCTCTACCTACTGAGCTACTGCGGCCCCCTTATTGGGTTCTCTACCCACTGAGCTAATGCGGCCCCACTTTGAATAACTCTAGCCACTGTGCCACTACGGCTTTTTGGGAGGAAATGTTTACAGCCCATAGACAAAAAAGAAAAGGGAAATTACGGGAATTTTTTTACAATGCTTTTTTATGCAGTAATCAATCCTAAGAAAAGATTAATCTAGTACCTATTTACATCCCTGAAAGAAATGAGATATTTTTCCGGGATAAAAAGTATCCTATGTCTCTCTCCGGCCCTCCAACTATATCTGTGCAAAAAATCACGTCGATCCGTTTGGACGTGAAAGAAGGACAAACAAACACATTCTCGCATTTATATAGTAGTAAGGATATGGCCCCAGGCGTTACGTTAACTTTCGAGCGCCATAAAATGAATACACCTTGTTTATTGGTCACATGGCAAGTTTCATTTTAACAATTGACGAAAGGATACAAAAATCCACTACACGGAACTTTTAAACGCGGCCTTGAAAAGTGTTCACTTTACCGTGAACAGCCTATACTTCGGAGGAATTCTGATGTGTACGAGCACTGAGCAGTCGGTATTCTGCATTCCCTCGAGTACACCACATTGTCTCTTCAGCTGACGACAGTTATAGTTGCTCGACCTGCATCTTCAGGCAGCAATATCCCCCCCCCCCCCCGCCCCAACGGTCGTCATCCGTTTTTTCACCCACAAGGATCGTTATTCCATGGACTCCTCGCGGCATTTGAGTTGTTCTCGGTTGTCTTCATAACAAATTCGTTTACCACTAGTTCTGGGCCAAATACACGTTAGCTGAAGGTGCAAATCTCGTCCGTCGAGTGCCATCTGGAACGTCATGGATGAAACAACTATAAACACGCATTACGATCTGCAGTGGAACCTTACAAGCAACGGATATTGGTCAATCATTCAATATAACACATCTTAAAGTTATAACCATTGCGCTCCCGGCTTATTTATAGTCAAGTTAGCGACCATGTGTAAAATGCTAACCATTTTATTTATCTACATTTCGATAAAAATATTTATGGAAACCTTTGGTCGAAAATAACGTCACATAAATCGATAACACAATAAAATCAAATAGTGGGGAAAAGATTAACTAAAAACAATTTCACGCATACCCTGAATGATGAATTATCTCCTCTAAAGAAATGTTTCGTACAAATACTTATAAATGCGACATCTGATATAAAATACCAAAGTATTTATATTTTTCGCTGTAAATACCCTCCGTATTAATTTAGGTGCATTCTCGAAATGGGTACAAATTTATATGTACAACATTATCATGGGAGAATAAATGATAAAATCCCACTAAATTTTGCTACATACAGTAAACAGTGAACATAGTCTTATGTTTTGTACAAAGTAACTAACAAAATAACGCATTAATTCAACTGTTGTAAAAACTCTCATGTGTCAATAATAGGAGGTATTTTATTATAAATAAACAAGGGTACATGTTTCACGATTTCGATGTCTTTTCACGTGACCAAAACGAGCACTACATGCATATGTGTTCTAAAGTAAAAACGTAAAAAAAAATTACAGCCATTTTAGCTTATAGACACCCTATTACGAAAGTTCATTTACTAGGCTACAATACAATCAAATGAAACCTAATAATTAAGAACCCAAGGAGAATTACGTTTACCGTTGTGAATCATACTGTTTATATCCTGAATACATATTTACTAGCAAGAAACTTATGTTATCATTCATTAATAATTTACGAAACTTTATTCTAGTCATCTGTTGCTTAACCATTCTTGCATTTTAAACTTTTTCGTATGGTAAATATTTGCAAAATACACCCCGTTGTACGTAAGTAAATAATAAATGGGCAAACAACGAGGTAAATATATTTACTCTATCCACTGGGTATTTACCTTATTCACTCCACTGGTAGCATCAATTTCAGATAAATATTTACCTTAGGAGATCTATCATGTACAAAGGGAAGAAGTCAACCAATTTGAACACGCTGGTTCCACACCCTACTGCCAAAACGTCGAATCTATTCAAACCTTCATCACAGAAAGGGAGGGAAAGCGAGAGAGAGAGAGAGAGAGAGAGGAGAGAGAGAGAGAGAGTGTGTGTGTGTGTGTGTGTGTGTGCTACTCACAACACGAATGCAAATACAACACATTCACAACCCTAGCAGAGAATATATATATATATATATATATATATATATATATATATATATATATATATCGGTAAAATGTTACCGCCAACAGAGTATTAAAATATTTCTTGACAGCAAAAAAATTAATTAAACCCTAGAAACAGTCTCCAGCCTTGCCTGTAAAAAAAACGGGGCGTAACACATGGAATTGCTTAGTGACATAACCTACTAGTCATAAAATTCATGAATAACAAAATAAGGAGGGTGATTTGGGGAGGGGGGGGGGTGGCCTTAACGTCTCGTCGACAGCGAATAATCAGACGGAGAAAATTGCTCAAGGAAGAGGGAATGGGGAAGGAATGTAGAATAATCGGCCATGAGCTTTGTTAAGGGCCGATTCCAGTATTAGCTTGTAGTGATTTCGGGAAACCATGCAAAACCGAAATCAGGATGGCCGGAGCGGGAATCAAACCCGGGTCCTCCCCAATGCGAATCCAGTGAGATACCACTGCGCCACCCCACTCGGTGAATCAATAAAGAATGCAACACGATCGATGTGACAGTTACAATCGAAACACCGCACAATACCACTATTGTTGGAACTATAACATGGTATTCTGAGCTGGCAAGAATTGAAATGTAATGAATACAACTTATACATTGTCCGCAGTATCTTTAGGCAAGTCGTTCCTGATAAAGGGACTAAGTTCTCATGAGATTTTCTGTTGCGCCATTAAGTAATTTTTTACGTATGGTGTGTCAAAAATACAGCGTTATTAAATTTAATTTTCCTGTACGGTGTACCCACAGGCAGATAATCAGTGAACTGAAGAAATTCAGTCGGTTCTTAAAAGCGAGGTGTTCAGAGCCGATGAAGGTGATTGAGGTGACTATGGAGCGGCGCCGGAATGGAAAGGCGGGGGAAATGGGAGATCCTCGAGAAAACCCGCCGACCAGCTGCATCGCCCGGCACGATTCCCACTTGCAAAAATCCGGTGACCCGGCCGGGGATTGAACCCGGTTCGCCTTGGTGGGAGACGAGCCGGCTAAAAAATAATAATAATAATAATAATAATAACATTACCGGAGGTATTCGCTAGTCGTGGTCGCAAAAGGTGGAATGACGATAGAAAAATTTAGACTAATGCAGCTACGCATATACGGAACCCGAGCCTTCAATAATTACGATTCACAACTCGGATGAAAATTCCTGGTTCGCAGATATAACAACTGAAAGACAAACACGCTGTCTTTAAATTTTGCCGATAACTGAATCTAAACTAACCCAATCTTAATTTTGTCACATCGTTTTTAGACACTCCCATAGTCTGGCAAATAATTTTGTCACTGTAAATTAAATTCCAAAAAAAATTGCGATAAAACGTACTAAAAAGTAGGAATTTCTAATAATAATTATAAATACTCACTTTGCTGTGAATACCAGTTTTCTCGCCAACAGCACTTAACGCCGTTTCCAATTTCATATTTCCTGCACAGTTTTACGAAAGCCATGAAACAACTCAAAACCAGCACATGGCCTGTTAAATTCTGTAGCGATAAAAAACAGCACTCTCGTCTGTGGAGTCGGTTCATGCACAATTCCGGGCAGTGTTCGAAATTTCTGACTACCGAGTCGGTACACAAGTAGTTCAGGATCCCACCACGATCAGGTCGTGGGGCCGCGGTGGCTGAGCGGCTAGTCTGTTCGCCTCGTACCAAGGCGATCCGGGTTCAATCCCTGGCCGGGTCACTCCCTTATTTTCGCATGTGGGAATCGTGCCGGACGATTGCCGCCGGTCAGCGGGTTCTCTCGGGGGTGTCTCCCGTTTTCCGCGCCTTTTCATTCCGGCGCCGCTCCACACTCACCTCAATCACCCACATCGGTTCTCAAGACCTCGGTGTTAAGAGCCGCAAATCTCTTCACTTACGAACAGGTTGTCACGTCGTTTCAACCACCGTCTACAATGCACAATGTAATACCCAGTTCTCTCTCTCTCTCTCTCTCTCTCTCTCTCTCTCTCTCTCTCTCTCTCTCTCTCTCTCTCTCTCTCTCTCTCTCTCTCTCAGGGCCTATGATTATATCAACCCGTCTATAACTACTACGAAGAACAAAACACATATGCAAAACGAGAATTGATTGTGACGTTTAAAGGCTGTGCACGATAAAGCGAGCACTTTTGAAATCAACCTTAGAAAAATGTTGCTGCCCCTACCTGTATATATATTTTAACGCGCGCACTGAGTGGCATGAGTGCAGCAAAATTGGCAACGAAGGAGGAGAAAGTTGTTCCATATATTAACGTCGAACGAACAGGGTTAGGTAACCATTTGTGATAACTTAAATTATTTCTCGCGCCTTCTGTATTTGTTAATGCAACAAAGTGTAAAAATGAGCATATTTGTACAATATTTACTTTGCTAATAATTCCACAGTTTCAGTTGACCGACGCAAGAATGAAGTAATGAGGCCCATGGCAATGTTAATTCTGCATAAGGCGGAAGAACACACAACGGGTATAAGTAGATCTTAAGCAGGGACTTCAAAAGTGCTCATTTTACCGCGAACAGCCTGTAAATCAATTACCTTCTGAAGTAGCATGCGAGCACCCACACCAACGCATGGACGCAGCAGTAGTGGAACGAAGCGTATGTACAGTTCCCCACTTGCAAAAGTACAACTGCTCGACAGGGGTTAGAGTCGCCGGATATTCCAGCTGGCGGCAGCCAGCGATCCGCTCTTAACAAGGGTGGCTGGCAGGAACCAGTCTGACGAAGACATGTTCAGCTCCCTCAATGCCGGCCGTGCCAAGTGAACACTTTCCCCCGCCAACCAGAAAGGGGCTTTAAGGCTGCAGCGAGAGCTGCTACTGCAAGACTGGCTTTTCCAGTCGCCGCAGAAAACGCTGGGGCACATGGGATCTCATGTAACGTGCGCGAGAGCCTTCGAGTCTGTGCCAGGTATGTAACCGAGGTGGGGGGATATCCTCACCCCCCGAAATGAAAATTAAAAAAAAAACTTTAATTTTCTTTAAATATAAGAAATGTGTGATCCCGCTTGAACATGAAGGATGTTTATAGTAATTTATGGCTCCATATATGTATATTAGCCCACATTATAAATATTTTTTTAACGGAAATAAGTAAATTAACCCTAATATCTTTAATTTTTTCACATATGTGAAATTTGCAACCCCCCTTGAACACGAAGGAGGTTTATAGCATTTTATAGTTGCGTGTCTATATCAGCCCACTGGTTGTAAATAATTCTTGAACTAATATCTTTTAATATTATAGCTTTCATATTTTCCCGAAAAACGTGAGTCTGAACTTTGTATAGTAATGATGCTAAACATTCCTATATCTGCAGCTTAATGTGTGGTATTATTTCCATACAGTGTATAGGTTAAAATCTTCCGGTAAAATTTAGGAAGTTGACAAAAAAATTTTTTACAGTGTAGTATGCAGCATTACACGTAGTCATGCACAAGTACGTATTATAAAACTTTTCCTGCATACACACAAATTTATGTTGCGAACGCAAATTTTTAGAAAATTTTAATTTTGTCCCTTTAAGAACATTTTGAACGTGTTGCCAACGTTGTACGATTTATGAGCGACAACTTTCTCAAATAAAATGTTCTAGGAATGCAAAAATATACAGATAGGCCAATTCAACTGATATACGCTATTCGCCGTAAAGTGGGCACTTTTTAAAGCCCTCTTAATTGGAATAATAGTCAATAAATTATTTTATTGTAACCTTAGACGTTAACTTTCGAGTTCGGTGAAATATATACATTGTGTTTATTACTTACATGTCAATATTTATTTAAAAAACGTGGTTAAAGGATAAAAAAAAAATGGCTAAAGGAAAAAGTAACTAGAGTTTCGAAAGTGATCACTTTACCGTGAACATCCTATACAAAAAAAGTACTTTGAGTACATTCCGTGAGAAATTTAGCTTTCTGTAAGATCCCAGTCGGATGTGTAAACTCTACAGAAATCCAGAGAACAATGTATCCCATAAAAAAATTCACACTACAAAAGAAATTCAACAGAATTAGTGGAATTCCACAGAGTGTGGCCAGAGAGAACTGCGGGCCAGTTCAGTCTCCTCCAAGAACAGAACATATTAAAATGGCACCAGTACCCAGCTGAAGGCCATAACTGGCCTTAGTTACTATAATTTGAAATAAATTTGGAAAAAAGTCGAAGCATAAAATTTGTCGCGTTATAAAAATAAAAAACACGTTAAATTTTAAACTTACAAAAGCTCAAAATTACATTTTGTTATAATCTTTAAAAATACCCTTGAACCCTCACCCCGCTACCCTCACAGGTGACAGAGGGGCCGACGGTTATTGTCGTTTTCGTGAAGCGTCCGGCGTGTGTTTGATGTCTGTGTCTGTGTTGTGATGGTGTCAGTGTAATGCTGTTTGTGTAGGGTGATGTATAGTGTAGGTGTCCTCCCGGCAGAGGCGACGGCCGGGGTATACGACGCGCGTACCAAAGCCTTCCTCAGCGGGGCGCCTTCTTTTTGTTGCTCGGAAACCAAGCTGGCGCCGTCAACGTACTACCTGCGTCTTCAGAAGAACAAGCAGCAGCATGAGTGCCTTGGCAGCCACCGCCGCCGACGCGCCGAGGATGAAAGCGACGGAGCTGATGAGGCGATAATAAAGGCACGCCGAGCGGATCACGGACACCAACGGGGAAAGGATGCTGGCATCGTGAGGGGGACCACGCGTCTATTTTGATCATCTCCTGCGGCGCGGTGGTGGGGGAGGAGATGGTGAATATAAAAGCGCTTCGCGCCCAGGGATAATTCACGCCGGCGGAGAGCAATTAGCCTTGGAGCGGCGGACCACAGGGGGCAGCCACCATGCTAGAAGGCGGCCAATTAGCGCCCTTCCGCGTGACTTATGTCCAAGTTGTGTGTAACCCCGCTTTGGTATCCAGCAACTTCGCATGGGTAGAGTGCGCATGACGGCTGCACGCTAACATCATCTGTTTAACTTCTGAGATTTAAATAAAAAGTCAAAATAGTTAGGAGTTCAACTCGTATCGCAGGTGAACCAAAATTCGGATTCCAAATAAATTACTTCATGTCACTCCTGGGACTTCAATAAACACTTTAGCAAAAGCCAAACTTTGTGTAAAAATAACTTGTAGGAATCGAGATTTTAAAATATAATTTTCACATATAATGGAAAAAACATAGAGTAATGTTTTTTTCTAAACAACTCGGCATTTTATCAAGTTATCAGTATAACGTCAAGGAACCTTAAATATCATTAGAATATAGGCAAAAAAAATCTGGCACTTTAAACGGCTTGAAAGCCCTGGACTACTTCCTCGTCTCCTATTCTGTGTGCTTACAGCATGCATAGACAAACAACGTGCAAAGAACGTGCAAGGTACTGAAATGATCCAACCTCGCTGAAGGTTTCGAAAGTCTGCTTCATTTTTTGGAGACGGTGTCAGGGAAGAAGCTGTATCTCCAACAGCCACCACGTGGTGAATACGTAACACGCACTTTGTGAACGAGCGAACGTCTGTGAAGATGTCCGCGAGGAGCAGTCCATTAGGCGCGCCGCGTCAAATATGCAAGCTCTCTCCAGCACCGCGCCAGGAGAATCTGGGCCTAGCGACCGCGGGAAACACATGGCACGACACACAACAGCCACCGAGGTGGCAGGATAGCCATCGCAAGCACCATGATGTTATGACTCAGTAAAGGTGGACAAGCCGAGCGAACCACGTCAGGCGAAGAATCCAAAACACATTACAACAATAATAGTTCATACAACATATCAGCAATTACGCGAACACAAACTATATAATACTTGGCAACACTTTGTACAGGGTCTGTATGTCAGTCTATCTGAGGACCAACGCCGAGATACAGCCCTTAAGAGTGGGATGGGCCCTCGCGTTTTTTGTGAAATAGTTGTTTGCGCGAATAAGGAAAATAAATGTTCTGCAAATACGATTCTGAGTCAGAAAAGATTTAAAAAATTATCTACGCCCCTATTTTTTTTTCTCATATGAGGTGTATACTTGGAGAAAAAAAAATCGTGAAAAAGGTCAAATATCGCATTTTTAAAGCTTGCTTATGCAGTTTCCTTAAGCGGCAAGAGAAAAGTACAGAGATATGTGCGTAGTTTAATCTGTGGTCTATCATCGCGTGTAATAAAACCCTGACTGTTACAGATATAATTTGCACAGTACAGCGTTACGACGGAAACACTGCACGCCTTGCGCGTAGGAGCGATGAGGCACTAGGCGTGCGTGTTAGTGTCGCCCGTATTGCTACCTCACTTCTCGACCTTGACCGCGGGACTACATCCCACTGTTAATATGCAGCTAGTCGTGCCGCTCATCGCCTTATCAACAACATAACCTAGGGCGACTGTATCATCCAGGTTAGCCATATACTGTGCTCGTCAATACCTTGCGTTTATTGCATCTAAAAATAATTCTATTAAATATGTATTCTGTCGTCATAATTAACTTCAGTTCCCTCAAAATAGTAAGAAACTCACATAGCCACAGGCATAAATTATAAAAACATAACAACTGGTGGAGGCGCATAAGAGCTGGGGCCACGTAAATGAGGGCCGAGACTAAGGCAGCCAACTTTTTCCGGATTCTCCATAAGAGACACTTCCAACAACTCGACTCACATCTGAACTCAATGAAACTACCAAGAAAAATTGTCATCTAAAAATAACAGATTTGAATACCATAGTTAATGTGTAACATTCTGTATTATTCATCAGTCAACATTTTCTCCGAACATATATGACAGAACTTTTAGGTAAAACCACAGTCGTAATTCTTTGTAATTTGAATTTTTTATTTAACCGGTATTAAAAACAAACTACAGCAACACACGCTGAGAGAAAATCCACTGTACACATGTCCCCCCCCCCCCCCAACCCCTGCTTCCAAAAACGCACTTGTTGGCGAAGGAAATCGTGTATCGAAAATAAATTACTGACATTGTAATTAATAATATTCAGTTTATTTCCTAAGCAGTCTAAGACACGAGATAATTATTTCAGCCCGAGGATACGGGATATCCGGTGCGATACGGGACAGTCGACAACCCAGGCAAGACCTACCCAACGGACGGCCTCTCTCGATCTACTTTTGTTCATAATATGGGATGTTCACGGTTAATTCAACACTTTTAAAATCGACATTTGAAAAAATATCACTGCCTCTATCTGCGTACGGTATTTAAACAGGCACACACACTTACTGGCATGCGCCCAGTAAAGTTGGCAACAACGGAGGGAAAGTAGTTCCCTGTCTTAACGTTGAGTAACAAATTTTACGTAAATATGTATAGATATGAAATATATTTTTTGGCTGTCGGTTTTTTATAATGCATATACGTGTAGGAATTAGAACATTTGTAGAATATTTACTGTTTAAAAATCATTTCACACTTTCACCTTTATGTATAAATAAATTAGCTGTTCAAAAATCTTTAAAAACCAACCTTTTATTTACAAATGCACTAAAAATAGAAGAATATGATAGAAGTAGTTACAGAATTTTTAGAACTTGTAAGACGTGGTCGAACAGCCGTAATAAACTTTATTACAAATTTATATTTGTGTATCGATTTATATATTTAATATATACAAGCTTGCCGCAATATAGAACGTATAGCTCATTCGCGTAAGCGTAGTAACCACATATATTGAGTAAGAATCTTAACTATTCACAGTATAGAATGTATACCTCATTTGCATAATCGGGGTAAGCACATATCATGCCTAAGGCTATTAACTATTCGCAATATAGAACATTTACACATTTGCGCAAGCGTAGTAAGCAGATATCTTGCATAAGTCTCTTACCTATTCGCGCCACGCTTTTATATACTAAATATAAATTAGTACAAAAATATCATTTTGTAATAAAGTTTATTACGGCTTACAAGTTCTACAAATTCTGTAACTACTGTTAATTATTTTTCTCTTTTCAGTGCAGTTATAAATAAAAGGTTGGTTTTAAAAGGATTTTTAGAGTTTATTTATTTTTCACTTTCTTGTGTGATTTTTTTATTGTTATTATAATATAGGTAGACTATTTATACATTCACACACTCGTGAATGTATAAATAGACTACCAATATATTAATAATAAAAACAATTAATGACGGTTATGTAAAACGAAGACGAGTTTAATGAAAGACGCAAAATTGTCAGACATATTGAACACTACTTGTTTATGTAAAGGTTTCATTTTTAATTTTAAAATCAATTCCACCAAGTTATACGTTTCCAAACTAATTATACATTTCTTTAGTATAAAAGTGCAGTTTTGAACGTTTTCAAATCTGTTTTGTGCAATAATATGTTATCAGCAATTTATCAACAGTCTATTTTAGACTTTTAATTGCAGTAATGAGTTCTTCTTCGAAAACAGAAACGTTTGGTACCAACAGCACCTCTCTATTATTGTCCGTTTCTGAGTTATGCCTTTTTTGGTAAAAATCCAACATGGCAGCCGTTTTTTTTTCTTCAAAGTTTAAGGATGTTCCCATTCAGGGTTTTTTTTTGGGATTGTTTTGGGGAAGTACAGGTATTTCAGAAGGAATCGGTTTTCTAATAATTATTTCCGTCTCCTAGCTTATTTTGACTATACCCTGTCTGCCCGCTGAGACATAAGCGTCTGTGGCACAGTAGTGGCCGTGGCTACTAGGCATACGCGTGTTAATACGAGAGCGTTGAAGGTTAGTTCATGGGCTCCCGTTACGTTGGAATACGATGTTGAAATATCATGGGAGAAAAACACGCATGCACAGAAACTGATGGCTGTCCAAAGTATGCGCAGAAAACATGGCTTCGGCGGTCTACAGACTCCCATGCTGACACTGAGTGTACCAAGTTCGGCAACATTCGGATATGGTCGGCTTCTCTCACCGAACGAAACCAAACAACTGCAACTAACGTCGGTTACTTTTAACTGTAAAAATATATTTAATTCACGTTGAACTGTAAAAACGCTAATCCGCCTTTTTCCTTAGATAAGTGTAAGTGGCCCTGTTATAGGATATTCACGGTCAAGTGAGCACCTTTGAAAGCCCTCTCATTTGGAAAAGTCAATAAATATAGTATATTTTAGCCTTAGACGTTAACTTCCGAGAGCGGTGGTATATACAATATGTGTTTATTACTTAGGCCTGGGAATATTTATTTTAAAATGTGGTTAAAGGATAAAACATATAGGAAAGAAAAAATAACTAGGGCCTCAAAAATTTAGTGTTCACTTTACCGTTAACAGTCTATAGGTTGGGACACCACAATCAAACATTATTTGGGAAACACGTGCATTATACTACTCCCCACTCTTATGCAAATTCCGGGTCATCCATGAATGTGTGTCTTTTATGTGTATAAATTTCGGTACTTGCTATTTAAGTAGCTCTCAAATTAACACACGGAATAAAGTGGGATTTTTTTTAAA
The DNA here is from genome assembly GCA_029891345.1 of Dryococelus australis. Lineage (NCBI taxonomy): Eukaryota > Metazoa > Arthropoda > Insecta > Phasmatodea > Phasmatidae > Dryococelus > Dryococelus australis. The sequence goes on along the minus strand of CM056998.1, from coordinate 30,041,750 downwards.
TAAATACTCAAAAACATTTATTGGGAAAAAAAAACGAGGTCTTCTTAACAAGAATAGTGAAATATACTGACGTAGCCTACACAAGACAAGATTAATAATTGAAATTAGAAATATATGCGAAACACTTGGATATAATTTGAGGTACATTTACAAGTAAATTACACTTTCGAAAATAGTCTATTGAGGTCTCAGAGAACCGATTAAGTTTAAGCATACGACTTACACGCACAATCCAATAGTCCACTGCGTAACTCCGTATTCAAAATACGTTTCCACATGATGGCGAAACGCTATAGAAAATAATAGCGTACGTAAATGGGAAGACAAAGCCGCCTTCTGATGGGCTGGGAACCCAAAAATATCTACCTACAAAGCAAACGTCAACAGTCGCGGGTCGTTGAAGATGTTTCGTTCTCATTGACGCGTAGTTGTCACCTCATGCCAACCAAACTGAGAAAAAATTATTGTCCCCTTGAAAAAAAAATTGCCAACAAAGTGACAATGAAGAGACAGCAAAGTTATTAAAATTTAACAACCATGGAACAGAAACACAAGGGCGGAACATTTCCGAGTACGGAATGAGATCCTGTCAGTTTTATCTCCGAGCCTAAACTATAACAACCATGGAACAGAAACACAAGGGCGGAACATTTCCGAGTACGGAATGAGATCCTGTCAGTTTTATCTCCGAGCCTAAACTATAACAACCATGGAACAGAAACACAAGGGCGGAACATTTCCGAGTACGGAATGAGATCCTGTCAGTTTTATCTCCGAGCCTAAACTATAACAACCATGGAACAGAAACACAAGGGCGGAACATTTCCGAGTACGGAATGAGATCCTGTCAGTTTTATCTCCGAGCCTAAACTATAACAACCATGGAACAGAAACACAAGGGCGGAACATTTCCGAGTACGGAATGAGATCCTGTCAGTTTTATCTCCGAGCCTAAACTACCCAAACGGCGCACTTAGCCGTTTCTTGCGAGACGTACGTCGTAGAACGAGGACTTGAAAGGCAATCACGCAAAATGCGAAATTACGACCGCGTTATCTTTTCTAGTTAAGGCGGAGCTACACGAAGCGCCGACGGGTTCGTCCATGAATCGTTTGAGTGCCAAAACTTAATTACGAGTACGTTAGCAAGTTGACGGCATAACCATCACGTTACGTACCAGGTCTTACAAGCTGATTCGACATGAAGAGGTGTTGTAGTATGTAATAATCCGTCCCGCACCATGGCTTCCTGCACAGTGCAGCAGGACGTAGCACCTCTGCATTTAAGAGCGCATGGCCCCCGAGATTCTGTTTGACGTGAACACGTCTATATATTTGCAATCCAGAAAATCCGGTGATAAAATCGGGGGATACAGTTTGGCATTGCAGCTCCGAATCTATCGTCTACATTCAAAAATTCAACTATACCACTCGATTTCCAAAAGATCAAATAATATGTTACGTTGAGTGAGGATTGCGAAACATCGCGCACGAAAGGGGTGGGGGAGGTAGGGGGTGGCACCGCAATTTTGAGTTCGTTTCGCCGCGTCTCGTAACTTCCGCGAAGTATAACTTTTGACTAGGACAAGCTACGACGCTCGTTGAAGTTTCAATCGACAGCTCTCGTCAAGATCAATCTATTCCGCGTATAAAAACATTTGCGTACCGTGGTTATGGAGAAATTGCACGAGTTTAATGTAAAAAAAATAACGAAAACATCACAATGTCGGAATATACTCGTCAAAAAGCCAAGTCGAAATAGAGAATTCGTATACGGTTTGAAAGAGCATCTCAAAAGCAATCCAACTATACCCATAAAAGTCCATATGGTCGAGTGAAGCGGTGCCGGGAACGTAAACAAAACATCAAGATTTCCGAGCGCGTCAACGTAGACGTATTCACGCAAAACAAGCGGCCGTGTCCCCCAACACGGCCAAACCCAATTTTTTTTTTTTTCGCGTTCGAAGCACGGCGATTCGGGCGACAATAACACGCGCATCCATCGCCTCATCGCCCATACGCACAAGGCGCTGAACCGGTGTGCAGGGTTTCCCGTAATCACGCTTTCCTGAGAAAATTAGATTTGCAACAGCGGGACTTTTTTTTTTACACGCGACGAAAGCCCAAAAAATGCAACTAAAACTGCAAGGCTTAATTTTTCTCCCATCACTTGAGGAAACTGCGTATGCAAGCTCTTTAAAAAAAAAAAAATTGTTTTTATATTTTTTTGGCAAAACGTATTCCCGCGACATTTACTTGCTAAGATACGCGTACACGCGCTGACAACGAAAATACAGAAAATATGTCAAACCCACAATCACAGTTCACTGTCGTCTGTCGTCGGTGTTTTGAAAAATACATTTTAATACCAGGAATATTGTATTTAGCGGTAAAACTAATTACATTGAAAGGACCATTTTGGTTACATTTTTTTTTTCAAATGGGAAATAGGTTTGGCTCAGAGTGGTTGCACTCTATTTTACTCTTTTGTAATAACATTATAAAACAATAATTTTAAATGACTTGAAATAGAAAATTTGTTTAAATATTTGCCTGTTACTGGTGATATAGGATATGTTAGAAGAGAAAAAATAACTTACCTAGATATCGTTGAAAGTAATAGTCCTTAAGGCGGTCGCATACCTGGAAATATTTTCGCGTTTGAATGCCAGAAGTGAAAGGGCGATAAGGGCGACATTGCAACGCGAATCATGTACGCCATCGCCTCAACGCGCAGGGCCCTAAACTGTCGTGCAAAGTTCTCGTGGAGTGGAGAGGTTTGGGCGGCAGCGAGGTCTTAAGATCCGATGAGGGTGATGCGAGGTGATAATGGAGCAACGCTGGAATGCAAGGGCTGGAGGAACGGCAGATCGGCGAGAAAACCCGCTGGCCAGTGACATTGTCCAGCACGATTCCCACATGCAAAAATCCGGGTGTGAGCCGGCCGGGGATTGAACCCAGTTCGCCTTGGTGGGAGGCGAGCAGGCTAACCGCTCATCCACCGCGGCCCCTTGTAAAAATAAAAACTCGTTCACGGTGCAGCAGTTCAGCGGCGTGGAACAGGATCGCACTGAGAGCAACTAGACCGAGACAGCCGGCAATCGACGTTAAAATGTTCTCTACTCCGGTTGCTCCGGCAGCAAAGGTCCGAAGAGTGTACGCCATTGGAGGAGGTTGGTTCTCATGAGAAGGGGTTGGGGTTGGGGATACTTGCAGCAATAGCATGCTCCTGCGAGCTATGCGGCTGCCATCGTCAGCATGGTTTAGCAGCTCGTGCGACGAGATCCTCTATGTGGGCATGGTCGTTAACAGCAGCGCCCGCCTATCTGCCGACTGACTGCGAGTGTTCCCACGTGGCTTTACAAAAAGAACACACACTTCTGGGGGCCGCAGTGGTGTAGTGGCTATAGACTACTCGACTCCCACCAAGATGAACCTGGTTCGATTCCCGGCGGAGTCGCCCCCGAAATTTTCGCATGCGGGAATTGTACCGGTCGATGCCGCTTGTCGGGGGGGGTTTTCTCGGGGATCTGCCATTCCCCCCGCCCTTGCATTCCTGCGCTGCTCCATTCTAACGTCAAGTCCTCGATGTAAAGAGCTGCGCCATACACTTCTGGCTGCGCGTTTCAAGACGTCATGTACATAGAGCCAAAATAAAACATAATATTGTTTGTATAGTGCGAAATATATATTTAGTTGCCCTAACAAAACATATTATTAAGCAAACAAACTTTCAAAAGCAACAAAATTACTTTTGTTCGTCTAACAAAATATACACTATCTACCAAAAAGCAATTGGGCACCCGTGAAGATAGGTTACTCTGTAACGTCAGTTGGCTTGAGTTTCACGACCTTAGGCGTAGGACCGCTGGTGTTTGTCCGTGGTAGCATGAACACAGAGGCCTATTGTAACATTCTGGATAATGAAATGCTCCCAACATTGTGGCGTTTTTTTACGGAATGGACCCGTGTTACTTCCAGGATGACAATGCCAGGTGCCATGTTTCAAGGGCTACTATGCTGTGGTACGCCGACAACAATGTTCGCATATTGGACTGGCCCGCCCAGGGCCCCGACCTCAACCCTAAAGAACATCTTTGGGACGAAATGGATCGCCGGGTCAGGGCTCGTCAGGCGCGGCCAAAATCCATTGCTCAACTCGTAGAATGGTTGCAAGAGGAATAGCGACGAATCCCCGTGGATGTCCTGCAAACACTAGTTGAGAGCATGCGAGACAGGGTGGCTGCTATTATAGCCGCAAGAGGTGGCCCTGCGAGATTCTAACGGGGTAACAACCACCGAGCAAACATTGTGGACAGGTGCCCAATTACTTTTTTGTAGATAGTGCATGTTTGAATAAACAAAATCTCTATATTGGGCAAAAAAAAAATTAGACTGTCAACTAAATATTTTGTGGAATCAACTGTATATATTTGTTTGGCCACTCATTTGACTGCCTTCGTTCGAAAATACACCTCGAGAGTTTGTTTGTATTTTTTGTGACAATTAGGATAGTAACCGTATTTGTTAGTGCATTTATTGATGCTTAACAATTGTATACATACATTACTAAATAAATGCAACAAGAAACTGGCAAGTAAAGCTGTAAAACTTGAAATATTTATTTGCACACGTTGCCCAATATTTGCTGTATATCTATTTAAAAGCTTTCCGGCGTCATCAGTTGTCACATTAGCTGAGATTACTAAGGCCTAGCGATCGGACGCAGGTGATCTGGGTTCGAAATACGGTCGAACATATAAAATTATTTTATATCGGTACAAACTATTTAATGTACGTGTAACCAAACAAATCTTTAGTTGTACCAAACAAATCTTGCAGTTTGGGGCAACTAAATGAGAACAACAAAATAATTTGGTTTCAGCAACAAAATATTTAACTGCCCCTATACAAACAAATAATTTGGTTGCACCAAACAAATCTTGTTTGATTCAACAAAACCTTTTTCTCAGTGTAGGCGTATTAGGCACATTGTATTTTTTTATTGATTGGACTATTAATGCCCCCCCCCCCTTAAAATGGAAAAATAACTCAAAAGCTCTGTAATGGCGTTAAGTGCAATATTATAGTTCATTCAATCGCCAGCATTATTTCGGAGCTCCCAATCACTGCTAAAGATAGTCTTTACAAATTGCCAAATTCGCAATTATTCGCGTACGGCAGTTTCACTTCAGTATTCGTTATTCTGTATTCTGTTGGGTAACTCCGAGCGAAAATCAGATGACCCAACACATGAACGCTAATCGGCCCATGCTAAATGCTGATATGGAAGGCTGCAAAACGTACATAAAGATGAAACAAGCGAGGCTTTCAAAACTGTTTAATAAACCAAGCCAAAACTACGGCGGCGCCATCAAGGCGACATTGTCCACTAATCAGTTTCCCAACAAACAGTCCATTACATCATCACTGCAATCACAGGATATTCATCAAGCTGAGATCTCCATCACGAAGTGGATACGATCATGAAATAAAAATGAGGTGTGCAAGCCCTCAGACATCGACTCGACCATCACAATACGAGCAGACAAAATCAAGAGCCCAAAGTGATACACGGACGTTTCTTTACAACGGGTCCTTTTATTTCATAACAGAAATTCCTTAACCCGCTTAGTCCCCATCTGTGTCCAGGATGCAAGTACGTGTCGCAAATGAAGGATATTTATGGACGGAACTGTAAAAGAGAAAGTTACCAGTGGCCGATGTTATGGGCGCTTTCCTTGCAAGGATCATGGGTTAAGGTAGTTTCTACACGTCTCGATCGCGAATGGTTAGTGATGAGACCAACTGATACGCAGTACGTTTTTCAGCAGTTGCAAGAAGTGCGCTCCGCAAAACTACAGTTCACGCCAAAAAAAAATTAATGATTGCACATTTGACCTCGTCAATAATACTTGTTAATCCCCCACCCCAGATTTAGAGGTTTCGTGTCATGGCATCTATAACAACATGAATAAATTACCAATAATTCGGAAAACAGCAGTCACTATTTTTGGCGTAAATAAGAGTTTTGAATTAATATCTTAATTTATAAAACATTAACAAAAAACTATTTTGGCACGAAGTTCAGAGAAACGGCGACACAACGCCCCAGTAACTTCAATAAACGTTTCAGCAAAACACAACTTTGTATCAAAATAACTTTTTTAAACCTATACGAATGAATACTTTAAGCTAAAAGTTTCATATTTATGCAAAAACTTGATAGATACAATTTTTCACGTGGTTTGGTATTTTCATCAAATCCTCAGATATCAAGGCAAAAAGGCATAAAAAAGAGGCAAAAAGAACAAATGTCTTTTGAAAGACTTTAAGCCTCCCGCCTACCCGGAGCCATTTTCCGCGTTTGAGGCCCATAAGCCTTCGTTTTCGCGTGATAATCTCGGATTTAAAAATAATTACTGACAATGTACGATTGTACAAGATGTACATTTTATGAGCTGTTTAGCATTCTTGTGCCAAATTACAATTGTGTGTTATCTGCTAATTGTAAAAGTCAGGAACATATTTATGGCGCTGTCACGACACCGTGACCCATAAAGTGGAGTATTTTGAATGTATGGTTGAATGAACTGTTGTGTGACATTTTTTATCATCAATTTTGTTTGATACTCTTATGTATGAAGAAGTTTAAGCGTTTTTCCAGCTTAAAGTGGCTGTGTACTGATTATTATAATTGTCAGAGTTCGTCGTAGGCATTTGAATTATAACGGCCTTATTGCTTGCAATTTTGTAGTTGTAACTAACTAGTGTTCCATTTTATCATTTCATCTACAGCGACCTATTGCTACGTGTGTATGCATGTGGGCTAGTTGTACATGTGTGCGTTTGCATGTATAAGGTGAATATTTTGGCCTAATACCTGCCCGTTCATCAGTGTTTAATGGACTTGCTTAAACTTAATAATCACCACATAAATTTAATAAACATTTTTTCAGTACTTAAATATGCATGTCACTATTTAGTATTAATTATTTGTTACATCAACGTCTAGCAACGACTATTCATTTTCTGCTGTGTTTGTTAATCTGTAAGCCCTATTTTCTTTTATTCTAAACCGTAATAAGGAAGTGTAAATTGTAAAAATGGTTCAGTGTAAGGGAAGGCAGATATGCCGTAACTGCGCCAAATATATACGATTTATTATTATAATAATTATTGTAACGTCTGATTATTTTATACGTGCGATTTGCATTTCAACACACTTTAAGTTAGCATACAAATCTATCATAAGAGTACACACATGTTTATTTTGTAAACAAATATTATGATTGTCCTATGTTCCACACGTAATATGGTTATATCAATATTTTATTTTCTTAGTTCTACGAAATATTTAAGTACACGCAGCAGTTGAAATGTTAATTTTCCATATGTGAATTGTTATAATTTTATTTTGTTTTATCAGGTTTCAAGTAACTTGTTAGTTGTGTGTAAGTTGACAACATTTAGGCGCACCTTTTTAATCGTCACGGTATTGGAAAGCACCCTGGGTTAAGCCCTGTCTACTCTCTATTCATTTGAATATTTAACCGCTGCCGAAAATGGATGGTGACGGAATGTTCCATACTCAATTTTGAATTAAGTGGGTAACAACTACAGCAGGTCAGCGAGGCCTTAGTTCTACGTTAATAGTATAAATGTAATGTTTTTTAGCTTAATCAGACCGGAAGAAGTGTATTGCAATTTAAGTGACAAGCCCACGGTACACAGTATTATCATTAGAAAAGAGCTACGAGTAAAATAAGTGTGAGAAACTATACGTTTATTTAAGGTATGATCCCACCTTAATGTACAGTGACCGTTACACGTACGCGAGTGTGTCTAAGAAACTTTTAAAGTAAGCAGCGTCATTTCCCGACACTTTTCAGTGCTCACAAAGTGCCTGAGATTTAAATACGTATCTGATTGCTCTACCGACATAAACTGTGCGAGCCAGGAGCAGTTGAAATATGTAATCGTACAGGCACGGAATTTATTGTAACGGCCAAGTGTGAGAACATTAGTGACTTTGATTCTAAACTGAATTAAGTTTACTCTGCAAAATTTTTATTGTGTACAACATTCAAGATGTCTAGATAATAATTTTTTTCACCTTCAAATATTATACTCACTTAATTGGCATTTGTAGCAGACATAATGAGAGATATATTTAAGGACCTAGTCCAGCTGCTGCGTGCATATACTTTTGCATTTTTTGACACTACCAAAGAAAGAAATGTTTCATGCGATTTATTTCCATGATATTTTCCCACATTAAATCATGTTTTAAAGATTAGAAGTTTTTCTTTACTTTAAATTAATATATAGTTGGTTCCTATGTCTTCCCTTGTGTTGTGTAGTATTGTACAGAAGCTGATTATGAGCAGAGATATCCACATAATTGAAATTATGTTGGTGTGGAATTCCAGCAACTTCGACGATGTGTTTTGCGGCATGCAAATTAACTGCCAGTTGGCTAATGTTTGATGTTAATTGTATTGCTATGGATTTCTCCCAGGTCGTTGCACTTTAATTATGCAGTTCTTTCTGTATACATTACATTTGACTAGAAAACCATACCAAGGTTCACCCGTTTTCATACAGGGGTTAATACTCATACTTGGGGCATACGTAAACTATATCTCCCTCCAAGTCCCCCCCACACAGGTATTATTACATTATTGTCATTATTATCGTTATTCTTACTGTTATTATTATTGTATGTTATCAATGCGTTCCTGGTTTTTTTTTGCGAGCAGGAAATAACAGTAAAAATTAGATACATAAGTATATAATCAAAAATTTCTACTTATACCTCTGGAACTGAAATTATGACACGATAGCGAAGAATGTCTGCATATTAAGTGAAGTCCAGCATTCATTCTGTACAAGTGCTTAAAACTGTGTAAATTTCTTTCAAGTCTGGTATCCCTATTGTTTGCCTACGAGTGGGATTTGCATCTAGCTATTTCGATTTTAAATTATTTTGTAAAACTCAAAATATAATTACAACCGAACCCCTTCGAGAATTTCCACTAGATTTATTTATCTTATTCTAATGGCATCAACGATTAAGCTTAACCGTAACCAAGCATGATAATTAAGAAAAATTTTGAAATTTGTATGCCAAAGCATATAAATTAGAAATCCGGGTATCTTCCATAATTAACAGTCTCATGACTATGCCCGAGTCAAGCTCGGTACACAGTAGAATGACTGAGCTCTTCACCTCTGAGGACCAAACTCCCTTAAATATGTTGCTTTTGCTTTCTTAGTTTCTATACCGACGTGACATGAACAACATCTTACACAAGTTGTAAATTTCATAAGTAAAAATTTAGTTTTTATTCAGTTGCAGAAATGAACATGACGGACTTGATATCGTGACAGCCATGACAAGTCACTGTGTTTCGAAAGAAAGTCTGCTCGCTATTTCATTTGCCAGAAGCCAGCCAATAACGAAACTCGTTGGTACGGTAGGCATATCCGGTGTAATTTGGGCCAGTAGGACGCTGGTATAGGCGATTCAAGGTAAAGTGAGCACTTTTTAAGGCCCTGCTGAATTTTTCTTTTCATCAGATTTCCATCTCTCTGTCACTTTTTAATACAAACATTGCCATGACGCTAATGAACACAGTGCATAAATTTTATCACTTCTAAAGTTAACGTCTGGAGCTATTGAATGTAGCGAAATGTGTACACCGTATTTAGTAGTTAAATGACAATTTTGATACCAACAAGTGGCGGAAAGACAAATATTGGCTGAAAAGTAAACTTGAGAATGGCCTCAAATAGTGCTCACTTTACTGTGAACAGTCTGTATCAGATTGTTGTGCTGGAGGACGAGTCTCCCGGCAGTGACGTCGCCACACGGGCAGGGAGACGTTGCGCAGGGCAGGGCAGGACAGGGCAGGGCAGTGCAGGGCAGTGCAGGCTAGTTTACTTCCGGCCGACAGACAACACAAACAACCAGCTGCTAGGGTGGGCGACGGGCGCAGGCAAAGCAAACTGCAGCAGGGACAGAAATACTGCGCCGACACTCTGGCCTAGGCCAGGCGCGGATACACACATCAAATGCGATGCGCCGCCACCGTGAGATTATAAACACCCCGCGCCGCCACCAGGAGCTATGAAGCGCGGGCCGATAAGGGCGACACCAACCCGCGTACCTATCGCCCCCGGCGCCTCTACAAACCAAGCTTCTGAAATTGCGTGCAGTGTTCCCGTTGTGCGGCTCGGAACACGGGACTTTAAACAGTGGCCCTATCATATAGGCTGTCCACGGTAAACTGAGCACTTTTGAAAGCCCCGCTTAAGATCTACTTGTATTCACATTGTGTATTCTTCCGCCTTGTGTAAACTTAACGTTTTTACGCGCCGCCACACTTTATTCTTGCGTTGGTCAAGCGTAACTGTCAAAAAATTAGTAAAAGTAGATATTTTACAAATCTGTCAATTTTTGCACTTCAACGCATTAAAAAAAAAAAAACAGAAAGAGAAAAATCATTTAAGATATCGAAAACCGTTACCTAACACTTTTTATTCGAAGTTAGGATATGGAACTCCATCGTTACTAACATTACTGGGTGAATGTCACTCACTGCACCCGATAAAATATATGCAGGCAGGGACAGTGAATTTGTTCTTGTGTTCATTTCAAAAGTGTTCACATTATCGTGAAAAGTCTTTATAGGTAAAGCGAAGTATGTAGCTAAGTTCAGTACATGTCCATATACTTGTTTGGAGTGTGTACGATCTGTACATTTTCCAATTAGACAGTGCGAAAAATAAAACTTTTTTTTTTTTAAATCTATTTTGGAGAGCCTGGAAATAGTGCCCTGGACACACGTTAAAATTTCGTGGAAGAGTGTACTTGTAACACACACTGCAGTGCAGATGAATCCTCAGGTGCATATGTATACGACATACAGTATAAATGTTTTGGAATGGCTATACTTAAAGAATGTCTATTATCTTATCCTACTGATATAATCTCTATCGCGTTCTGCAAACACCGAGAATACAACAACAGAAAAAAAAAATAGTTACACAAAGGGAACTTCAACCGACAGAGTGGAGAGGTTTTGGGCAGCTCTCAACAACGTTGTCTTGAGAAAGCCAATAAGGGTGAAGTGAGATGAGTATGAAGCAGCGCCGGAATGCAAGGGCGGGGTAAACGGGAGACCACCGAGAAACCCCGCTGACAAGCGGCATCGTCCGCAAGACAATAAAAGTTACTTTACACGTGCAAATGAGGGACTTAAACCGACGAACGTTTTGTTTCATTTGTTAAAAGAAAAACTGCAGCAAAAGTTCAGTGAGGTCTCCTATTAAAGTTTCGCATCGATTAAGGTATATATGTCTGAAAACTTCGTACTGGGCTATCGCGAAGCGATTCGATTCCTGGCGGGTAGTCGAATTTTCGCATGTGGGAATCGTGCCAGACGATGCCACCGATCGGTGAGTTTTCTCGGGGATCTCCCGTTTATCCCGCCATCGCATCCCGGCGCTGCTCCATCCCCCACTTTACCATAATTGGCTCTTAAGACCCCGATGATAAGATCCACCAAAATCTCTCCACTCCACTCAATTTCATGTAAGTACACTCTATTTTGACATTTCTAGAAAAGTAGCGCGGCCACAATGTATCCTTCCAAACACAGCTGTTCTGTGAATGAAGAAACATCGTTTGTAAGCACAACTATGACCGGTGTAAGTTACCATTCCAATTTGTTTAATTGTTATTTTGGCCAAGTTATTCCGGTTCTTTTTATTTTATTGCACGTAGATGGGTTTTTGGAGGATTTGAAAAAGGGAGAGGGGGCAGGAAAGACTTTAGTTTAACGTCTTTCATAAGACGGCATTGTTTTGCAGCTGTTCTTACGATACGGTATTCTTTTGAATTACATATGGAGCCGTGGAAAGACTAGTTCGTACATTCAAATTATAGTAACATGGAAAGCATTAACCTCGCCGAAAGAACGAAACACCATAAATATGCTTCTGTTCGTAACGATGCGATCAATAAGCATACACTCTACGTAAATATTTATAGTGACACTCTTTTGAATTTTCCATATAGTAACCCGTTCTTTTTGTACTACTAAGCAAGGAGTTGAAATTGTGTTTTTTTTTTCAGGCCAAATGCATTTCAAACTTTCTAATAACTGTTTCGAAATACATTATTTACAAAACACACTTACTTGCTGTTTGTAATTTATACTCGCAACTCCTAAACACAAGTTGCATTGCGGCAATCCTTACACAGTGCTAGTGATACGAATTAATTAATTTGCAAAATAATTCAGTAAATACGACATTTCACGGGTTTCTTGGAACTAACAAACTTAAAACTTCGGAACGTAAATAAATTGCTGGGCTTCAAGACGGTTCAGAAAATGGCGGTAGAAGCCATACACGTGCCATTTAATGCGCGTAAACCCATTAGAAAGGCACCCGTACAACCAACTATGCCTAATGAAAACTAATCTAAAATAATTAACTACCGATAAAATATTCCGATAACACCAGTACGGCGCTCACATATACGTGACAGATTACATACACAATGGCGTTCACCAAGATGAAAAGTTTCTCTGCTCGTAAGTGTCCGCACGCTCTATCATATATGCAGTCATCATCAATATCGCCAACATAACAACAAACATACATCCCGCAACAACTGATCAGCTGATACGATACTTTGCAGACTAGAGCATTCACTGTTTACAGACTGGGTACGTTGGTCACATTTGTCTGTCAAAATTTAGTATACTTATATGAAATGCAGTATAACAGTGGCAACGTGAATTATATGATGGGAGTTACTGATGTGTACTGAAGCAACAGATAACTGTACATTCACATCCTTTACATCCAGCGACTGTTTCCTACTAGTCAAGACAATTTAATTACTATTTCGTTACTCAAGAAGACTCTTTGGAAACAGTTTGATATTTAATGCCATTATCTGCATTGTTGATGTTTCACTAGCGCCTTTAGCGCGCACATGCAGTTATGCATACGCAACGGTCGCTTCCACGTTGATCCCAATTTTGTAACGTGTTGGACGGTTAAAATTAATACTATACTGGAAATTATAAATTAAAGGCTGTTCACAATAAAGTGAGCACTTTTGAACTCAACCTTAGAAAAAAAGTCACATATCCTGCCTGCTTAGCCTACATTTTAATAGGCGCGCTGAGTGATATACGCCCATTAAAGTTGGTAATGATGACTGGAAAGTATTTCCAATCTTAACGTCGAAAAAAATGTGTTAGGCAGCCATTTGTGATAACTTAAATTATTTTTTCGCTTTCTTATTTTTTAATGCACCGAAGTGTAAAAAAATTTATAAACAAAATTTGTGAGATATGAGTTTTTCTAATGATATCACAGTTTCACTTGACCGGCGCTTGAATAAAGTGATGAGGCCCTTGGAAATATTAATTTTACATAAGGCGAAAGAATACACCTTGCATACAAGTAGAACTTAAGCAGCGCTTACAGAGGTACTCATTTTACCGTGAACAGCCTATACATACAAAAACAAAGTATTATTAAGTCTCCACGTCATAAGTGTTGTTTCCGTTCTCAAGTAACTTAAGAGGTGTGTGTGTGTGTTTCAGGTAACTTGGTTTGCATAGGCCGTTAACGGTTTACTGAGCACATTTGAAATCAACCTTTGAAAAACGTAACTGCCCCTACCCGCGTATATCTGAACGACCACAACTGTCTGGCGTGCGCTCAATAAAGTTGATAACGTCGGAGAAAATATATTTCTCTATATCTGAACGTTGAATTAAGTGTTTGGGAAACATTTGTGAATACTGAAATAGTTTTACATGATTCCTGTTTTTATGCATGTAAATACAGGAACTAGAATATACGTAAAACATTTACGTTTATAATACTTTCACAGTTCCACTTGACTGACGCGTGAATTAACTTATCAGGCCCATGGCAGTAATAATTTAAAATACGGCTGCAGAACACACAATGTGCATAAAAGTAGATCTTACGAGCTCTGCCTACCGGCTGGCAGCTACGGAATTTAAATGCGAAATCCCATGTTAACGAAATTTCGCCTCAGTGCATCAATTTAACGATAGGAGCTACAAACAAAATGTATTCTTCATTAGTTTTCTAGGAGAAGGTCCCTACAAGTGTATATTTTCAATATAGATAGGCAGTAAGTATTTTTTTTTGTAAGACATACTTTTTAAAAATTCCTTGCAAACAGGCTGTTTTCATAACATCCCCGCTGTAGGGAACGTCTCCTGGAAATTCGTAAAGAAGCATTTTATTTGAAACGCCTATATTCAAAATTAACGCAATGAGGTGAAATTTAATTAACATGGGATTTCCTATTTAAAATTCGCAGCGGCTAGCCAGTGGGCAATGTCCTTAACATGGCTTTCAAAAGTGGTCAGTTTACCATCAACAACCTATATCGAATTATATTTTAAGATTGGGATGGACCTCCGCGGAAAACCCGCGTCCGAAGTCAAGAAGCGATGCCGCGATACGGGCGACAATAACACGCAGGCCTAGTGCCTCATCGCTCCTACGCGTAAGACGTGCAGTGTTTCCGTCGTGACGCTATACTGTGCAGATTATATCTGTAACATTGGGGTTTTATTACACGCGATGAAAGCCCGCTGATTAAACTAGGCCCGTATCTTTGTACTTTTCTCTTGCCGCTTAAGGAAACTGCATAATTGACCATTTTCACGAATATTTTTCACAAATAATACACTTAATATGGCAAAAGAAAAGAAATTGGGGTATTGATTTTTTTTCAGGCAAAAAGTTGTATTTCCTGAATATCTATTTCCCGAGATACGCATATTCACGCAGACGACTATATCACAAAAAAAGCAGAGTTCTATCCCACTCTAAAGCCACACGGAAAAATTAACTAACAACGACGGGGGCAAAGAACACAGCCGGCTGAGAAAGCGGTCATGAGCCGGTTGGATATCGCGCCATAATTGTACATAGGTGGAGCAGCCCTCGCGGATACCACCCTCGCGAGTTCACTGCAGCTTTCAAAACACGGCCTATATCGCTGGTAAGTCTCACGCGGAATGAGAAGAAGAGGTTGAAATCCAGCAACGCAGGGCAGGGCTTCACGAAGATTGACTGCACCAACGTCACACAGTTACACTACCCAGATAAGAAGTGCCGTGAGCAATTACTCGCCGACTTCTCGGCGCGGTGGCTTGCATTACCCACTCGCTCCCCCGGCTTACGCTCCGCCGGCGTTAAGTAAATGCGTAAATCAGTTTAACTGGCGCGCGGCGCGTGTATTTGGCGGGAGCCCACGCCGCGACACTAAATGTCCCCCCGCGACAGTTGAAGCACCGCACGCGCGCGGAAAAGCACGTGATGAATGACGACAAAGGGGAAGGAGGTAACACGATCCACATCTGCATTCCACCGCACACTTGCGATCTCCCTCCCACCATCTTCCCGAAATACGACCGACAAACGCACAGCGATTTCGTGGCTACCATTCGCGCACTCTGGAACTAAAGGCACCTACTTCCCCAGTTGTATATGGGTCTCATTGTATGGACTATCCATGGTACAGTGACCGATATTTGAAATCCTCTCATTTGGAATTCAGTCGATAAATACAATTTATTGTAGCCTCAGACGTTCACTTTCTAGTCCGATGAAATATATACACTGTGTTTATTACTTACATGGCAAAATTTATTAAAAAATTTTGGAAGGATTTTAAAAAAGTGGCCGAAAGAAAAGGTAAGTAGGACCTCAAAAGTTCTCACTTTACCGTGGACAGCCTATAAGGAGTTTTGTCTATTCTAATTTAACACAATCCGGCCCAGTGTTGTACACGACTGTATACATTACGCAAGTGTAGGTAATTTTTGATCTGTACTGCACACTACGATGTTGAATAACCAATTATCTTATCTGTGGGTAAATTATTCTAAAACTGTCTTACTGGTCTAGCTCATACTCAGTTCATACAGTTACCAGCAGTGATCAGGCCTTATCTGAGCGGCCTGTCTGATCACACCTTCAAATATTTATCCAAGACGCGGGCCGTGATTGCTGGAATCAGTGATAAAATCGCCAACCACATAAACCGCCTCCAACGGCCAGTAAACGGGGACAACGCAGCCGATATAGGCTAGCAGCGTAGCACTTGGGCGGTGTCTTATTGTCGTCGCCCCATTGGAACGAGAAGAAGATTGAAGATGGCTGTTTCCGGGCGTCGACTTCCGCCATTCCTAATCAGCCTCCGGAATCATAAACAATATGGGGACACTCCAATTAGACTTTACTCGGAATGCGGTTGGTGAAATCTTTATAATTTAATATAAATGCATACTTAGTATATGTGTAGCTTTTCCCCCGCGCATATCAAGCATGTTTATATTGAAATAATATTGCACAGCCTTAATGTTAAATAAACTCCATTTATATACAGTTAATTACACAACACTTATCAATAACTTGCTACGCCCCTATAGCCCTTTTTTTGGTATGAAAGAATCATAAATCATATAATAATAATATTACTGTAGCCGAACATAGAGACTACAAGTTCATTGGCTGTGACTACGAAACAAGCGTTGTGTCGACTAAAGTACATCACGCATAATTAAATTTCTTCTTTACAAAACCCGAAACTGTATGGACTATATTAATATAAATCGCTTTTCAGGACATAAATAAATGTCGATATTTTGTTGTCAATTCATAAACATGGTTACTGAAACGTAAAGTAGCTGTATGTAGCACATCTTTTGAAGATATCTATTCTTCTGTAAAACAATAGTTTGAACAACAGCTTAACTTCTATACCTTTATGAATGGATTGCTGTAATGAAAACCTATAGTCTCCAATTACAATTCCGAGGACACAGAAAACACAGCGAAGCCTTGTGCATGCCATTTTATATCGCCGTCGCAATACTTCCGTAAGGCCGTACGTGACATTCAGGTGTTAATAATTTTTTGCTAGGAAGGTTCCTTAATCAATGGTTGCAATAAATACGTAAAGGTTTAAGAGTGGGATAAACCCCCGCATTTTTTTGTGAAATAGTTGTTTGCGTGAATAGGCGTATCTCGGTAAATAAATGTTCTGCAAATACGACCTTTGGTCGGAAAATATTAAAAAACAATTATCTATGCACTTATGTTTTACTTTTGTCAAATTAAGTGTATTCTTGGAGAGAAAAAATTCGTGAAAATGGTCAAATATCGCATTGCCTATGCAGTATCCTTAAGCGGCAAGAGAAAAGTACAAAGATACGGGTTTAGTTTAATCCGTGGTCTGTCATCGCGTGTAATAAAACCCCATGTTACAGATCTAATTTACACGGCACAGCGTTACGACAGAAACACTGCACGCCTTGCGCGTAGGAGCGATGAGGCGCTAAACGTGCGTGTTAGTGTCGCCCGTATCGCTTCCTCACCTTGGACGCGGGATTCCCAATCTTAACAACTAAAATTAAGTTAATGAGCTAATGCTAAGCGAATCTGTAAGATGCGCTGAGTAACTGAAATAACTATAAAAACACCGCTAAACCAAAATAATTTGCTAGGTTTCAATGATTTCACCAAAACATTATTCATCTATCTGGATAGATTCCAACAGTTTCGCCTGTATAACAATTCAAACTGAATTTGTTTCCGACTACTGCTGCGAAAGTCAGTGTCCCTAACCTGGAGACGATGTTACAAACAGTCATTCTAATGCATGTTTCAGTTTGGCAGGAGTTATGTGGATCGATCCCGGATTTCTGAACAGTCCTGCTACACTCGTGCTGTAGCTCGGGCAGAACCAGCTTCATGGACAAGTTTCAACATTGCGTGCGTTATCTCTTTAAAACAAATGACAAGTACAGCTCGTTCCACACATTCATTTCGGAACAGATCACTCACTCAAGTGTTGCACACTATAGTAACATCACAATAACGAAGCAATTGATGCAGCGGGGGGGGGGGGGGGGGACAGTGTCGTGGCCGTTGTAGATGCTTTGCGGAGACGATATTTGAAAGTTTTTAAAAGAAGACCCATAGTAAAGGTGTACTTCACACAAATCCAGGTGTGTGTTGTTTGGGAAGAACATTTTAAATGTTTTTGTTTTGACAACCACGTCACGTACTTAACACTAATGAGAATAAATGGCAAGACGAATATTTTACGTAACATAAAGTGTTAATGTAAATATGCATAAACATATGTTAATACATTATTTAAAAAATCAGTCTTATGTATGATTCCATTTCAAGAAAAATTGAAACATATGGATGCAATTACTCAGTGGCGTTGCCAATTTTAAAAAAAATTGTCTTATTATTGGAGAAAATATTTTTTCGTGGTGTTATTGCCTGTTATAAAACGATGGTACCAGAAACCTTTTTTCATGTGCAACGGTTTTGGAACCGAACCGGTTACACGAAATGTTAATGTTTTGCAAACGCGACACTCATCCCTCGAAAAACAACAAACTGACGATAGCTCAGTTCGTAAGCTTCGGTTCGATCCTCGCACGACGACATGCCAGTAGGGAAGGAAGCTAAAAGTTTCTTCACAATTTTTGAACCAAGCCTTTGAAAAAAATCACACGTGTTTAGTTATTTCCTGAATATGCCATGCATCACAAGCTTTTTATACCTCTGTGTTAACATGAAAGTATCTTATTTTTCGTTAAATTGAAGTTTTACTTGCATTTCATTTATAAATTATAATACTTCATTTATAATAAATATGCATGCAAACGGTGAGAAAACGTGTGTTTTGGTAGCGTATAGTAAGAAGTAGTTCTCATTAATAATATCATTAGAACTGAGTGCGCACGTATTCACTTGTTGTCCTTCGATGTAGTTTTCTAAACATAGTTAAGCTTAGTTCGCACGAGGCGGAGGAATATCCTGGAAGCAGAGCTTGAAAAGTGTGAAGTGACCGTGAATGGATTACACCAAAGCAACGACCTATCGACCAATCAGAAAGGTTCCGTGCCGGGCGACTGTTTTAACGTGGCGGGCTGAAACCACGGGGCGAGGGAGTGAGATACTACGCGCAATCAGCGCAGCCCGAGGCGAGCCCTGGCGGACGCCAAACGCGACACTTGCCGCCCGCTAATAGAGAGGACTTACATACATACATACATATGTGCGTGGTGGGCGGCAGGGGTGGCCAATCAGCTCGCTGCCAGGCCGGGTCCCGGCGGATAATAAAGTCCGCCCCCTCCCTCAACTAGACAACCAGACTCATCTCCATCACAATGGAGCGCCCAGTGCGGCCAGAGAGGGACGCCTACACAATCACTGGGGGGAGGGGGGGGAAACTAGGTTAGTGCCTCGCACCACGCAATCTGTATTCAATTGCCACCTCCTCCTCTCCCCTTCCCTCCTACAACAACCGCCAGTCATTAATACCTCTTGTTTCAAACGCACTTTTTTTACTCCACTGGTCTGTCTGTCTCGCCCAGATGACGAAGTGGTCCACGCGCCTTACCCAACACTTTGCCACCTAGACAGCCGTCATTGCAAATACAGCCTCTTCGCCTCCGAGCATTTTTTTTTTTTTTTTTTAACTATTTGCTTCCAGTCTACTTCCCTGTCAAATTTTTAATGTGCATATGATGACTTGCAGTAAAAAAATAATTTATTTATTACAAAAAAAAAATTCTAATCATTGAACGTACGATATTGCTATCGACACTAAATTCATTACCTACGGAAAGAAAATAATCCTGTGAGGTTTAAAAAGATAAAACCGTTTTATTAGGTTAACAAAAAAAAAAAAGGTTCGTCTCAGAATGACCGTAAAATCATTCATTGGAATTACACAGTTTTTCCCTTATATACACTACTCATTTTTTTGAAGTAACGCTAAAATTATTTACAGTAAAAACATATAGATTTAATATTTATTAACTTTTTTTTTTTTTGTTTTCAATGAACACAATATTGCTATCATCACTAAATAATTTCCCCCGCCGTAAAATAAATAACATTTCTGTGTAGAGTTTTAAATGATAAAACCGTTTTATTAGAGAGCCAAACAAAAAGTTATGTTTCTGAATCGCCTTTAAGTCTTGAAACCAATAAGTGGGCGTTATGTGTTTTTTTTTTTCGTGTAAAATACAGATATTAGATGGCAGGAAGTTTTTGTTCCGCAGCATTTTTGCCCTGCCTACTAAACTGGAAGATGTACGGTAGAGCGCAAACTCACGAGTGACACGAAGGAGCTGCGAGCAAACATGCGCATCGTTCGAGCCAGCCTGTCGCGCGATGATCACTCGGGCGACAGGGGAAAAAATTAAAAAGAAAATAATACAGAAGGGGGGGGGGGATGTGTGGAATGACTCGCGGAAACAAACAGGTAATGAGGCTGGCCTGTGCAGCTGCCAACATTAATATGTTGTAGCAAGTTATCGCAAGTCCCGGAACACGTGTGTTGCAGACGACACATTCAAACTCCACACTCTTACGGTCATATATATATATAATATATATATATATATATATATATATATATATATATATATATATATATATATATATATATATATATATAATACTGTGATTGTCGCATGTCGTCCGCCAGCAACGATTAATTTTTTCCCGGCTTGTATTATTTTCGGTTGGTATGTGTGCGTGAATGTGTGTGCACGGGAGCTGTGGGGGAAAAGAGGAGGGAGGCGGTGCCACCCTTCCGATTTCTTGCCAAGTGCACATGCATTAGCTTATATATATATAAATTCACCATAAAGTAAGGAGAAATTATGAGAACCAACTCACTTGTACCTTTATTTTATGACGTATTTTTCGCAATCATTTTAACAGGCGTTAGGATTCGCAAAGCTTCCACATTTACTGTCGTAGGGACGGTACGAAATTCAACTAAATATCGGTTAGTTAGTATTTGCAGAATAATTTACACGAAATGGAAGCCGAGATACATTAAATTTTAATTTTGTGGTCATGTATAAATCAATTTCTCATGAAACAAACTGGAGTTCCATGTCGTGATTGTTTAGTGGACTCAAAAACAGCTACATTTGTAAGTAATGATCATTTTAACAGGCGTTAGGATTCGCAAAGCTTCCACATTTACTGTCGTAGGGACGGTACGAAATTCAACTAAATATCGGTTAGTTAGTATTTGCAGAATAATTTACACGAAATGGAAGCCGAGATACATTAAATTTTAATTTTGTGGTCATGTATAAATCAATTTCTCATGAAACAAACTGGAGTTCCATGTCGTGATTGTTTAGTGGACTCAAAAACAGCTACATTTGTAAGTAATGAGTTTAAAATGCAGCGTATTTTAAACATTTGTAAATAATCATTTTCATGTTTACGTACCTCACGTTGATTTATTTCACTTTGAGAATTCATGACATATATAGTCTATTCGCGGTATCAACACCGTTTCTGAAGCAAACCTTTGAAAAATCACTCCATATGACTTGTTTGGTTGTTGTTGCTTTTTATACCTCTGTGTTAACATGAAAGCATTTTATTTTTCGTTAAATTGAAGTTTTACTTGTATTTCATTTATAAATTATAATACTTCATTTATAATAAATATGCATGCAAACAGTGAGAAAACGTGTGTTTTGGTAGCGTATAGTAAGAAGTACTTGCCTCGGTTGGGATGAGCAGTTAGGAGCGGATGTATTAAGTGATTGGGAGACATTACAGGCTGCATTACCATTGTTATCTCTGGTGAGAGCACAAAGACTCATTCCAGTGCGAGAACCCAGGTTCAATTCCATGGGTTTTGTGATGCAAGTGAAAAGGTATGCTCGGTGTGAGAGAGTGAATGGAGAAATTACTGTTCACTTGGTGATTGCAAAATCCAAGGTAGCTCCTTTAAAAACTATGTCAATTCCAAAACTTGAGCTCTGTGCAGCACACTTGTTAAGCAAGCTGTGGCAACATGTCTTGGGACTCTTCCAACGTAAGACCAAGGCTACAGTATCGCAAGCTTGGACATACTTGGCAGTTGTGTTAACATGGTTAAGAATATCACTAGACAGGCTGCAAAATTGTGTGGCCAACAGAGTCGCAGAAATTGAGTTAGTAGTGTCCCCAAGTGCATGGTGTCATGTTCCCTCATAGTGTAACCTGGCTGATGCAATTTCATGTGGATGTCTGCCTGACCAGTTGCTAGACCAGTCTAATTGGTTTTCGGATCCTGAATGACTGCTGCATCAAGCAGAACACTGGCCATCACACTTTTCAATACCCAGGTGAAGTTCCACGGCTGAAGAACTCCTCAGCTTCACTGTTGGTTTCACGGTAGGAAACCCACACTTCAGAAGACCAGCTGGGCCTCCTCCAAACAAAGGCAGCCTTTCATAGACAGACTATTTCATGTGAGCCAGGTTTGACATTGGAAGATCGAAGAAATGCCTTGGTCGTGTGTGTTAAAATTGATCAGTTGTTCTACTTCACGGAAGACTTCGCTACTATCAAATTGGGTGATAATGCAGCAAGAATATCCATGCCCTGACACAGTTTATTGATTTCCAAAGAGTTGTCTGGGTGGGAGGCAGGTTGCAGAATGCAGTGATAACTGAAACGGCTAAGCATACCATCCTGTTACCATTTCAGAGTAAACTTTCAAAGCTAACTGTGCTTCACTACCATATTCGCCCCCTACATGCTGGACCACGAACTATGTTGTATCTCACTCGTCGATATTATTGTATCATCTCAGCATGATCACGCATCTGCAAGTTGGTACATAACTGTGTTGACTGCTTTAGAGCCAAACCTTGGTTAGTCAATCCTGTGATGTCTGTGTGTGCTGCCAAATGTTAGGCTGAGTCACGTGAGAGCCTTCCGTTCAGTTGGGACAGACTTTGGTGGCCCGTTCCGTACTATGCTAGCCGTCAGTCGCAAGAGGACTGCACTAAAGGTGTATTTATGCGTGTTTTCTGCTTGTACACCAAGGCAATGCACACTGAAATGGTAATATATCTGCCAGTGGCAGCATCTCTAGCAGCTCGAAAGTATTTTGTTTGCATCCAAGACTTGCCATCAGACATATACTCGGACAATGGCACCAACATGGCGGGGACAAGCAATTACTTGAAAGAGGTTCACCGAGAACTGTTTCAGGGTGTTAAAAAGCAGCAGATAGCAGCCAGTGCGATTGAACAAGGAATCAAATGGCATTTCAACCCACCTGCCAGCCCTCATTTTGGTGGTATCTGGGAGGCCGCTATAAAAAAGTATCACGTATCACACAAATCGAGGTGTAGGCAACCAGCTACTGATGTACGAACAGTTAGCAACACTTCTGGCTCAGATATCTGCAGTACTGCAATTTGATGTGCTCACCCCAAGATACTTTCTTGTCGGGGAACCTCTTGTTGCTCTACCAGACCACGATCTACTGGAGTTGCCTCTTAATCGACTACATAGGTGGCAAATGGTCACTCAGTTTCATCAGAGAATTTGGAAACGATGGAGTCTGGAGTATCTCCACACACTTCAACAGAGAGAAAAGTGAACCAAACACACTCCAGATGTCGGTGTGGATCACCTGGTGCTTTTGAAGGATCCAAGGCTATCCCCGCTGAAGTGGAAAACGGCACGAGTAGCTGGAGTACATCCAGGCCCTGGTGGTGTGGTTCGAATGGTTTCACTTCGGACACCTCTAAGAGCTTAATCAGCCTGTCACCAAGATTTGCCCTTTGCCAGTGGAGTATAACAGTAGCTGAAGAACCCTAGCCATAAAGAACATTTTGGTTTTGTGTTGTATAGGAGTACTTTTTCAGCGCTAGTCTTCTTACAACTAGAAAGTACTTATTTTCGGCGGGCAGAATGTTGGCGCCAGTAACATTTTTCAAGTTGTGTTACTTGAGGCAGTTTTGCACGCTATATACGACTGCCGCACTAGCCCTGCGAGTGGTGGCAAACGGCAGTTACGCGAAGTAATGGCGGACGGTTCATGTCATTATTTTTGTGTGCTCAAACACCAGTGAGGAAAGACGTGTGTTGGTAATGCCTAGTAAGAAATAGTTCTTATGCAACGCAATACTAAACTGAGTGCGCACGAGTGCGGTGCGTCGCCCCTTTTGTGTAACTTTCTAGACTCTGTTAAGCTTTGTTTGCATCAGGCGGAGGAATATCCTGGAAGTAGAACATCAGCAGGGTTTCAGATAACTTGAAAGTAACGGATTATAGCTTAGAATTTATTACCATTAGTGCTGTAACACTGTGTTGGATTCGCCGTGGCTGCGTGTAATGAGTTACAAAAGACCAGCAATGCACTTCATTGCCACAGAAACAATATTTTAAAAACTTTTATGGAACTTATAAATTTACCTTCGTTGCTGACAGTTCAACTTGTGTTATTCCCGTGTCGACAATTCCCCAAAATTTCCGTATCGGCCTAAACATAAGTGTTAAAAACCAAGAAACTGTGAAAGAGAAAAGCAAAACCACGATAACAACAGCCATTAAAATGTTAATAAATTCGAGTTGGTTCAATTCCGCCAACAGATTTACCGACAGACGAAAAATTTAATAACGAACATTAATACAACAGTTTTAAGTTCCAAGACATATAAATCAGTTGAATTATCCTACTACAGTAGTTAATAGACCTACCTAGCTAACTTCAGGCGATCGTCTAATTAGATAACGCATGCATTACATTTCCGAACGTTGCATAGGCGCCTGATAATGGTACTCGCAACTACAACCTTTCGACTGGCACGCGTGCACGGTTTTGTAATCATACTTACGAAAGAGAGCGCTTATTTAACACATGTATGGGAAAATGCTGGACAAATAATTTGCGTCGCTACAGCACATGATTAATCATGCATTCTAAACCTAAATTATTAATCTGGCCTGCCAGAAATATCTGTAACACAGTGGCGATAAATAGGAAAAAGCTATCCATAACAATACATTTCAAAGCTAATTTTCCACGCATAGTTTAAAATAATTGCAACTTTCAGCGCAATCGCCATTTATAGTACAGTGTGAAGTAACGATTTACATTGTATATCTGCCACGCCAGCTGTACCGAGCGTTTTAACAACTTAAACAACCATTCATATTTTATGAATAGAATGTTGACTTAATTTCGCTTGAAATGTATCACCGATAATATGTTACCAGACGCTCAAACCGCCATGCAGATGTAAAACAAGTGTACCAGAAGCCAACAAAATGCTTCGTTTTAATTTAAATGCATCTAGCTAAATGTATTAAATAATTAGCTGTTTTAGCAAAATTCCGCACAAACATTTGTTCCCAACGAAGCTACGGTACGGTATTGTGAGCGGAAAAAAGGATGAGGGGAAATGGTGGAAAGGGTAAAACCCATTATTTAGAAAACGCTATTTCCTTCGATATATTCAATGGCAGACACACTGACATTGGCATGTCATATCCCAGCAATAGGGTCAACAAGATGCAAAATAAATAAGTAAATTAATTCCTAATTACATTATACTCACGAATAATGTGGGTTATGAGTTTCAGTCCATCGATAATCATTTTATTTTTAGAAATAAATTTTATTTAGTCGCTTGAACTAAGGAAAGCGGGAAAAACAAACGATCAGTGGTACTTGGCATTTCCACTTTGTAGGCTTAACAATGGAAAAATCACGAGATTTTTTTATTTATCTTAGGGATTAAAGGCTTCCACATTTTACTGGATTACTTTAAGTCAATTTATGTCTCATTATAATAAATGAAAGGCCGTTGGCAAATCGTGGACCATATTCGGTATCAGATCGAGAGGACTAGGCAAGTTGCAAGATTAGGAGAATCTGAGTTCCCAATGGACATAAACCGAACGGGAAAGGAAATTTTAGTCATCGCGTTAAAGAAGCAACGAATAAAAAATGAAAGGGTCGTTAACAAGAAACAGTGGGAAAGGCAAAGATAAATGGACTGAGGCAACAACAAAGCAGGTACGCCTATAGACAAAGTGTCAAGTTCGAATAACGTAATAACAATCTTTATACATGTGCGCACGCAGAACAGTAATGAGCCAACCATGGGGAAGATAAAACCATGATGACCCAGTTTTCATTACTAGTCACGACAATGGTTGGTATCTTAACTCGCTAACTAGTACAGCGTGCGCATATAAAAACATAATTAGCTGACTTGTTACGTAATACGGGAGCAACTCCGCACGGCTAATGAAACTCGCTGAGAACAAAGAGCATCGGACGGAAGAAATATTTACAGCGAAGTTATGGAAGGCACTGGATAGAGAACAAAAATCCAATATTTTAAATTTCTTGTCATCATGTATACATTGTATGCGATACAGTTTGCTACACATAGAAAATTGAAATGTCAGAAAGTCACAATTTTTACATTTTCCAAATATGAAAAGAATAAATGAACCACGGAAAACTCAAGGATATAATATTAACTATGTTAAGACGTGCTTATCTAAATTAAAGTGCAGCCACAAATCAAAAAGAAGCAACAGATTTTTTTTTTTAACAAAGAGTAGAATTTTTATTTTCTGTGCGAATGCAGACCTTCAAGGGATTTCAGGTACTTGTTTTTCTTCAAAATTAACCATCTTAATTGATCATAAATGTCCGTTTTTATTATTTTTGTCTAAAAAAAAATAGAAAAAGAAAATCTATACATGACAGCAAAGTAAAAAATAATGAAATAAATGTTTTTGTTTGCTTAAATTGATATACGACGTAATGCCTACAAGTCGAACAGCGTTTGGCACAAAAAATATTGAAATTTTATTAATACACAGGCTTTTGCTGCCGATGCTGAACATTCTTGGACTTTCTGGGTAAGCTGCGACATGCTGATACATTCCACTAACGTTTCGGCAATGTCTGAACTCACCATTTATGGGAGTATAAATAAATACACATGCTGCAGTTACAGTCGGCAGTATAGGAGTACTGCCTGCATTCTACATAAAATTGTTATATAAGATGTATCATAAGCCTATTATTCAGAAAGCGATATCTGAATGCACAGTCAGTAAAAATAAACAACCCAACTATAATTTTTTCCCCAATTACTGTATTTTAACATCTCCACTTCATGATGGAACGATAATAATATTGACAAGGACTACTAATTGTAATAGCCGCAACTTGCATTTAAAAACAGCACACAGATCCGTGGCTTGCGGGGGTTCGAACCCACCGCTACCTCGTGATCCGAAGTCTCCAGCGTACAAACTTAGCACAGTAGAAAATTTCCAGTAATTCTGCCGTTATGTACTCCATCCTTTCCAAGGTGGCAGCTTGTATTACTTCGGAAGTATTGGTTGGGTTGCCTGCCACCAACACATTTTGTCACGAGCAATCAGTTGTCCGAATGATGCCCCTTTCGTTTCCTCATTATAGAAGCAATATTTGTTTTAGTGATATACGAAAATGCTTCGCGAACGGCACCAAATGAGTAGGACAACCTGCTTTTCGTGAGAAGATTTACGCACTGGATAGACTTCAGCATCCTACGTGCACACTCGCAGCTTTCCTTCGGCGATTGGCCACCTTTTTTTTTTTTTTTTTGTGTTACGTGAGTGAGCCAATCAGAACTAAGCTTCTCTTATACTGACCGTGCGTGACACGTAACAATTCAAATGACCCAATCGCGAAAGTGGTTCTGAACTGAAGTGTTACGGAACACTTCTTGTCCTGAAATCAGGCCCCCCCTACAAATAAGTCCACTATCACGCATCTCTGATATGCAACGGTTTTTCTTCTTTTATATTTCCCGGCACACAATGAAGCTCGGAGAGGTCCGTCACGTCCGAAATTTCCCACTACACTGATCACTTGTTATATTTTTACCCCGACACTAAACAGCTGCGGGCACACGCTTCCTGCGTACACGCAACATATTTTGTTGATTTAGAACATCAAATGATGCAAACAATAATTTCTATAATTTAAAAATTAACTTTCACGATCTCCCGTGGGGCAGTCGGCTGGTGCACCACCGATCTGGGGTGCGAGGGGCTCTGGGTTCGAATCCCGGATAAGGTATGGGTGTTAATAATTTAAGGTAGGTTATAAGTTAGTCTGTAAGCCATCCCCTGCTAAGCTTTCAAGCGTAAAACCGGGGGACATTAAATAGCTCTATATAATACAATACAACTTTAATGATTGGAACTAATTTCTACCGCAATCATACTGTGCAATATCAAGCCAGCCCGGAAGCTTTGACTTAAGTCACTGGCCTTAAGTCATCCTTGCTGCCACCTTGAAATGGATAAAGTATTGTTATGCGCAGCCGCTTCACATCCATGAAGTTACGTCACCTCCGCCCCCGGGCACGTGGCTGAGCGGTTAGTCTGCTCACCTCCCACCAAGGTGATCCGGATTTAATCCCCGGCCGGGTCACTCCGGATTTTCGCATGTGGGAATCGTGCCGGACGATGCCGTTGTTCGGCGGGTTTTCTCGGGGATCTCTCGTTTCCCCGCCCCAGCATTCCGGCGCTGCTCCATATTCAGCTCGCTTCACCCTCATCGGCTCTCACGACCAAATTGCTAAGAGCCGTCCAAATCTCTTCACTCACTCCACCCCCACCCCTCCACAGACGGACCAAGCTCTGAACGACGTCATCGGTACCTGGCGGAGTGGAGGGGGAAACCCAACACGGAACTGACGTCACTCCAGCCTGGCGCAAGTGTCTGCGACTTGGAGAGCCTCGAAAGTGCGAAGAACGTTCTGGGCCAGGTCACCTCAGCTATAAAAGTCGCAGCGCGTCCCGGTGTCGGCAGTCTTGACATGCATGCATGCATGCGACCTGTGAGAGTTGGAAGGCGAAAGTCGGTGGGGCAGTGCAGTGTGCGATTATAGAAAGATACGCCACTGGTACTGACTGGCTTGACTATAAGAAAGCAGGACTTGTTTTTGGTGACGGCCATTTGTTGACTATTAGCTATTATAAGGACGGTGATTGTTATTTAATTTACCTCTAACTGAGTTTGCAATAAAACTGCGTTCACTGGTAAAAATATAAAGTGTTAAAGCTTAGGCAGTTTCATTTCTGAATACAACAGCTGTATGCATTATATATCACTGTAAGTAAAGAAATCAAACATAGTTCTACATTTAATTAAAACTCCCATACGTTCCATACCTGGATACACCCCGGCGCACGTCACAGTATACGCTGTTCACGGTAATGTGAGTACTTTTGAGGCCCTAGTTACTTTTTCCTTTCAGCCAAATTTTATCCTTTAACCACCTTTTAAAATAAATATTGTCCTATAAGTAATAAGCACAATGTGTATATTCCATCGTACTCGAAAATTAAATATCTAAGGCTACAATAAAATATATTTATTCCAAATGAGAGGGCTTTCAAAAGTGCTCACTATAAAGTGAAGAGCCTATACACATCAATGACTCATATAGGCTGTTCACGGTAAAGTGAGCACTTTTTAAGGCCCTCCCAACATGTTTTAATCACTAACAAATATATCTTATTGCAGCATAATGCATCAAATTTTGAGGGGGGTGAAATGTATACACTGTGTTTATTCGTTAGAAGGCAATGTTTATATTAAAAAGCAGCAGGAAGATGGGAATAGAATGAAAGAAAAAATTGAGAAGGGCCTTAAAGTGCTCATTTTACCGTGAACAGCCTATAACTGCTTGTACGAAGGTCCGTACTCGGATCACTGCGGTCGCCTGTCCGTCGCGACGAATGCAACATTAACTAGCAGCCAATCACTCGTCTCTCTAGGTCGACGCGAGCTCACTCTCTGCCCCCCAGCCCTCGTCGAGAAAAAAACAAAGCCACGTCCCGCTGATGGATTATTCAAAGCAACGCAGACGTCACGATGACAAGACACGAACAATAAGCACTCCTAATCGAACCCGCCAATGTAGAGAAGCTTCTCATAGTCTTCCTTTTCTACGAGGTCACGCAGGACAAAACAAAACATATTTTATTGTTCTAGCTGTAACAAGTAACTAAAGCTGTCTGAGAATAAACACTTTTTGCGGTTGCACAGAAACCAAGCTAATTCCAAAACAAAACAAAACGACAATAAAGATACCGCCTCAGTCCATTTTGATACAGAGCTATAGCAAAATGTTATAAGTATAAACAGAAAACATAACGTTTCCGTGTAAATGCTGTTCATAGTACATGCACATAGTGTATTGTCCTCCTGTGGCTCCTCCATTGCAACGGGCTTCACCACTTTAATCATGCTGCCATCACGAACCACAGTGAAATTATTCGGTATGTAAATATTTCACATATATGTTAATGCTTACACTTAAACGCATTATAAAAAATAGAAAGCAGAAGATATAATTTCAGTATTCACAAATGCTTACCTGACGCTTTTGATTTAACGGTAAAGTATGGAACTGTTTTCCCTCCATTTTTATGGGTTGACTCCAAAGTGCTCGATTAATTGCGAATAGCCTATATTACTGTCCTGCACATTATTTTATACAGACGTGTAAGCGAATATCACCCGCAACCTGCTGCAGGAAACAAAAGAAATGATAGGGACATACTAATGTATTATGGCCAAAAGTGATTTCTGAAAGTAACCTGTTTCTTTGAATTTGTACCTCAAATACGAGTGAGCTTATGGATTTGTTGGATTGTACAAGACCTGCCACCACTGTAAGACCTAAACTTTTCAAAGAAACTATTTCCCCCTGGAAATTACTGATGTTGACGCGCTCATATTGCATTCTGCGACTATTCGTTCAGGACGTTAAATTTTACTAAAATGTCACCCTCTCTTGTTACCCCACCGTGGTCAAGGGCGAACAGATGCCTGCCATCTACAATTCTGATAACCAAACTAAGTTTCTTGTGAACTCGTATTGCGCTATTACACGCACCCCTGTTTACGCTAATATGTTACCTTAAATGTAATAATTATTGCTTTTTATTTCAAGGCTTTCCAATTGTGTATTACAGACTTTCGGCGAGAATTCCTCAAAAGCGCCGGAGAAATAACACAAGGCGTGGTCCAAAAACCAATTATGCTTTATGCTTTTACGTCCCCAACTCGATGAAAAACTAAGATTGGTGTAGCTGATAAATGCCACGAAAAATCATTGGATATAAATGACAGGTTGTGAAGCGGTTTAGGATCTTCATTTGGTCACACATCGTCCACAAAACTCACATTTACAGTTCGTATATTTCCTGTGATAAAATAATGGCGCGACTCAAACCTGTGCTGCGGTCTACCACCCTACACATATGGCAATAGGCGAGTAATGTGAAGCCAGGATGCTGAGACATGATCCCATCATTTCATTCGTGCAAAGTCGGTATGAAATTCCAATGAAGTCATAAATTTTTTTTTGCATGTAATGAAATAGTGTGGTATGTACTCCGATGAAGCCATGTGGATAGTCAGTTTTCTAAAATTTCAAAGTGTTTCAAAAAATCTATGGAGTGTGCAAGATGAATAGAGATGATGGAAAATCGTGAACATTTTTCGAACCAACATACGTTCTATAACACTCTAACTTGTTTAATCTTCCACGATTGGATGAACAAAGTTTTGACTCGGCTAAGTTGTTTGAAGACCAATCACGAACGTTCAGCCGTGTAGTGTCAGAATCCTCATTGGCCCAGTGAAATAGGCATACATGCGTGACAGCCAATAAGGAAATAAAACTTTCCGGACACGTGCACAGTGCGTTGAATCCTAGCAAACAGTCAACTTTTCACGCGCTAAACCATCATCCCCAAAGATGAATTAAAGGCAGGGTCTGGGAGACGTCTAATGTTCATAATCTTTCCCAACGAAAACTTTCAGTTGTTTCTATTCGGAAATGTGTATTTTGGAACAGGCTGCCGCCAAGGTGACGTGTGTTCTCCGTGTAGGAACATGCAAAACGATCTGCGCACGGGTCTTTGTAGTACGCCCAGCAATTTCCCCTTAGCAAGGCGACCTCACCTCAGCTCCTGCTATCAAGTGCACCGGCGGAAAAAGCTATCCGATGCATAGCGACGTTAACAGACCCGGCGCTCCGAGACTACAAGGTATAGAACTTGGCTCCGCTCGAAGGCGGAGATACAAGTACCGCACGACACACTTTGCACTTGTGAGAATGTCTTTCAAAATTGTTCCTTGTTACTTGCTCCGCCAACTATGACCTACAACTAGCGCTCACGGCGTTCTATATGGAATGTGCATTTCTACGGCACGTGTGTCCACATGCTAAACACAGACTTTCTGCCTTGTACAGCAAATGATTAAGCAAATATCGCTTAGCGAAAGAAGTAAACGATAAAATTCACTTTAGAAATTAATTAATACAACTACAAATACGCAAAATATAAAAGCAACCGTACGGTGAAAAAGAAATTGTGGATACATAATCTAACCGTTCAATTAAGTGATATTTCAAATAACGTGACAGAAAGAAACGTGATATCGCTTTCAAAATCGTGTTAAAAATACTTCTCGCTCTTTAATTCACTTATCGGCTCTCAAGACCTCACTGCTAAGAGCAGCCCAAATCTCTTCACTCACTGGCTCTTTCTTTAATTATTTGACGACTAGGGCGAAACAGATGTTACCTTCAACCAAAAAAAAAGGGGGGGGGGGCTAGCTAACAACTCGCAATTTCATGTAGTTAAGAACACGTAAATTCAAGCAGTTGTTGACAGACAAAATATTTTGTTTATTTTGCAAGAAGCTCTCTCTACATCAGCCAACTGGCGTGAAACGGACACGTACTTTGCACTTCGCTGTTACCTTATGCAATGTGGCCGCCGCCGCCGCCAAACCCTCATACGCCATCGAATGGCCTGTGTCTCGTGAGACCGGGAGCCTAGACTCCCATAACTCACAGGGTGTTTGTAAAGACAAAATGCACCCCGACACGTATTCAAATCATTGGGTAAGGCGCCGGGGCGCCGCGTGTAGCTGCGGTTTCTTGGGCTCCGGACCCATGTTAAGGCTGTTTAATTTTTTGCCTATTTTTTTTAGTTAAGTTATATGCAATGTGGCAAAACAAGGAAGTGCTAAATCAGTGCGGCGAATAAATGCCCAGTTGCGACCGGCACCACACAACTGAACACTTTAATGGGACGGAAGGAAATATTCAGAAGTAACTTGTCTTGGGCGACGACTAGTTACAGCTGACATGCACCGCGTGTCCTGCTGGGTTGCGCGCGTTTCTGGAAATTCCAAAATCTCCCGGAGTGGAATCAGCCGTGAATCAGAACATATTTCACGGCTACTTGAACTGTATCAAATAATGTTACAGTGATGAAGTAATCTTCCGGAAACCTTACAGGCGAAATAAACTTATAATTGTGTTCAGTCTTAGGTTCTAACCGAGATACGCAGCGAAGTTACAGCATCCTTGGTTCATGGAAGTTACAACGTTCTGTGTTAATGAAAACTACAACGTCCCTAGCTAAGGCGGTAGTATCCTTGCAATTTCATTTATTTTTATATCTCTTTATAACATACTGTTGATTTAATATTACAATTCAAGCCTTATCAGTACACTAGCGACACGGCACAGCGTCGCTCAGGTGCGATTTATAAATATGGGGTTGTTTAGGTATACAGTAAGCAAATGACACAGGATTAATAACGTGTTGTTAAAAAGTCGTCGTAAGTGAACCCCTATTTTTAAAAAGACAAAATGGCCACTGTGAGTCATCCTTATAAGATAAACATACGCTGTCGCGGACTTTACATTAATGTGGTGTAACACTTATGGTTTAGTCTGCGTAAGCCATGTAAGCGCCCGGAAAGCAGCTTTTTCCGACTTGATTAGAAAACGTCAACATGTTTCTACTATCCTTTACATTAAATATTAATGTATTATATACCTAAGTATTTCTCAAAAAATTCTCTAAATTATGGTGAAAACCGCTTGCAGCTTTATACGAACACACAAATACACGCGGCTGGGTACTATTTTGTTTTACACTATGTACGTATAAGGAAAAGGGATTATGAACTACTTTTCAGAATTCCTGAAAACGTAACACGCCGATTTAAGTTTGCATTTTCTCGTGAGAAGTAGGTAGGTAAGTAGGTAGGTAGGGCTGAAGATTACGTCAACAGGGAAGTCATTAGAGACGGAGTAAGTCAGTTAAAGAAGCAGTAACGGGGCAGGAATCGCCCAAGGCCTGTAGTAAACAACCATTCCAGCATTCGCCCGGAGTGATTTCGGGAAACTATGGGAAAATGAAATCTGGATGGTAGTACCGGGATTCGAACCCAAGTCCTCCCGAATGCCAATTTGAAAGTAAACCACCGTGTCACCTCGCTCGGTTATTCGTGTGAAAATGTAGACAAGAAATGTAGAGAGAATCTTTACTACTGATACAAATGCGCCTAAACAACATGGGCAAATTACTGTGGACATAAATATCGGTTAAGGTATGCTGTATGTCTTGACAGCCCTCGTTTACAAATATTTGATCTGAAAAGAAAGCCACGGTGAAAGAAACAATAAAACTTTCAACACTAAGTGTACTGGGACTATCACTCCAAACAGTCTTGCTGCGAAATGTCTAAATACTGTTCGCAATAAAGTAAACATTTTTGAAATGCACCTTAGAAAAGTCACTATCCATACCTGCGCATATTGTAAAGGGCGCACTGAGTGACATGCGCCGAGTAAAGTTGGTAACGATTGTTGGAAAGTAGTGCCATATATCAAAGTCGTATGAAAAATGTTACGTAACCATTTGTGATAACTAAAATGAGTTCATTAGCTTTCTGTTTTTCTAATGCATCAAAGTGTAAAAACGAGGGCAGATTTGTAAAATATTTACATTTCTAATAATTTCACAGTTTCTCTTGCCCGACGCACGAATAAAATAATGGCCAAGGCGGAAGAATACACAACGTGCACAGCACACATGTAGATCTCAAGCAGGGTTTCGAAAGTGTTCATTTTACCGCGAACAGTCCCTACACATGTGCAAGTAAACACTTCATTGGCTGCTGCACTTTGCTTACGTCACTTCATTTTCCTTGCCCACTCGGAACTCACCAGCTGTGTCAACGAACTTCTGTCATTGGCCGGCTGTATTGGATGGTGCAGCCAATTTCACGCGCACCTATAACACTACAATACATTCACGATAACTTCCAACATTTTTGAAGCCGTGTTTGAAGTTCTACTTCCAGAATATTACTCCGCCTCATACAAACAAAGCTTAATCTAGTCTACCCAATTAAACAAAGAGAACAATACACCGCATTCGTGCGCGCTCGGTGTAATCATATTTTGCATAAAACCACTTTTAATAGACACTGCGAACACACCTATTTTCCCTCTTTTTTAATTCATATTAATTATAAATCTAGTATTATAATGCATAGATAAAATATAAGTAAAAGTTAGACTTAATCAAAAATAATGCACTTTCATGTTACCAACAGTATAAAATGCTTGTGATACATGCCATTTAGGAAACGATCAAACACGTCATACATGGGGTGATTTTTCAAAGGTTTGGTTCACAGAATATGCAGAAACCACGTATAGACTACAATCATAATTGTGGCTAGTGTTTCTAAGCTCATCATGCGGAGTAACGCATTTTAGTTCATCGGTTTTATTCTGCCGGAAGAAATCTTTCAAAGATTTTTCCATCCTTGATTACTAAACTCTTGCATTGTTTAAGGCTGTTCACGATAAAGTGAGCACTTTACAAATGAACCTTAGATAAATATCACGGCCCCTGCATGCATATATATTTTAATGGGTGCACGGAGTGACATTCGCCCAGTAAAATTGGTAATGATGGATGGAAAGTAGTTCTATATCTTAACATCGAATAAAAAGTGTTTGGCAACCATTTGTGATAAATAAATTATTTCTTTGGCTTTCTGTGTTTTTTTAATGCATCGAAGTGTTAAAATGAGGTTAGTAAAATATTTACTTTTCTAATAAATCCACAGTTTCTCTTGATCGAGGTATGAATAAAGTGATGAGGCCCATGGCAATGTTAACTTTACATAAGGCGGAAGAATACACAATGTGCATACAAGTAGATTGTAAGCAGGAGTTTCAAAAGTGCTCATTTTACCGTAAACAGCCTTTAGTAAATTGTTGCCGTACGGTACACGGGCATCGTGTTATAGGCTATTCACGGTTAAATCAGCACTTTTGAAAGTCCTGCTTAAAATCTGCTTGTATGCACGTTGTGTAGTCTTCCGCCTTTTGTAAAATTAACATCGCCATAGACCTCATCACTTTATTCACGCGTCGGTCACGTGGAACTGTTAAATTATCAGAAAAGTAAATATTTTATGAATCTGCTCATTTTTACAATTCGATTCATTGAAAAAAAAAAAAAAAAAAAAAAAAAAAAAAAAAAAAAAAAAAAAAAAAAAAAAACAGAAAGCGAAATAAATAATTTGAATTTTCATAAATGGTTACCTGACACTTTTTATTCGACGTTAAGATATGGAACTACTTCCCATGCATCATTACCAAATTTACTGGGCGCATGTCACTCAGTGCACCCGTTAAAATATATTCAGTTAGGGGCGGTGACTTTTTTCTAAGGTTGATTTCAAAAATGTTAATTTGACCGTGAACAGCTCATGAAGAAGTTAATCCCAGCTGGAAGGAATGACTTCTCCACATGCACCGGTGCTTGGGGCGGCGGCAGTTGCCTGCGAGCGCCTGACCAGCCTCGTGTTGTTTCCAGAGGCACTGTGGCAAGTGGAGCAGGCAGAGGTGTTGTGGTCGCGCGGGAGAACTTCGGAACTCCGCGCGCACCGCAAAACAACGCGTCTATTTCCCTGCACCCCGCCTCCACGCGCGAGATAACCGGACCTAACAGCTGGCCGCTGGAGAGACAGTCTTTCGCAAAACTGGTTCCCCTGGGGCAGCCGTGTACGCCGGGTTGCCTGCACTGTGCCCCTTGATTCCGTTTACAGCTTACATGTGTAGTCTATTCGCGGTTTCTCCGCACTCTTTAAACAAACCTTTTAAAAATCAAACCATGATTGTTTCCTAAATACGCCATTTATCACAAGCCTTTTACATTTTTATTAACATGAAAGACCCTTAAGGCCAGGCTTCGCCATACACGGGCGTATAGGTAATTAAATGCTAAATTCGGACAAAGATTTCTCAGTCTTTTTTTGTGGTCGTATTTTCAACTAAAGATATTTTGTTTGATAGTGAACGCATCTAGATTTGTAAACAGTTATAAAATTAATTTTTTTTAATGTTAAATTCACTTTCTTATTACTTATAAAATGTAACAATATTATACAAAATTAAAAAATACTTTTAAAATTTAAAATTAAAATTTGGAACGTTTACAAATCTAGATGCGTTCATTCCCCAACAAGAAATCTTTAGCTGAAAATACGACCGTATAAAGTGACAGAGAGATCTTTGTCCGAATTTAACATTTAATTCCCTATACGCACATGATTGGTGAAGCCTGACCAGTATTTTTGTTAAATTATACATTTACTTATATTCTATTTATAAATTAAAATATACTCCTCATAACTAATATGATTAAAAACAGAGATAAAATACGTGTGTTGGTAATCCCAAGTCATAAATAGTTCTTATGCAAAACATTATTAAACTGAATGCGCACAAATATAATCCCCTGTCCCTTTGGTGTGATTTTATAGACTTAGTTGAGCTTTATTTTCATGAGGCGGAGGAATATCCTGAAAGAAGAACTGCGCAGGACTTCAGAAAGTTGCAACTAACCACGAATACACTGAAGACCATCCACAAACGACGTGCCCTCGTCAAACTGGAGGTTTGCCTGCGTGAGGCACGGAGTCAATGGGGCGATAAGAACGATGCTGGCTGGTGTTTGTACCGCAGTATCGCCTCTTCGTGCAGCGCAAATAATTGGCGCAAAGTTCGCAACTACGGGACTTCAAGCGGCGACCCTACGATTTCATCGGTGGAGAGCCTGTACAGAGACGTTTAGTGCAATCACCTAGTTTGGTATGTGCAAAATTAGTACCGTGTCGGATAAAGAAGCAGATTTTTAAAACCCCACTTTGGCCAGCGGTTAGCTAGTTGGCCAACCCACCACGACAATTCGGGTTCAATTCCCAGGTAGGGTCCCCCTCGCTGCAGGAAACGTGGCGGACGCTGCCTGTACACATCACGGCTTTCTACATCTCGAAGCCCATTCACACTGTCAAATTTTTTCATTTAAATATATTTGACAATAAAATTGGAAGACTAAATATGGCCACAAAATTTCTCTTTTCAACAAATTATATCAAATAATTTTCAATGTAGTTGAAAATGAGCTACACTGCCAAATCTTGTTACTGGGTGAATCTCGTATAGATTTTTATTTCAAAATTATTTTCAAAGCGAGACACTACTACTGTGTTACCAGGCAGTCCATTACAGGAAGAAATGTAACTAATGTGATTTATTTTCACTTTTTTCATTGAACTCAAATTTTATTCATCAGAGATTTTTCCTGCGCAATGAAATTGAATGCTTCTGAGTTCTTAATTTTATGTGCAATATTCACTTGTAATAGCATTCATGCTCAGACAGCTCCTTCATTTACATATTCGTTTACAGCAACAGTTCGTTATTTTAAGGTTTCGTGATGTCAATTTTCTTCGCGTACGGCTTTTACTCGCTGAGCCCGTAAAACAACAAATAAATTTTAGAACTTAGAACCGGTCCAATCTGCAGATGTTTGATGTAAATTGGAGCCATCCAACTATCTGAGGGGCCACGGTGGCTGAGCGATTAGCACGCTCGCCTCCCACCAAGACGAACCTGGTTCAATCCCCGGCCGGGTCACCGGACTTTCGCAAGTGGGAATAGTGCCAGACGATGCCGTTGGTTGAAGGGTTTTCTCGGAGATCTCCATATTCTCCCGCCCCTTCATTCCGGCACCGCTCCATATTCACTTCAATCACCCTCACCGACTCTCAAAACCTCGCTGTTATAAGAGCCGCCCAAATAGCTTCACTCACTCCAACTTTGTCGGACAAATATGACGGTGTTTATGACGTTCCGGTAACTTTATTTGACGAAACTTATTGGAAGCAATTTGACAGTGTGACAGCGGCTTTACGTGGCAAGGAATAATTGTGTGAATAGACTGCAATGAGAGGACGTAAAGGCGACACGAGCGACCTGACGACAAGACCATCAATCAACTCGCTCTCCCCTCTACAATACGCCAGGGAGTGCCGCGGAGGGGCGCATGTAGGTCAACGAGCGTCTCAACAGACGGCAGACCACGGAAGCGTGTAAAGACGCAGATTTATATCTTTCGGTCCGCGAATTAACAAACCCCGGTCCCCTTGGGGGAGCCAAACCCGTGCGGCGAGCAGTCTTGCCAACCTACAAACTACTTGGCTACATGCGTTTGGAAATTCGACTACAAATACAAACTAAAGCTACAATCCATTCACGGTTACTTCAGCCTTTTCTGAAGTTCTGCTTCCAGGATATTCCTCCGCCTCGTACAAGCTAAACTTAACCAAGTCTGAGAAATTTCACCAAACGGACAACACGCCTCATTCGTGTACAATCAGTGTAACTGTATTTTGTATAAGAACTATTTCACACTAGGCGTTACCAACACACAGGTTTTCTCACTATTTCTTATTCTAATAATTTATAAATGAAACATTATAATCCATAGACAAAATATGAATAAAATTTCAATTTAACAGAAAAAAAGTAACTTTTATGAACACAAGTATAAAACGCTTGTGAAACGTGGCATAGATTTGAAATAACTAAACACGCCATACGTGGAGAAATTTTTCAAACGTTTGATTCAAAAAGGGCGAAGAAACCGCGAATAGACTATGCACTCCAAACCTAAAGAATATGCACACCACAACTGAAATAAAATAATAATAAACACTACATTTCTTTTTACATTAATAATAATCATTATGTCAATTCTGGAACTAATTTATGCTTTATTTAGTCACGCACTGTCAATTAGACAAACAAGAAATCCAAGTATTGTTCAAAGCATCGGGAAGAATTTGTGTTATAATACGCGTAAAACCTTGTTGTGATACAAACAGGCCGGATTGTTAGAGGTCTCTGTTATTTGAAGGAAAAAAAAATGTCTGCTAATGGAGGTAATAAGACACAAAGCAAGTTTGTCAAAGAAAAAGGGACGAGGAGGGAATTGTCACGGATCTGTAATAAGTAGTACCATCCTAGTATTCGCGAAGCGTGATCTCGGGAAACCTTTGCAACGTCACTCGGCGCCACAATCCCGCGTTTATTAGTTTTGACAACCTACTTCCCTATGGAGACAGTAATTTTGTGACCTCGCACTTATCAGTCCCGTTGATTATATATTGTACGGAAATAAATTTGAATAAACGAGCAAACAGCTTTATTTGCACTTAATGAAATAGGTTTCAAAAAATGATCGAGACACTTTTAGGATTCGCTGCAAGAAGAATAAATTGGAGAGTTGTAAGTGTTAATTGGAGAGTTGTAAGTGTTAATTCTAACTTCTTATTCAGGTTTCCTCAAGATCCCATAAGCCTTATTATTACCGCGAGTTTTAACCTGGTCTTCGCAAGAGTACTAAACCTAGCTGAATATGTTTAATTAAGAGTTACGAAAATAATCTACGTATGATCTAACGGCTGTCACGTTACACAATGAGAGCAGAAATCAAGATGGCCGCACCGGGATTCAAACCCAGATCTTCTAGAATGTGCGTCCAAAGTATTACCACTGCGCCACCAACCCGGCCATTCTGCTACAAGCTATACAATAGGAAGCATACAAGTATAGGCTGTTCACGGTAAAGTAAGCACCTTGGGGCCCCTTGGTTACTTATTTCCTATCAGCCATTTTTTATCCTTTAATCTGCTTTTTAAAATAAATATTAGCATGTAAGTAGCAAACGAAGTGTATATATTTCACCGGACTCGAAAGTTAACGTCTAAGGCTACAATAAAATATATTTATTGACTACTATTCCAAATGAGATGGCTTTAAAAAGTGCTCACTTCACCGTGAATAGCCAATAGAGAGTTTTAACTCAAGAGTATAACGAGAGGTCCTTATCCGATTAATCTTTTTGTCGAAGAAAGCCGAAATAGGTTCTATAGTACTGCCAACTTTAGAACACAGAGTAAGACACATTCTCAATTTGTTATGTTGGTGGTATTTTAGAAACCTCGCCAGCTGTTATTATTTGTTTTCCCTCCCATATTGTGAGTTGCCTGTGTTTTCTGGGCAATATCATTCTCTGGCACTTCTCTTATTCACAGTATTTCATGTCAAAAACACATCTGAGCGAATATAAACTGTAGGTGAAATACAACATCCCGAACAGTTTTATGCGTGTATTCATGAAAATACACGTAACACGAATAAACAGACGTTAACAACGCTTACACAAAGCAGTCTGTGCTATACCACAATTATCATTAAAATAAGCAAATCAATAATTAGTTTATAAAATATTTAAAGTGATAAACTACATGATTGTTTACTGTATATTAATGCTATGTGAATATAGTATATACTTTGTTTAAATATGTTATCATTTTTTCTTTTACTGCCGAAATTGTAAGACCGTAGAACCTCGACTTCGGGTATCTTCGGTATAGGCAAGTCACGGTAAAGTGAGCACTTTTTAAGGCCCTTTCAACAGTCACTAACCACTAATAAATATATTTTATTGCCGCCCCAGACGCAAACGTTTAGGAGTGGTAAAATGTATACACTGTGTTTATTAGTCAAATGGCAATGTTTATATTAAAAATTGACAGGAAGAAAGAAATATGATGAAAATAAAATTTAAGCAGGACCTTAAAAAGTGCTCATTTTTCCTTGAATCGCGTATAAGATTCCGTTTTCCCTATTCAAGTTACGGCCATAGAATCAATACGAGGTAGACCGATCTCGCTGGCTGCGCCCAACCAATCTAAGTGTCCCAACATTGAACTCCGTTTCTGCCAACACGACTAGAAAAATCGGCATAGTTTGGATTTTAGGTTAGAAAACTGATTTGTAAACAAGTGCTTAGGGACGCTTTTATACTTCTTCTAACCTATTTGCAATGCAGTTTGACTAAATTCAAATTGGTAAAATTATTTTATTACTTTAATTGTGCTTTTCACTTAACAATTAAGTTGTAAACAAACACGTCCGTGACGGACGTGATGACCATGTGACTTTGACTTTGGGTATTATTACGGAAATGACTCAAGGTCATATCCACACAAAAAGGGGTTAGGAGCGTAGCTGCAAGTTAATTATAGAGCTTTTATTGTAATTGAGGGGGTTTTATTCATGACTTATGACACAGACAATACAATACTGTACGAGTTACTGTAACGGGGAGCTACTGTAAATGTTATTAAGTTATTATTATAAATTAAGTTATGACTATATAACGCCATACTTCT
Organism: Dryococelus australis; assembly: GCA_029891345.1. Classification (NCBI taxonomy): domain Eukaryota; kingdom Metazoa; phylum Arthropoda; class Insecta; order Phasmatodea; family Phasmatidae; genus Dryococelus; species Dryococelus australis. The sequence continues at coordinate 29,999,378 of CM056998.1, read as the reverse complement.
TTATATCTAAGATGGACAGTCCCCAGTTGAATCTTGATGCCGGAAGCTTTTTACAGTTGATCGGATGGACAGACACGCCCATGCTGCGATCTTCCCTGGCAGCTGGTCAGATGTAGAAAGACGCCGGGCCCTGCCTTACAGTGGCCTATATCGGTGCGTCGTTCAGGCGTCAGTGTCCTCAATCGCTGGCTGGTGGAGGGGGTTTTTGCAAGCGGCCTCGCCCGGTGGTTGCTGCAATTAGTTGTCGCAATTACTGAGGTCCTGATTTTACTCTGAAGTTGCGCTGGCGGATTCATGTATGTGTTCCCAGTTAGGGCTCTTCTATAAGATCATAACAGGTTTGGGGTAGGTCACTGTAGAGCACATGCGCAGAAGACGAATAAGCGGTCTACGGTTACGAGGGCCTGCCATGAGAATATAATATAATTTGGCTACGGGTGGCAGCACTGGCGGCGGGAAGGTGGCTGAGGGTGAAAGTGACGGGGGCCGGGTTGGGGAGGCTGACATGTGCGAACCGGCGGAATAAACCAGACCTCTAGCCGCCAGCCCGGCTGGGCGCTGAGCGTAGCGGAGTTGCCAGTTCCGTCCTTACGACACACCGCGGCATATGGCGCTCGTCGGCGAGGCCTGTGGGGGGGGGGGGGGAGGGGAGAGATGGCAGCGTGTGGTTGGGGTGGAGCCATACGAGTAGGCCTTCTCCGCACTACACATTCAAACCACAACGCGGCTAGATTTTTATAAGCATGCTATTTGAGGCACCAGTAGCTTGTGGCAGGGTTTTAAGAGACCAATTGTCAACCAGAACGTTGAATTTACTTATATTTTATTTGTTTATTCACTAGGAAAAACTACGAAAGCGCCTGGTGAGGGGGGAGGGATAAGCTATTTTAGTATATTTATCACACAACTAGAGCATTGGTAAATCAAAATTCCTACAGGCTGTTCACGATAAAGTGAGCACTTTTGAAATCGACCTTAGGAAAAAGTCACTGTCCCTGCATGCATATATTCTAACGGGCGCACTGAGTAACATGCGTTCAGTAAACTTGGTAACGAACGATGGATGGAAAGTAGTTCCATATCTTAACGTCGAATGAAAAGTGTTAGGTGAACGTTCGTTATAACTTAAATTATTTCTTCTAACTTATGGTTTTGTATGTATCTAAGTGTAAAAAACGAGCATGTTTGTAAAATATTTACTTTTCTCGTAATTTCACAGTTTCACTGGATCGACGCATGGATAAAGTGATGAGGCCTTTACCAGTGTAAATTTTCAATAAGGCGGAAGAATATGCAAAGTGCATAAAAGTAGATCTTAAGCAGGGCTTTCAAAAGTGCTAATTTTACCGTTAACAGCCTATAATAATTATTACCTTCATTTATGATGGCCAATGAGCATACATCGCAGATTATTTAGGTTGCAGGACAAGACTCCAAGCACGTACAAGCTTGTTTTCCTTCAATGATAGAATAGTGGTTTCGGCACGCCCTTGGAATTTCTTCACCCAGTAATGAAGAAATGATGTGAAGCAGCGGCGTGTGGTGAAGTGTTGCAAGGCAAGCTAGTGGTTGCTCAGAGCTGTACACACTCGGCGGACGCAGAGGGAACCAGTATAACCAGAGTGGAGCCGGGAGAAACTGGATGTATTGCGGCCTCACACGAGAGAGCAGTGAGGCACCCATTATTAGGGACATGAAAAATTCGCGTTATTATTTAGCATCAGACTGAACTTCATAGTACTGTATGCACTAGAGCCGGCGTCGTTTCTCCAATGGCTGCTGCATAGATTTGAAGTCACTCCCTCTCAGACTGAACTACACGTGATTGGCGCACACAATTCTGACGCGTTCCTTTATTGGAGCAGAGTCGCCCAGGACGTGTCACACAAAGTATGGTCCAATGACAAACGTATTGCATAAATACACGTGTTTCAAGTTTAACATGTCCCCAAATAATAAAGTGAATTTTGCAAGTCTCTGCCCATTACACACGTGCTGTGATGTCAACTGCACTACTACGATCAAGTGGCCGATGTGTCAACTAGCAAACGAGACTTAGTATAGCACAGAGACAAAGCACAGCTGGCATTGCAACAGTTCACCACACGCTGCTGATGTGAAGTATATGTGCAAACAAGTCGATTAACCAAGATCCCACTCACCACGACAGCAGTCATTGAACGAACAGTTGTGGCCCAAGTGGGTCAAGAACTCGGAAGACAAGGCTGCTGACAAATGAATTCGTGAAATCCATGTACAAATACAAAACACACGAATATATAGTTAATAAAGTAGTTATATCTTTATATATATATAATTCTTCTGTGCGTGTGTATGTCACTGAACTCCTCCTAAACGGCTGGACCGATTTTGATGAAATTTTTTGTGTGTGTTCAAGTGGATTCGAGAATGGTTTAGATTCACAATTCGGTCCACTACAAAATGTTTTTTTAATAAATTTTTTATTTATAAGTTATTGTTGATCTTGGAATGTTTTACATTGTATCCGGCAGACAGCGCTGCGATCGCGGTGTCGAATATCCAAAAATATTTCATTTTACTTCCAGTTTGTCACGATAGTGGCGCTGCGATCAGATTCAGGAGAATTTCGTAACTTTGTGTTGTTATTGTGTTAAAATAAATCGCGTGCTAATTGAAATATTACATTCAGATGTAATTAGTGTGTGAAGGGTTTTGAAGTGTAGATAAAAACTATACATTGTGCAAATTCGGTGCGGCATTGAAGTGAGTATTTTACATACATTCCTATCAAATTTACACGTGCGTTGATTAACAATCATCCTAACCTACAAATTTATACCCCGCAAGGATTAACCAAAAATATTGTACATTCAATGGCATTACGATATATTTATTTTTTGTACATTAAAAAAATATACCTGTTATGAAAATAGCTCGAGTTTTATCTTTTTTAATTTTTTTTTTTAAGTTTCTATTCAACATAGCTTCTATATTCAACTTAGCTCATAGTATATACATATTCACACGCAATCGATAGGTCGAATTGTGGTAACTGTACATGTGATGACGTCAGGTATTGTAATAACTTTTTTTTATAAAAATTTTCATCAAAACGGTCCAGATTGTTACAACTTATTAAAAAAAATTTGAAATTTTCGGATTTAAGACATATGTACAGGACAACGTCTGTCGGGTCCGCTAGTGTGTGTGTGTGTGTGTATATATATATATATATTAGTGTGTGTATATATATATATATACACACACACACACACACACACACCTGCATTTCTTCGCTAATGTGCTAAAAACAGTGCATGATTCTTGTTACGGTATTTAATACATAAATATAAATTACCCTAGTTAGGAGCTGAAGGCAAGGAGAAGAACAAGGATATAAAACGCGGGTCAAAGACAAACTAGGTGAAAAGGAAAGTGTTTTTAAATGGGCCGGGGGGGGGGGGCTGAGGGAAGGGGGGTAATGCTTTCAAGATTACATTTCTTAGGTGTCCTTTTAAACGTAGCAACGCCGCTTGTGTTTCGAGAAGCTGCAGCTACTGCTCCCCCCTCCCCCCTCCCACTCGCCCTGAGACTACTTCCGACCAATTGTTTCCCTTCCCGTGGGGAAGTGACCTGACATTCGCAGAGCTCCCAAGTCCTATGTTACAGAGACGCTACTAAAGTAGCTACGTCCACTCTTTTATAGACTTAGAGACAGCAAACATTTTTGGTTCCGGAGAGCTTCAATAAGAAAAATGTTAATATAAGAAAGGTTGTTCAGTTTTACCCCCAGCTTCTCTGAAGAAAGACAACAAATGGCGAATAACTTCTGTAGTTTGATTTTAAATACTATTCCCGCTAAATTGATCACTTTTTAAGACTCTTCCAGCAGTTATAATGACCATAAAAATCATATTTTATTGTGACGTTAACTTTTGAGAGCGCTGTGCTTATTAGTCACATAGCAAGTTTAATTTAAAAGATTGGCGATGAGATACGAACGAGTTGAAAGAAAATTTGATCACGGCCTTAAAAAGTGCTCCCCTTACCGTCAACAGCCTACACGATACTGTATTTGACACAGCGCCACGCAGGTAGGAGGAGCCTCGATTAACTAGCAGTAGTGAGAGCTGCGCGATGATTGGTCGTAGGCACTTAACCGCAGCGTGATTGGCCGGTGTACCACGTTACGACAAATGAACAGTTTTTATTGAGCGCCTTACTTTATACTTTTGCATCAACAGCATATCTCTGTCTCGCTCTCTCTCTCTCTCTCACTATGTATATGTTCATGTACCTTTACATCGATATTTTATCTATCCGTCCACATATCAATCCATCTATCCACGTATACATTTCTCTATCCACATATCCATATATTTTTCCATAGAACTTTCTATTCATACAACCATCTAGTGGTGTAGCCAGTAGTGTGGGGTGAACTGTTGCAAGGTAAGCTGATGTTATCTCCGTGCTGTACCCTGTTGCTTGCTAGTCTACACCTCCACCACTTAAACTTAGCTCGGCAGCTGATACCACAGGACGTGTGTAATGGGTTCCTTGCTGCTCGCTTGTGAGTGGTCGGAATACATTCACTTTCCCTACGCAGCGCTGTGGTTACTGGCTCCTACTGCGTGCACCGAGAATGTACAGCAATGAGCAAGCACTATCTTATCTTGCAACACTTCACCACACCCCACCGGGTGTAGCGGAATATTTCGACTTTGGGACATCCAATGCCGCATATTCTTTGCTCAAAACTGTATAAGGGTGGTCCGAGAACACCCCCCCCCCCCCCCGGGGGTCACAAAAAAAAAAGGCAACACAAAAAGAAATATGTAAATATTTGTACGAGCCGCGGTGATGCGGTGTTGTCAGAATACTTACTCGCCTCCCAAAATAAAATAAAAAGTCCGGTTTCGATTCTCGGCGGGTTCTCCTCGGATTTTTGCGTGTAGGAAACGTGGCAGACGTCGCCGTTAGCCGGCGGGTTTTCTCGGGGTATTCCTGTTTTCCCCCACCCATGCAATCCACCGCTAATCCATGATCGCCTCACTTCGACCTTGCCGTCGCTCAAAATACCTCAGTGATAAAGGGGGTGGGGGCTAAGTATTCCACTATATTGGATTTACATAGCCTATATTCCTCAATTAACTTGATTTCCAGAGTCAGTATTTAAAAAACCAAACTTAAGCCTATCAAGGCAAAGGGAATAACACCTTTATAGTTATTTCTATATCCAGTATCATTTATTCTATTATTCGTTTCACATCTGAAACCGTAATTAAATATTGCCTCATTATTTAATAATTTCAGTCTCTCGTGGGAAAATACGAATATAACGAAACCGCAAAAACCTCAGAGATATTATGTCGTCCTCTATGTCTTGTCAAGCTTTGATTTTCAATGTTAAGATATACATTTTCATCATTTTTTAAACTCCAACATTGAAGGGATACTACCACAGTAAGCACCAATCTAGCTAGACCTCTCAACTCAGCTAAATATTTGTGCAGGCAACTGTATTCCACCCACGCACCCATTATTACGATACATTATCCAGTTGCTATGCCAGTAAATACTACAACCGCATGGCCGAATGGACAGGCATGCCACCTAGAGTCGGGAAAAACACGAAGAACACAGTAGGAAAGAAACCCTGCTCCTGGTGATCTGTGCCAAGCTGATACGTGACTAACGCTAAAGTACGGTTTGCACTTTGAAATTTAATTGCAATTTTTTTTTTCTTCCAGAAAACTTAACGCGTTACTGATATCGGCCAACTGACCTATCGCTCTCCGGTCGCTCGAATGTTTATCCTTTCCGTATTTTGTCTCCAAAATATTCCCGTTTTATCTTTCCTCGAGCGCACGCCCCTTTGCCGACTCACGTCTCAACGGAATAAACACAACTGCACGTGTGGTAGCCTACGCCAACCACAAAACGGGAGAAAAAAAGTGCGGGGACACCAGCCAATCAGCATCCAGGGAATAACGTGCTCGATACTAGCTGAACCAACAGAAAACAGTACACGGCAAGGCGGAGCCAGAGACACACGGCGTTCTACAGTAACACGCGGCCAATCAGCCCCTGGTTACCCCTACAGTACAAGGACGCAGAACAGGTAAGAGAATTACGAGAATTTGGGCGGCTCTTAACATCGAGGTCTTGAGAGCCGATGAGGGTGAAACGAGGTAAGCATGGAGCAGCGCCGGAATTAAGTGGAGGGGGAAACGAGAGATCCCCGAGAAACTCCGCCGATCAACGGCATCATCTGGCACGACTCCCACTTGCGAAAATCAGGGGAGACCCGGCCGGCGATTGATCCCGATTCGCCTTGGTAGGAGGCGAGCAGTCTAGCCGCTCTGCCACCGCGACCCCCGACAACTAGGTTACATTAGTATTCTGGAGTATTCTGTTGTCATGTCGCTTCACTGTGCTCGTCTGCTATGCGGCGGAAGTCAATCGCCGATCGTAATGTCTGTGGACACTCGATCACTTGCAGACAACTAATTAATTTCCTGTTACGATTTTACGTGGCGTCTCCCCCTTTTGTAGTTACTGTCCGTTTGCAGAAAGACAGTCGTAACTAACTGTTGATTTAAGTTTCATTTGTGTTTTGCTTAAAGTTTCATTTCAACTATTGCTCTATAAAATTCTTCTCAGAGAATGCAAATACTTTGTTTTCCCCTGGCTTTCCTTTTATCCACTCCATATTTGGAACGCTCATTTATGCGTGGCTGTGAAGCTGCTATTGTTTTCATCATGTATCAATGCTCTCCCCCTATTGTATTTATGCGTGGCTGTGAAGCTGCTATTGTTTTCATCGTGTATCAATGCTCTCCCCCTATTGTATTTAAAAGCATAATCAACGTGCTGCAACGTAGCTTTGGCCGTTTTTGATGTTTGAAACAATTCTTTGGCGCTACATAATAGTATTTTGCCCATGAACAGTGTACGCCACTCCATGTTGTCTACTACACTTTTCTTGGGTCTTTTCACTGGACATAATATAATTTCATGCGTATTATTTTTTTTCTTTTGCAACTCCAGCCGGATTGAAGTCACGCGATTACATTTTTATAAAAGAGCATTTCTCTTCTCATATCAGACGACATTTACCATTGTGTAATATTAAAGGTACGTACGTCCATTTATTTATTATATTTATACCTTTTTACGGTTTGCAATGGAAAATGTTTGGGTGAGACCTTCCGTCCGCGTAGTCACAATGTTGCGGTTGTAAAATTGTGTAATGGTACACACATTGTTGGATTCTCCCTCTATTTTTTTTTTTCAGTTATTTTAACATTTGGGTAAATATACTGTATACTATTTTATATAATTATTCCTGTTTCCTCTTTTTAATACCACCAAAAACAAAATAGAACACATTTTAAAAACAAACTATTCCTTTGAAACATATAATTGCATTTTTTTTAACTTAATGATTTTATTGTTTTTACATTGACCGTTGATTCCTACACAGTTTTAAAAAAAAAAAACTTCTAAGATCATTAACTTACAGAATTTGCACACTAATTCTTATTCACCTTTAAACGTATTATGTAAAAGAATCATTCTGTAAGTTCACAGTATTCATAAATGCACATTCATTATTGTCAGCTTCTCGACTGTTTTCTCTATAGTATGATTTATTGGATAGAAAATTACTCACACCATTTTAGGTGTAACATTTTGCTAAGGGAACAATTTTTAAAGTATTTATATTATTGAAATTTTTTTCAAAAAACTAAAATTACTGCACAGATCTTATCTTTACTATTACGTCATATATTGACACAAATACCGCTGAAACACCATAAAGACGAAAAGACTGCACGTAACTATAGAAGCGAATACGGGAAGTCTGTTCTGCGGCGTATCTAAACCTCAAACACACTAAACGCTTCCATACCAGCGGCCTCCATTACCTTGTCTCGTTTATAACGGCACTTAGACAACATAAACAACTTCAGCAGAAATAATACCCTTGACGTATTAACACAACGAAGATTAAAAGGATAGCCCGCTGCTGCTGAAACACTGTAGGTTACCAAAGACTTTCGCAGCTTGTGTAATGGCATGAAAAATATTCCCCGTTCGAACATTTTCTGACAGGCAATCAATAATAAATATTTCAATCTGCGGCTCAGACTACTGTAATTTTTGTGTGTAACTTAAATTAAATCCTTGAGAAAATAAGCCCTTATTTTCTGGTGTTTCTATATCGTTTTAACATCTCAGTTTGATACTTCATAGTTGTATTCTCTACATGCTTTCCATTAACTGTAATAGAGAGCTTTTGTTTTGCTTTATTTCACATTTCCATAGCTGAAAATTCTCAGAGAAACGATTATTACGTATGTGCTTCACACCTCACATGAAAGTACCGGAACACGTCTCCGTTTACGGAGAACAATTATGTTAGCCATGCAAGATGGAGAGAGAGAGAGAGAGAGAGAGAGAGAGAGAGAGAGAGAGAGAGAGAGAGAGAGAGAGAGAGAGAGAGAGAGAGAGAGAGAGAGAGAGAGAGAGAGAGAGAGAGAGAGAGAACCCGACAGTAACGGTTATAGGCTATGACTTCTTGGTTCCAGTAGGGGTCAAGTCTCAAACTTTCTGTAACTACACCCACGTTAATTTTAATAACACACACTCACACACTATCTCTCTTTCTATGAGTGTGTGTTTGTGGGTGAAGTTATACATGAATGTAACACTTATTCTTATGAATGCCAAAGTTTTAAACAACACAAGCTACAAAAATCTAGAGACAACAGTATTTGAGTTTTGCTTGTCATAGCAATGCAAATTATACAACCGTCTTAAAAACTGAACACACAAAAACCTTTACAAAAAAAATTAAAATACAAACACATTTGTTAAATATATTTGAAAAATAATGAAAGAAGATTGCATTATGATATACTCATTAAAAATCGAACTAGTGGTCGAACGCCACGAAGGAGGGAGGAGGGGCGTTATTGGAGGATCAATGCCTCTTCTGACTGAAAAGTGGAGGGGCGAGAGATCGTCCATTTGCCACCCTGTACTCGGTGGCTATGACTGCTGAGGTGGTAGAGAAACCATTTGTTTTCCTTCTATTATATACAAGATATTAGAAACTACGTTAGATACAAAAAAAAAAAAAACAGATAAGTCTGCGAAAATTTGGCGGTGATGACATCGCCTGTCAGGAGGAGATTAGGGGATGTCACATTATCAGCCAACAAAAGTATTTCACCCATGGGTTAGAGACCTGCAAAATTCGCGTTATTGCGTCAAGCTAAAATACTCAGTACTGTGTATACTCCAGCCGGCATCGTTTCTCCATTGGCTGCTGCGATGACGTTAAGTCCCCCCCCCCCCCCCCCCCCCTATTCTGAGCGAACTGCACGAGATTGCGGCAAACAGTTGTAGAGAGTTCATTTATTGGCGCAGTTTTACCAGGGCGTGTCAAATAAAGACTGGTTCAATGACAAACGTATAAAAGTATTGCAAAATAAAAGTGTTTTAAGTTTAACATGTCCTCAAATAATAAAGCTAATTTAGCAGGTCTCTACCCATGGGTGTTTATCGATAGTTATGACGTAATAACCATGAGTGCATTAAAGGAACCCAAAACGTTGCCTTGCTGTGGCACTCTCAGGCCAAAAGTTCTCGCGAAAAAAAAATGCAACGTTTGAAAGGGTGCCATATGTTGATTGGCAGGTAACGAGGGAGTGTGTTATCAATCACCAATGTTCACATATGGCAGATATCAAGTCAGACAAATCTGTCCACGAATTCAATCTAAATCTTGAGCAGTGAAAATTTCACTTTTTAAATCAGTTGACCGCAACTGACTTATTTAACAGTCGCTTCAGTCAATTTAACTGATGAGTTAGTTTGAAAAAATGCCAGTTTTCCTTCACTTATTAATTCTGTGACTTTATCCACTGATTCATCAAGCATTTCACTCGCTGTTTTTCAGTGGTTTGTTTTTTTAACTGACGGAGCAGTTAAACACGGCGTACAAAATGAAATAAAAGGCATAAACTAATAAAACCCGTAACAAATAATTTTTAAAATTTGAGTTTCGTATTTATAACGCCATTTTACGAGGCAACAACAACATCCAGTTTTTCATTCCGATTTTACGTTTTTAATTTTGGTTTCACATAATCATCGTAGCGTAGGCCTACGGTTCGAATGTTTAAACTGCATTGAACAAGAAGTGCGTGTATTCATACGTACTATTCGATTTAACAATCCTAATGTTACCAATTAAACTAAAAGCGAACGGCTGAAGTATACAGATTAAAGCTACGTATTTGTATATAAAGGAATATGATACACATAATTTTCCCTTCGAAGTCAACGTTCGTTTGGTAGTTCGGTTGGTAAGGTAACGGTAGAGAACTTGGATGCTGCGGGTTCAAATCGTAGACACAATCATTTACGTTAAATTGCACAATATAAACAGTGGCTATCGGAACTACGTTTATTTTTCGTATTGATTTGCTTACATTTAATAGAAACAATACTTAATGTGTCGCATGCTGTTGGCTATCACTTAATCAATCAGCGAAATTGTCTCACTGTAACAACCACTGATTCTAAGTGGAGCCATTCCCACCGATTCGAGTAGTTGAATTTCACATCAAATCAGTGGTTTTCCACCGATTCAAATTTAGTTTGTTTGTTGTTTCACCTTTCACAACATTTTGCAAATAATTGCTTTCAACTCCTTCATTAATCATGTTGGGTCTCAGATACACTTGTGTTTTCTACTCCGATTTCCATCACGAACCACGCCATATTTGGTATTCGTGTGATGAATCCTCCGTAATGACGACAGGAGTAAAGAAGTGGGAGAAGTATTTTAAGGCTGTAGAGTTAAAAAAATTTAAACGCGGTAGTAAATAAGCTTGGAATGACGCGTTACCCCCACGTGGGAGGGTGACAGCAGCTGATGGATGGGGTAGCGCCTAGACCCGACGAGGTGAAATGAGGCGACACTCCCAACAGATAGTCCAGGTAATGAACCGGAGATGGGGGACGGGGAGGGCGTACGCAGCACCACACAGAAACCCACTGGCAAAAAGCCACGATCCGGGATCGGGGTCGACTAGGGACCGAACCCCAGATCACATCGGCACAGAGTAGATGAGCAGACAGAGACGATATAGTGTGGCGGTTTCTCTTACGCGGGCGTTACCCATTCTCCGATTGGCTGCGCGAAGCTCTGGGAACTGCCACTGTTTCCGATTGGCTACTGTATACTGAGAAATATTGCCTATTAGTATAATGTTTATTGTGGAAAATCTTAAGACGAGGCATGTGTAATGCGGTTTACTTTACACTTGTCAACTGCTTCAGGAAAACGTCACCTGCAGGGGAGTTTGGAAGCAGTGTTATTACCATGCTTAAGGGCTAAATAGTTTGTACACCGGGTCGTATCAGAAATGTTATACTTTAACCCTGCGCGTAGCGCCTATAGGCCATTTTCTGTGTCTTCGGACGTTTCAATACAAATCTTTGAAAAATCTCCCCATGTATTACGTACTTAGTTATTTCCTAAATACGCCATGTATCGTGCGTTTTATACTTCTGTAAACACAGGCGTATATTATTTTTCGTTAAATTGCAGTTTTACTTATATTTTATTTATACATTATATTTCTTTTATAATAAACACGAACAAACACAGTGAGAAAAAAAATCTGTGTTGGTAACGCCTAGTAAAAAATATTTCTCATGCAAAATAATATTACAACTGAGAGCGCAGGAAAGCGGTGCGTTGTCATCCGGTGTTATTTTACAGACTTAGTTAAGCTTAGCTTGCACGAGGCGTAGGAATATCCTGAAAATAGAACTTCAGCAGGGCTTCAGAAAAGTGCGAAGTAACCGTGAATGGCTTATAGAGGGGCAATGTGAGTAGTCTTCTTGCCTTCTAGCCAGAGGATGTAGGCCAACTGGCGAATAATGTCCCAACATTTAGCTTGCCAGTGGCGCAATTTCCCTGGCGTGTACGGTTGGTGTTCGCAATTTCAGAGGCATTCTCATTTGTATAAGCTCTAGTGCTCTGTGACGTCGTTGGAAAGATAGGCGCGCTGGCCACTGGACAAAAATACGTCGTTCTGCATGACGAAAATTCCAAGATCGAACGCACGCTCGTGGACAAGCCTTATCGCATCGCGGGGCGATAAACCGTATCGAACGCATGACGAATGAATGCATTGCAATGGGTGGATTTCGCACACGGGCAGGCGGAATGGAAAGTGTGGGTCAGGCACGAAGGTCTGACAAAACTATCACCGAGTTGATACACGCTTCAGCTACGTGCATACGTGCCTACGTGCCGTCGACAATGTCAACAAACCGGAGTTTGATCGCAAAGCTGACTAGACTGAACGGAAACGGCTTGTTTGACAATTCACTTGATATTCCTTATGCAAGCTCTTCGTGGAATGAACTGACCTTCGCCAACACTAAAAGTTTTACAAAGGAAGGGGGGGGGGGGGGGAAAGGAAAATTAATTGATGTTCGTTTACCAAAACAGCCTACTTTTCGTGTGGCGGGCAAAAGGTTTTCGCACAAACCAAGCTAACATAGGATGGGAAAAGGTTTTGCTACAAGAAAACAGTGAAATGAACACACTAACTTACTGCATTAAACATATATTGTGACCAACAGTGGCGTAAGAAATTAGGGCAGGAGGGGGAACACAATATACATTGGCAAATTATTTTACAACAGGGCACCGAAATGAGAATAAATGGAAACCCAAACTGCTTTTGCTCACCGAGATGCTTTAATATTGTTACGAATTCTCTCTCGAAATTCAGTGAACTAAACCAAGTTCGTTAAGGGATGGAGGTCTTAATTAAATAAGAGTTAATTATAGTTTCCTGATTCTGTTTAAAATAACTACAAACAAAATTCTCTCGACTCTAAATCTCACAATAATTTTATTGGCATCATTTAGTGTTTACAATTAATTACATTAATTAATACAATTTATAATTACATCAAAGAAATCAATTAAATTAAAAAATTACAAATCAGTCCCAGAGAGAGTGTATCAAAACCTATTCAGTTAGTTTATAAATTATGTTTCCATATTTGACAGTTCCAATACTTACAATAAAATCTGTAATACGTAATACATGTCCATTCAGTCCCACTTCAGTTTAGTTCACCTTCCGCCAGTCCACAATGTACTAGAGTTCTCCAAGCGCCCTCGCGCATAGCAGGATTCACTCGTCGGGTTTCAAGCCCTCTTGTCCATTCACACCACGAACACCTCGTCCGCCGTCGTACCGCACCTGACTTTGCGCCCGCACTCTGCTAAATGACCTTCGCCAAGGACTGCTGGCCGCTGGACCACTGCGGTATTTATAGGGTCGTAGGCGATCACCCAGTCATTTCTCTAGATAGCGCGCTGAGCCGAGTGTCCTGATTGCCAGAATATTCTTGCACCTCTATGTTTGTCGGCTCCTTAGCAGGGGGAGGAGGGGCTGTGACGCGAGCCAGGTCTCGCTGCTGTCAATCATTCCCGGGCTTCACCAGGAGGGGAGCGGCAATGAGGCGACGAGCGTGTCCGACTTGGAGAGGGGCGTGTTGAGGGGAGTGTAGAGGTGCCCACCCCCCTCCAAATGCCGGACCACGCATCTACGGTAGTTCTTCTGTTTCTAACCGGTTGCTATAGGCTTTTCATGGTACAGTGAGAGTTTTTAAGGCCGCACGTCGGTCATTTGACACGTTATAAACAAAAATTTGTTATTATTGCGATAATTGTTTTTATTTTAACGTGCGTGTAACAAAAATAAACCGATTCCAGCCGCCACTAATTAAACAAGACAAAATGATAAGGCACTAATTTGCCTAATTTGTAGCCATAATTGCTATAGGTGTTCCAGTCGTTTTACGCGATATAATGCATGCAGTTATAGTAGTGTAGAGCATAAAAGACAACGCTGTAAGATGGAGCCTTGGCCATTCCGGACGGAAATTTCCCACGCCGTGACGGAGCCCTCGCAAATGCATCGCAGGACTCAAGAGAACCTGGAGACTGGATCCTGCTCGTTCCTCTCTCCGCGTCATTATCCCTCCGTTCGCAAATTATCTTGCCTCGCCTCTTCCCTTTTCAACCAAAGCGTCTCGCAGTCTGCTTCCCACCTCCAAGCCGCTTCTCATTTACAAGGGCCGTAATGGCGGAATGCACGCAGCCACTCCCTTTGATCACCGGAGACGCGATCTTCGCGCTGTGCCGTCCACAGCACCTCATCTCGCATCGAACACAGGCGCATGCATGGCTGGAAACTTCAAGTGCTAGCTCATAAACGCGAACAAATCCAAAAAACAAGGCGTGGCACTAGTGCAAAGTGCACACACACATACACATACACACAGACGTTCTCAAAGCAGCATATTTGTTCCCGCCACACCGCCTGTCAAAAAGAACGTGGGTGAGAGTCCAACTTCAAGGTGCAAGCAACGTTTGCAAATAATGCAAGCCGGTATGAGATAACACACAAGACAGCCGCCTACGCATTACGATGATGCCACACGTCAGTCCATGAAGATAAACAACTAATCACGATAAAGTGAACACTTTTGAAATGAATCTTAGAAAAAAGTCACTACCACAGAACGCATGTAATTTAAAAGACATACTAAATGACATTTGCCCAGTAAAGTTGGTAGCGATGGATGGAAAATAGTTCCATATCTTAACGTTGAATAAAAAGTGTTAGGTAACCAATTGTGATAACTTAAAACAATTTTTTGCACTTTCTGTTTTTTTAATACATCGAAGTGTGAAAACGAGCAGATTTGTATAGTATTTAATTTCCTAGAAATTTCACAGTGATGGGGCCCATGGATATGTTAATTGTACGTAAGGTGGAAGAATACGCAAGGTGGGTACAAGTAGATCTTAAGCAGGGCTTTCAAAAGTGCTCATTTTACCGTGAACAGCCTATAATATTGAGATATTTTGCGTGGTTGAGGCACTGAAGCAAGGCAGCACTTTGGGCGATACTGGCTGAAGTACCGAATGTCTCATCGCCTTATGCACAACGCAGCCTACTCAATTGTCGTAAAGCATGAATATGGCCTTAGGCGATATCCCTACCACACTACTGGCCGAAAAGTATCAGCAAAATTTCATGGAGTGCTTTATATATTCAGTTGATAAGATTTTGGATGTAGGATGCATCAGTCTAATAACAGCATTTTTGGCTTCGTTAAACCGGGCATAATTAACAGTTCCATTGTAGAACACGCATTAAGAATGGTACACCGGAATGGTGTGAACTGTTAAAAAATGAATCATAATAATTAGTAAAACAATAATTTAAAAAAACGGGTAGACTATTCCAAACACCGTAAACGATAAACTAAACGTCAGACTTCTAGTTTGAGTCACACACAAATCAAGTACACAATGTGCCGTATTCAACTCGACAGTTGGTGCACTTTCAACTTGCGATATTTGGAAGTAGCCACAGATAACGTGGTGAAAATATTCTTTGCAAATCGTATTTTGAAACGATGAAAAGCACGGCTCTTCAAATGACACAGAGTATGTTTTCTTTCAGTGCAAGAATATTTTATAATCTAATTTTGCAAGCGTTATTACAACTTTTACAGCAACCCTCTCGGTATCAATTCCAAGCAAAAAAAAAAAAAAAAAAAAAAAAAAATCAAGCGTGCAGAATACTTACTGATCTTCAGCTCCAAAGTTATTTTGTTGCGGTAAAAAAAAAATCACGTTCGAGGATTCCGAGCGACATTCAATCATGCTGAGTGCAAAACACCAATTCTCGCACATTCTGCCTGCGTTTCAAGCAGAGTAAAAAAGATGGCACCAACGAATGATAAGCGAACCGTGCCCACATTTTTTTTCTCCACTTACCCCCCCCCCCCCTACCCAATCGTGAGTAGTACCAAGCGACCTGTAAATGAAAAGAGAAACCTTGATTTGCAGACGGGCGATACATGACAATTCCCCAACGAGTATTCGAATGTACAACCGCGTGATAGCGACGGATGCTGCACGACCCATTCGACTAATGAAACACACTCGCCGTTCGTCGGATATGAGTGAATAACTTCCAGGTGCAGCGTTCTAATACCCCCGCCCCCTTTTTTTCTCTCTCGCTACTTCCCCGGGCATGACAGACAACGGGACAAATTTCCCGCAGTCGCAATTATCAAGTACCTACGCTTCTGGGACTCGAGGCACTGTGAATAGCATTTCCACGCAGCTAACCCACTGCTGTCAAGTTACAAAGACAACTCTTAAACGGGGGGAGGGGGGGGGGGGGAGTCGCTTGTCACATACATTCATTCACAATTTACAGCACGATATACACAGGCAAAATCTTTACACCCTGTTAATTTACCACAACACTAATCAACTATGGACGAAAAAAACTTACCCAAGGCCGACTGAAATTTTACAACTATGAACAAAGAACTCGCGAATTCATTTATGGAGAGACAATGTATTTTAAACCATGTGCGCTTATGTTAGCATAAGCGGGGATCACTTTTCGATAGCGTGAAGCAACTTTCTCTTCTTTTTTATATACATATACCTAAATACCAAACAAATTCATCAAGATGTTTCGGATATTCAGTGGGGCAAATTTAACTACTCAGTACATGAAAAAAGAAGTGTCACGAAGTCATATGCCCTGTCATAAAGTAATGCCTGATTACGGTTATCCAATAACTTGACCAGAATTCTATATATGACCTAAAGGCTTCGTGATAAATATCCGCTCTTCGCTGCGGCGGAGGCCAAAGGAAGAATAGCATTGGCGTAAACGCACGACCGAGTTCTGATCTGCAAGTGAAAGAACTCGGCGATATTTTCTTCCAATCTATCTTTAAATTACTTGGTTAAAACTGACCCACAAAGTTAGGCAGCTTCAATCCCTTCAAAATTGCGCTGTGGTTATGGTATGGGGGTAAGGTTGTGTGACTCCTGGGTGAGGTACTCTTCGGGATTTGATATCCCTGGGGTGTAGTAGAAAGGAGGAATAGGCGGTGTGGCAGTACCATGCTGTAGTATGCCGAGATAGGTATGCACCGCACACAACCTGCACGGGGTAGATGAAGCGTCTCTTATAGCATCTCTCCACTCAAGGCGACCTAAGGCTTCCCGGGCCACCCCTGTTGGTTGCTTAACAGATTGGGCAACGTCGCCCGTTCCCTATGGGTTGCCAGAGTCCTCGTGACTGGAGAGGGGTATCTGCCATGATGGTTAAACCGATAGCTGGTACCAAGGCACAACCACTTGGCGGGGCGTTGGACCACTTAGCACTCACGCCGCTGGGGCCCAAAATCTGCACTTAAAAGAAGAAGTACAAAGACATGGAATGGTGTGCCCCCCCCCCTTCCACCGTACAGGGAATTGGTCACGTAACACCGGTGGTCGAGGGAGCAATGACCTGGTTGCAGTGATGAAACTATGGAGAATATATGACGATATATGATACAAACTCTCCAATTTCAAAGCACGGGCTGCTATCCCCTGAGCCGCGACACCGGGCAGGTGTCCAGACTGCTCTCTTGTGCCCGGCCGCAGGGGTGGTGACCACTCTGGGCCATAGAAATTCCCCGCCACCAAGGATGTGGCTCCCAGGGAGTGGAGTGTGACCGGCCTTTCATTAGGTGTAAGGCTTATATGCCCGGTGAGGTCTTCTCAGCCACCTTGCGTGGAAGGGAATTCATCTTGCCACTACAATCTGGGGATAATGTCGGCCATGAATAACCCACAAGTGCCATGGAAATTAATTGGTAGCACGGGACGATCGGTTGGTCCCACCATGAGGTTCTCTCTGGTGTCCGATCATAGGGTTGGACTTGTGGTGGTAGTGGTTGACTCCGTATGCTGGAGGAGGTCTGGAGAGATTCCCACTCTCGCTGAGAGACCGGGCGGTGAGCGACAACCTGCTCCGGTAGTGCCCTGGAGAGGCACTACGGGTATGGATAGAACCCCGGCCAGACCACACGCTTGGTTTCTGAGGACGAGGGTCTCAGAACCTCTGTGGTAGAGGGGGCGAGGATGTGCGGACGTGCCAGGCTTGGGCTTCGGATATGGCCAACGGTCGCATTAATCTTGGCCTCCTTGCGTTGAGAGGACGTGATTCCTCTCCCCGCCTATTGGGAGGCCGAAGCACGGTAAGGCCGCATGGCTAAGAGCGATGCGTTAAAATACATAATACGAAGACCGAGAGGTCCACTGTAACTGTCGTTGTGGTATCGACTTGTTTCTTGCGTAGTTGAACTGAAGAGGAGGAACGCGACCCTGGTTCGGCTTCTCTCCTTTTTGCAGGGATTCTTCGTTTTCGCGTCGTGATTACGGATTCATAGTAATTACCGACAGTGTACGATTATAGAAAATGTACAATTTAAGAGTTGTTTAATATTTCTGTGCGTAATATTAGTTGCGTCATATCTGCTTGTTTCCAAAAGTCGATAACTTATTAATAAAATATCAACATGTTCTCAAATTTTTTACACTAAGCAGATAATCCGCAATTAAAATTACACTCAAAAATAAAATGTAAATTTTCTATAATCGTATAAAGCCACTAATTACTACGAATTCGAAATTATGACGCGAAAACGAAGAATTTCTGCAAAAGGAATTAATCGGCAAAGGGCACGAGTGGTAACATCGAGCGCTACAGACTAGGCTTTTCGATATTTAACTGTTTAAAGTGTTAACTTTTAGTTAATTAAACTTTACATCGCCATGACCATCTTTCTGTGAAATAGTGAGCACTGTTGCTCATAAAGAAGCTACAGCAACATGTGGAAAATAAAAATATCTCTGACGAGAAGACTATCCTTTCGAGCAGTGAAATTCTAAAGGCAATGATTTTGGCTCTCGGCATCTGTAAAGCTTGAGTGGTGGGACTCCCGGCTACATGCAACTAATTGGGTGGAAGTAATTCCACACGGCCACTACGCTTCAACACTATTATGTTAAGCCAAGTCCATCATCTACAAACGCATCGAAAAATGTATGCCTGTAACCCCACAGAGAAATGATGCTGCATTCCAAAACACTAAAGAGGACGCAACACTATGCAGGCAACTACAGATCTAGTTTGACATACTGGAATAAGATATTCGATATATTACACCTGCAGAGGATTAATATGAATATAAATCACTCTGGCAGTTAGACAGGCGACGGTACGTTAGCGAATTGGCAACGGTGGCGCAGCACTGCTGGATGTCGTAACGAGCGTCGAATAAAAATTATTTGGTAAACACTCGTGAACACTCAAATAATGAGTTTTGCTTCCTGTTTTTTTTATTTCAATACATCGAAGTGTAATAATTAGCAGATTTGTTTAATATTTATATTTCTAATACTTTTACAGAATCACTTAACCAACGCAATAAATAAAGTGACCCGTACAATGGTAAATGTAATTGAACACAATACATATATAAGCAGATCTTAACGCAGGGCTTTCAAAAGTGTTCAGTCTACCGTGAACAGCCTTTACACATCCATAAACTGAAAATATCGAATAAAGATAGCCATACAGCAAAACATCGGAGGTTGTTAAAACTACTTTATACTTCACCGTAGCGATAGACACTAGCAAGGCAGTAAAAGCTTTCATACAAATAACACATATCAGATAATATTTACGCTATTTCAAAGATATACATATTGAGAAATATAGGTAAAATATAAGGGAGTACCGTTGTTTATTCCCGCAACACCAACCGTAATGCAAAGCCAACTAAGTAATGAACTAACTAAACAAATTTTCCGAACTAAGCGAATCCGATATATGCATTACCTCCAGTTGCAGCCACACCAACCACACAATCATGCGAGCAAGCAGGACGGTTCACTGCTTACCTGAAAACAAACAATCACAAAGCGCATTAGTTAGTAACTCACGCCGCAAACCAAAACAAAAACTAAAATTAACGCAAGCAATCGATGTCTATTAAATAACTGCAAGTTTACACTTTTAAATATTTAACAGTGCAGCCAAAATACTTGCGAGTACATTTTTTTTATTTCTAATTACTTATACTTAAATAAAAAAATTACTCGACACTGAGATTAATTCTTGAGGAAACTCAAAAAAGGCGAGAAAGTATATATCTAATGTTGAGGCCGCATAAAAGTAGGATAAGCACAAGTTCCGTGTATTTTATTGCTTATTAACAACAAACACATATTCATTTTCGAAAGGGTCAAAACCAAGAAAACATACAGTAAACATATCAAACTCTTGCGGATGAGTGAATTACGCGAATCCTGATAGCAGCCAGGATTGTTCAGTTCTCTACATGTCCAGACCACGTGAGAACTTTTCTTTCTTTTAGATCGACTTGGTTACACGGGATACGGCCACGGCATTTCTTTCTGTTTCTTATTGGCCAAAAATTCGTCCAAGGCACATCCACACAACTATACACAGTAAAATATGTTTCTAGTAAACTCCCTAAACTGCAATGGAAGTTTTTAACCTATACATTGTATGGAAATAATACCACATGCATGACTGCAAATATATAATCCATTCGCAGTTACTTCACACGTTTCTGAAGCCATGATCAAGTTCTACTTCAAGGATATTTCTCCGCCTCGTGCAAACTAAGCTTAACCAAGTCTATAAAATTACACCAAATGGACAACGCACCGAATTCGTGCGCACTCAATTGTAATAATATTTTGCATGAGAACTATTTCTTACTAGGCGCTACCAACACACACGTTTTCTCTCACTGTTTTTTTTTTTTCATATTTATTAAAAATGTAATATTATTAATTATAAAGAAAATATAGTTAAAGTACAATGTAAACAGAGGTATAAAACGCTTGTGATAAATGACACGTTAAGGAAATAACGAAACAAGTCAGACATGGGGTAATTTTTCAAAGGTTTGAGTCAAAAAGTGTGAAGAAACCGTGTATAGACTATAGGAACGTTGAGCGTCGTTACTATGCAAGTTTGGGAACTTTCCTACGCATATGGCTGTTTCGTGAGGGAATGTAGAACGCCAACATAGGTGTAAGGGGAAATAGCTCATCATTCGCACTTTCTCGCTATTCGTATAGATCGATATTGTATTTTAAGAAAAATGTACTAGAGTGTACGGCCCAAATTGTAAAATTAGCACCAGAGTAGAACAAACGTCATCGAAGTCCGACATACGACCGAAATAATTTGGCAAATCCACGGGCCGCTACTTTATCTCCTGCGCCATACAAATACGGAATCGCCCCGTGGAACGGCACAACGCGTGTCATGACCTCGGCGGCCACGTGTCAACTGCACGTCGAGCCGTACATAACTGCCACACCACACGACATTCAACGGCGTTGTCTGACCACGACTTTTTCTTTTTATTTTATATTTGCAACACACACTCTTTAACTTCACTACTTATTCCTCAGATACATTTTCGTTAGATCGCGTGGTTTTTGCAAAATTACGTGTCAAAGTCAAAATTTTACTGTTTCTGTAATGTATGAATAAAAAGAACCAAACGATCTGTAGAAAATTTAACAAGGGCAACTGAAAGGGTTGACTAAATATGTTTTAAAGAGTGCTTTGCAAAAGTTATTTTACAAAAATTCAGGAGCAGCCTCAAATAAAAAATATACAAAAATTTCCTTATTTTCAGCAATTTTTCGAAACTGCAAAAACATTTAGTTGTACGATTTTTACAGATGTCTTGAAGTAGCCCTTGGCATTTTCTTTCAGTGAGAGTCATCTAACTTCTGTGCGTAAGTTACTGTTCGTTATTTGTACGTTTCTAAAACACTAAAATTGTGATTTTGGCATGCGCACGAAAACTAAGAGCTCAATTTTTTTTTCCGTGGAAAGAATTATTATTATTAATGTCTGAAAGTTCAGCAGTTTACAGTCTGTTCGGAAACTAAGCGCCCAAAATACGGAAGGTGAGTCCTTACGAAAAATAAAGTAAAAAAATATACAGGATAACGTATACCATACTAGAGATATTATGAGCCTGTGAATACTGGGTTTTGAAAACGCATTTTCGCCGAATGCCTTGCACGATGCCTACAAAGTCCGCAGGAAAAAAAAAGGTGACATGCTTCCCATGGTGCAGACACACGATATGCGTAATGCTAGCCGTCCCCGGTCCGTGCACAATATTTGGCTTGAGGATGCTGTACTTCAGTACATCAACGACGCGGCATACCCTTCACTAGTACACGCTCCACAGCGCCAAATGTAAACTTAGTCGAAGCTCTAAGGTTTTGACAGTTGTGTGAGAAGAAAAGCAATTCAACGAACGTTGTCACTGATATAACTGCGCAGCTGGAATGGGCGCTCTACCAACCCATATTCTCTCTGTATATGCTTTCTAAAGACTTCAATAGATGAGCAATAGAGTCAGCGATCGTTAATGAATTTCTCTAGTTTGCTTGGCAAGGGCACATCTACAAGTCTAATGCCACTTATTGATATTTTGAATGTACCAACCATGAGTTCAAAATGTACAGGACAGTGCATTTGAGATAACACAAACGTGTTATTTTAAATACCACAGCTATAACTTTTTCCGAAACTTTATGTGCCGCAATTTTCGGGGATTTACACAAAATATAACTTAATGAACTAAGAGGTGTTCAAGTACGAAGTTTGATTCCAGCTAAAATGATGTATAGAATAGAGAAAAAAATGTGACATTTCAAATGGATCACCAGGTATTTCCAATTTACAGCCTGACTTATACTGGTAAAAGAAATCTACGTACACAGGCCTATGCTCTCATGGTCAGTTTGAAAAGCAGATTTTTTTTTTCTGCATACGTTAAGGAATGTTAACGCGAGAGGCTTAACCACTCGAACCTATGTATGGTTCTATCCGAACATCTGCAAAGCGCGCCAGGCTTCAAAGTCAGTATGCGTCGTACTATGGTGTAAACAACAGACGTGTACACTGCATAGCCATGGCCGTAGCTTGCAGTGGTTTCAGATATTAAATAGGTTTGATAACAAATATTTGTAATGTGCGAGACCACAGCGCGTTTGATAAATATTATATACGCTAGTAAAGTGTGCTAAAATATATTGAATTCCAGTGTCCAATGTTTGCCGCAAGAAACCATTACGTTCGAATAACGTGGCATTGATTCAACATTCACTTGTAAACGTGAAACTTTTAACAATTGCATAACAAATTAATAGTAGTAATAATAATATAAAAAACCGTTTATTTTTTTAATTATGAGCGGTTCATCAGTTGCATAGTAAATATCAGTTCCGCATATCCACAATGGTACACCTAAGTTAATTTTACTCTTCATAATTAACAAAAAGGGTGATTTCCATTGTATTGAACAATTACGCAGGAGAAAAAATTTTTACTCACTGAAAACGGATGCACGGAGGCAAAAAACTGTTCTCGACAGTTATACCTACCTAATTCCTAATTCTCTGTAGCCGCATCCCTAATTCCTAATTCTCTGTACCCGCATCCCTAAGACGCCTGACTTTACATGTTAAGACAGCAATTCAATATAATAGGTCTTGGTACCATTTCAAACAATTAAAATAAATATATATTACTACAAACAGGAACTAACTATCCTGGTTTTGCCCGTGGTTTCGTAAAGTAAAAAGTAATTCCTAGAGCAGACCATTGTGTTTCTACTACAGAAAAGGTAGCCTGCCTCCTCCAACATTTACAAGTTCGACTTTTTACCACTGTTTTATAATACCGGGAATAGTTTCTGGTGCCCTGAAAGCAGCGAAAAACAAATAAAAACATGAATGAACGTTTGGAACCACTCTTATATTCGTGGTACGTAATATAGGAACAATAAAGATAAACTAGTTATTTTCTAGTATTCCTTCATTGGAAAATCGTACTCCTCTAACGCCAAACATTTTTCGAACAATAAAACAAATACAATAGTACTAACGTACTGATATCGGCGAGCATTAACCCGGCTGTGAGAAGCCCTCACTGCGCTTTGCCAGATCCTAGATTATTGCAGAGGGTACCACTGCTACAGTGTACACGATTCACGATTACTAACAACGTTTCTGAAGTCCTGGTAAAGTTCTACTTCCCTGATATTCCTCTACCTCGTGCAAACAAAGCTCAACAGAGTCTAGAAAATTACATCGCAATCGTGCGCACTCAGTGATAATATTTTGCATAAGAACGACTTCTAACTAGACAATACCAACACACCTATATTTTCTCTGTCTTTATTCATTTTAAAGATAAATTAAATTTTTAAATAATAGATTAAATATAAAATAAGTTCAATTTTAACCAAAATGATGCACTTTTAGGTAAACACAAATATAAAAGGCTTGCGGTACATTATACATTATGAAACAATCAAGCACGTCATACATGGGGTGATTTTTCAAATGTTCGGTTCAAAATGTATGAAGAAACCGCGAATAGACTATAGAAATTTCTAACCGCCGACATAGTGACGTCATGGAGGGAAGTAAACATCATAGGTTCGTTTCTCCGCTCGCGCAAACGGCTTATCCTGTGATCTTGCGAACCCTTGGAACAGTGATGTTTGTTGTTCTACTATTTAGAGTGTACACCATCACGTTAATAACTTCACCAGGTATCACATCACGAAAATTACGTTACTCAACATATCGATACCTTGAGCTATATTAATAATGGCAGCAATATCGATGATGGCGATAATATAGGTTAGATGAAGCGGTGATATACAACAGTTATTTAAAATTAGTACATTTTAATGTTGGTAGTTGAAGTGAAGAGATTTGGGCGGATCTTAACATCGAAGTCTTCAGAGCCGATGACAGTGATAGAAGTGAGTATGGAGTGGCGCCGGAGTGAATGGGTGGGGGAAACGGGAGATCTACGAGAAAACCCGCCGACCAACGGCATCGTCCGGCACGATTCTCACTTGTGAAATGTTGGCAGTTATCGAAACAACGAAGAACCCTAGGAATTGTATACCTACGGCCAAGACCTTCATCGAGGTCGAGCCCTATGATGGACGACCAAACAACGCAGAGCTTGCTGGTAAGAGCCGGTTGCCTCACATCAACAACTATCGGAGACACGTTTGTTACGTCAGCCATCACCGCGGCCGCGCATGTCAACACGTGGCGAGTGTTTGGATAAACAAACTGCTCAGCCATCTGACACCCATCAGCCTCCTTCCTACCTTCTGGTTCTAGCGTCGCCAGGACTTCCTTTTTCGTACACTGATTATTTAATTCTGCTTCTGCGCTGCGTATTAGCGCTACGGTAACCTAATAAATACTAAAACTGTGACAAATTAATGGAACAACTATGAAACATTTACCCCAACGCATTTACATATCATTAATGCTTATGAGGAAAGCATTGTTTAGAAGGAAAAAAAATCTATAATTTAACTCCATCGGTGCTAAAAGAAATTATACTTATAACAAAAAAATATTAACAGGAAAATTGTAAATAGTACACCATGGATAACTCCTTGATTTACTAAGACTTACCGCAAATCAAACTGTTTCATTACACTGCATATTAACTAGAAAAATCAAGTCGCGGCTAAGGGGGCCACGGTGAATCAACGGCTAGAGCTCTCGTCTCCCACTACGTTGAATAGGGCTCGATTCCCGGCGAGGTCGCTTCCAGATTTTAGTATATGGGAATCGTATTTGACGATGCCGCTGGTTAGCGGGTTTTCTCCCGTTTTCCTCCACTCTTCTATTCCGGCGCAGCTTCATACTCAACTCTCTCTTCGCCCTCATTGGCTCTCAAGATCCCGATGTTAAGAAGCACCGAAATATCTCTACTCCACTCATGCCACGATATCTAGTGACTGAGATATTGCCGAACTACAAAAGCAACTTTGTTTGAAGTATCGATATAACAAAAAAGGCAAAATAATTCTGCAATACAGACTACAGTGCTTTGATGAATCGGAAGACAATCAAATAAATTGTGTACAATTCTTCCAACGGGCCATGGAGAGTACTGATCGTCAGTACGCAAGATAGACTATACAACCGCATATTTCTTGGAGGAAAATTCGGTGACAGGTAAAAATGACTAGCCCCGTAACAATAAATGCATAAGGCCTACTTCTTCCCGATCGAGGACTCGAGCCCACGACTTATACCACATAATGGCAGGAGGGGACAGTAAGGTTGGACAGCGCCCGCAACAGAACTACGTGAACCACACATTAAGAAATAGTTCGCAGGTGTACCACATCAGTGTACACATATATTTTATGGAACTTTCTTACAGTATAGTCATAGCAGCAGCGACACTAACATTCCCATATTTGGCAAGCTTTTTCATACACTGTATTGGAGTTGAGAAAGTGTGGAAGGATTTGAGCGGCTTCTAACATCGAGGTCTTGAGAGCCGAAGGCAGTAAAGCGAGGTCAGTATGGAGCAGCGTCGGAATGCAAGGGAGAGGAAAACGGGATATACCCGAGGGAAAACCCGCCGAACAGCGGCATCGTCCGGCACGATTCCCACGTGCTAAAATCTGGGAGCCACGCAGCTGGAAATCGAACCCGGTCCGCCTTGGTGGGAGGCGAGTGCGCTGCCTCCCGCAACACCGCGGCCCCATGTCTAGTTTAATAACACCCATCACAGTCTAGGCTGTTTGTTTACATTTTCTTTTTTTTAGTATTTATAAAAAAAAAATGTTATCACAAGTGTAATACTTCTCTGTTCCATTACAACTATCTCATTTAGAGGAAGAGTGATAGTGTTTCGAAATATGCGATCATTCGAACAATAAGGCCGAGTCCCAAATGGCAGATTTTGTTGACAAAATAATCACGTGGCCCTTTTTTGTATAGAAAAATGGACACGTATTCGGTCATTTGGTATTTCGTATCTAGAGGATGTTAGCAAAAATACTAAATGACAAAATCAGCGCCATGTTGGTTTTGATCTTCAAACCTATACGCGAATGCGTAATTAAAACGATTTTTTAAACAAATTAGCGTTCATAAAATACTCCAGACATGTTTTAAAAAGCAAGTGAATGGTGTGCTTTCTTTATATATTTCCAAACAAACTTTTCTAAAGTCGTTATTATAAATAGTTATTTATCTTACTTATTAGCATATTAGCAGCATTCTAGTGACGATTGTAGAAATATCACGTCAGTTTTAAGGATTAAATTTAAATAAAAATAATTTCCACTGTTAATGTGGAAATGCGTGGCCACGAGTGGTAAACAACTGACTGTCGACAACGTCCGAATTGAAACTTACGAAATGACCATTTACAAAACACCGAATTTTTCATTTCGGACACGGCTTGAGCTAATCTCAGTCGAAGCCAAGTGCTCTGGACTGTTCCATTACACGGAGTAGACAAGTAGACAGACACGAAGTCGCGTAGCGTTTTCTTTCACCGACTGTGCGAGGCTACGGAAACGTGCATCGAGTCTGATTGGCTACTGCGTGGTGCGAGAGATTCCCTATTGGCTGAGCTGCCAGCCGGCGAGCAGGGGTACTATTCCCAGATGGCTAACCTCGCGTTGTCGTGACTCTCGCCTACAGACTACTCGTCTCCGGACGAAATCCGCATTCTCAAACATCAAAAACGACCCACTGTTTACATCACACACCCCGCCTACCTGTCGTGGCCTCCTTGGCGGCCGACAAGGCTTGTCTGTTCACGCCTCGTGTTGAATGCTGGGAGATTGCTGGCTCCGGTGCCACGTCATTCATATTGTGTTTCAAATGAATGCTGAATATTTCTAAATAAATTCTGAATAAATAGTTATCTTTACTCCTGTAGTTAATTTTGTGGTTTTGTATGTTAATCACATTTTCGAACATTCTCAAGGGATATGTTCTTTATTTAAAAACATGGCAGCGCGGAAAACTGTTAATTGAGCACTTTTGAAGTCGAATTTTGAAAAATGTCCACCTGCATATATTTTAACGAAATACTGACCGGTATAGTACAGTTGGTGACGATGCAGATAAAGTACTTATTTCAGTGTCTTAACGTTGAATTACAACTTTTACATATCACAATGTGCATCATGCTGAAAAACACGTAATGTAATTTAGATAACGTTCGCATTCACTGCTGAAAATTGTAAGTATACGCCTATATATTTACATTTATATGCATATTTACTAATTCCATTTTCCATAAACCACGCCCAAGCTACTATTCCTCACAACCATAGTTCGTGGATTCATGTTATGCCATTCAATAACCTAGGTTGAGGCTTTCCAAAGAAAAGGATGCCCATTTATTGGTTTTTTTTTCTTGTACACCTATCACAAATTCCCTTTATCTTTATATACATTCATAACAATTTATTGTTTTCAATTGAATGTTGACTTTTTCGATACATTGCTGTTTGTTGGTAATAAATAATAATAGTACCTTACATTTTCAATTAACAAGATATTTTTAACCATTAATTTTGATGACGTCACATTCCCTCAAAACGACGTCTGTCACCGTCTTACACAGAATTCAAATAATTTGCGAAATGTTTAACCAATCAGCATTCAACTTGTCTGTAGGAATGTGTTCACGAAATGATTCAATTTTCGTGTTTAAAATCTAATTTCACCTTGTATTCGTTGCAAATTTCGTTTGTGTGTTCCATGTTTTTATCCTAATCTATGTATGTTATACGAATCAATTACGGCATCTGTACCACCATCACCACCATAAAAATTATCAACATTACATTATTAATTTAACTGTATGTCTTTATTTCAAACATTCTGATAGCCGCCGCTTTATAGCCATGGCTATGGGACAACATTAAAATTAATTTGTTGTACCTAACCTATTTACATTGTAGCTACCTGCCTAACTTTTGTTAATATATTTACAATTACTTTCTACGCTTGATGATATTAATAGAAATAGATTTAGCCTGATTTTTCATTAAAAAAAATTATATATAGTGCTTATGGGAAGGAGGCCTAACCTCAATCACAACGTGGGAGAGACAATACACAAGCGTCAGCTAGACATGGCCGTGTATATGCCCGTCGAGTTTTCCGTCTTCCAAAGAGTAAATCCAAACACTTGGTAAAACAAAGCTTTTATGCCGTCTTGCACAGCACGTCGCGTGGTCATAGAAAAACACGTGGCATTTCCGAGTTTCGTTTGTCTTCGCCACGCGATCGGCCCTTTCCGTTTGGCCATTATTTGTAGCCTCGTCTGCCGGGTGCATGGAAATGGATACTTTTCAGGCGCGTTCGATGAGCTCACGGCTGTGGCTTTCGGTGACTGTCCGGGAATACGTCCAGACGGCCCGTAGGCGTGAGCACCAGACAATACTCACGCCTTCCGCCTACTCACGGAGAAAATCTGAGAATAGCGCCCTGGTCGCCTGGCGCCCCGCCGACTAGCGAGCGGCGTTCCCAACATGTGGCTGGCCAGTGACCGCCATTTTGGTGGCGTGTGCGGCAGGGTTGGCACAGTTTTTTCCACTGTACTGGTATGTTCCAGGTTAAAACCGTCCCGGACTTTACTAGTTTTTGACAGCATTTTCCACTTGGTACGAAAATCTGCCTGGAATCACTAAATGTTGAAGCAGTTTATAACTTACATTTAAATTTTATTATAAAAACTAAAACCTTTATAAAAACCACACTGTGTCTAATATTTTTTTTTGCCTGTCTCAAGCATGGCCTATTTTTTTACTATAGCGACTCGATTTTATGTAGGCCTGTTATAACATTTTATAATATGTGTTTGTAAGCAAAGTTATTTTTATTCTATTGTACTCCATTATCTTGTGTGGCCACTTTGAATCATAAACATAAAACTTGCCAATTGAACACGAG
Organism: Dryococelus australis; assembly: GCA_029891345.1. Taxonomy (NCBI): domain Eukaryota; kingdom Metazoa; phylum Arthropoda; class Insecta; order Phasmatodea; family Phasmatidae; genus Dryococelus; species Dryococelus australis. The sequence continues at coordinate 29,969,587 of CM056998.1, read as the reverse complement.
AATTATATCAGGCTTCCTTTTATGAGTACCTACTGGAATAATTATCATAGAATTACATCCTCAAAATGTTGATTTATCATTTTCAAACATAAATCTGTATACGTATAGCAAAATATAAAAATAAACCCTGAAACGCTGATTTATTTAATTGGTATTAATAAGTCAAAACAAATTTTCATTAAAAACCAATAATTTTAACAAATAATCTAATTTTGTTACACACCTAGGTACATAATAATATTATTTTTGCACGTAAAAACCAGTATTATCAGGTAAAAACCGAGTTTTTGCCAGTGGCATGGAATTTACTGAAAATTTCTGGCATTTTGCCAACCCTGATGTGCGGCTGGAGTTCGCGATGTAAGCGGCTGTTTACCTCCGCCTAGCGAGGGACATGTTTGTGTGTGTGTGTGTGTGTGTGAGAGAGAGAGAGAGAGAGGGTGAGAGGAACAAAACAAAAGGGGGGGGGATATCGATGAAGCGCTACGGCGACGTATGCTGAGCGATATCGGCTCCACGTGCAAAATTGTAAAACTCGCGCGCGGTGTTGCCATCGTGACACTGCAACTACGGGACTTCAAGCGACGACCCTACCATGTTACTGAATGCGACTCTGTAGCAACGTCCCATTCACTCCTCTATCGTAGTTTCACGTGAACCCCGTACCCCGTTCGTATTTTTCGAGAAACTGTGGCCTGAAAACGCGGTTTTCAGCCACTTTGTATAGCATTAAAATAATTTTTCCAATGTGTGTGATGTCTTGAAAGTACCATACACGACTAGTATAAAGTGTGTTTTATTTTTGCAGATAATCACTTTGGGCTCACATTTAGAGATTTCTTCAATAAACCCGGATGTCAAACACACAGCAGCACAGTTGAAGCGCTAGGTACTGTTACGAACGCCACAACTGCTGGGTGTCAATTTAAGGAGGAGGGGGTTGCTGCAGGTGTAGCAGGCGAATTTCTTACCCCCTTAATGCCTAAGTGGCGGCACGTGTCAAAGCAGCTTGGCGGTCCGCTGACAACCGCGACAACAGTATAACACTGTTTATACAACCCTCGGCTGGCTACTATACACTAGGTTGACACTTATCCCCGAGAGCATTACCATAGTCACTTACTCGCCAGACAGTGTCCCTTGGTAGAATAACAATATAACGACCAGGTGCAGCCCCCTCGCAAATAAAATCACTGTTCAAGCGTCTCCACAAAACAGTTATTCAAGGCACGCCGGCTGGATTTTGTAGGTGGTGACCGCATCAGCGAAGCCTGGAGTCTCCCCAGAAATTATTTTCAAATGTAGTAATTTCGTGTTCCGAGTAATTAAGAGTGGAATTATGCCACTCTCCGAGAAAAAAATTTATTTTTCCGAAAAGCCCCTTCCTGAAGATTTGCCCCTTTCTTTCTGTACGACACTCCATTGTGCCGACTCTCACCAATGGTATAATGATGCACTTAGTACACCCTTTTATTGTCTGAAACGCGACGGTGTCGGTCCTTTCCTACCTGGAGGTAAATTCCGGCTGGGGGGGAGGAGGGGGTAAGATTCACCGGTTACAACGTGCTAAAAACATTAGTCTCCTAATCAATAGCGCGTTTGCCGACGCGCGCCGATTATTCTTGTAAAAATTAGTACACAGCCGGGCCGTCACTAATATACACTGGCGCCAGCCGGACCGTGCCGGCTGTTCGAGCGCAATCCTCGAGAGGTAAGTCGCCATCTTGGATTTGCATATTTTTCTCCATATCTTAATTTTCGGAGTGAACATTTACAAAGAAACCAATGAAGACATATGGAACATTTTAGCAGTTATTTCGAAATCCAACTTATTTTTCTTAAATGAATAGTTTCACATATGCAACCGTAATCAAATATTGCCTAATTATTAAATAATGCTAATCCCACGTGGGAAAATACCGGTATAATTGAAACTGAACAAAATTAAAAAAAAAAAATCATTAAGTAGGACTCTATACGATGTCTATAGCTTTGATATTTTATGTCTGGTCATAGATATTCATGACGCAGCTTTGTGAAAAAAAATCAAAGAAGGGATGAAAGATACTCCCTTCAGTACTCTGTGTGCAGAGGCAGGAAATAAGCGGAAGTTGGTAAAACTGCGTAGCTGGCACGCTAACATTTGCCACACGGTTGTGAATGTTGCTCGAGAGAGGTGCGCCTGGCACACAGCCCAGGGTAGTTACAACACGCGGACCAACTTGGACCAAACTATTTTACGTTTCCGCGCTCAGAATGAATGTTGACGTAAGGACCACACTAATACATTCGCCCCATTCCCCGATCGACCTTACATAACAGATACTGGTACTGGCGCCAGGCGATTTTGTCGCGTACACTGAGTAAATAGGTTTTGTTGAATACAACAAACGTTCGTTTGGCGCAACCAAATTAGTTGGTAGTATAGGGACAGTCAATTATTTAATTGTTGAAACCAATTTACTTTCTGTTCTTGTTTGGTTAGTACAGACTAAGATTTGGTTGGTGAAACTCAAGATTTGTTTGGGTCGACGTACATTGAACGGTATTGGTTAACCCTATCACACCCACTTTAATTTACGGTTTCAATGTTGTAAACAAAACATTTTATGATGCGTGCTGTACTTGAGTCGACGCGACACTTGTTTCGCTGTCACAGCCAATGAGGTGTAGGCTTTATGTTCGGCTACGGTAATATGAACCATTTATAGCCGAGACCAGTAAGGCGGTTTGCGAATCATTTACCCACAGGTAAGATCATTGGTCACTGAGTTTCGCAGTGTGAAGTGCAGACCAAACATTTCGTACACGTGCGTAACTTACACACTGTGTTGGGTCTGATAGGTTAATATAAAAAATTGGAAGTCGGGCCGAAATTCCAACCTAAATAGGTTGCACCCGAGCGATATACTCAAGAAACTTCAGTTAACGTGACTATACACTGTTCACGATAAAATAAGCACTTTTGAAAGCCCTGCTCAAGATCTACTTGTATGCACCTTGTGTATTCATTCGCCTTATGTAAAATTAACATTGCTACGGGACTCAAAACTTTATTGCTGAGTCGATTATATAAAAGTGTAAAATTATTAGGAAAGTAAATATTCTATAAATCTGTTAATTTTTGCACTTTGATGCATTAAAAAAAAAAGTTAAAGCGAGAGAAATAATTTAAGTTATCACAAATGGTTACCTAACACTTTTTAGTTGACGTTAAGAAATGGAACTAGTTTCCGAATTTCGTTACCAAATTTAACGGGCGCGTGTCAGTGCACCCGTTAAAATATATGCAGGTAGGAGCAGTGACTTTTTTTCTAAGGTAGATTTCAAAAGTGCTCACTTTATCGCGAACAGCCTTTAACGAGGAACTCTTTGAAGAAAAGCGCGATGGCGAGAAAGGCTGTGCTAACAGGCAGAAACCAAGTGACCTTCCACTGCAGCAAGGGGTAAATTTGGCGAATCGTCCTCCGCTGTTTACAGATTAAAGTTAAGGCGAATGGGCCCCGAGATCGAGGTAATAAAGAAGAGGAAGTGTACGTTTACTGCAAGGCGGAGAACGGCTGCTTTATACTAACAGGGGAATAACATTCAACATAAACATAAGGGGAAGGACATAGCAACACTCTGGACGAGGCAATCCAAACAATCGTTTATACAACTGCCCCTTGCTGATACTAACAATACCACCGCCAACTCGAGGACATGAAATGTGTAACAAACTGGCCCAAAGAAAACTTAAGGGCGGACGGCGGCACGAAGACCCACAGACTCAAACAAAATACACCCCCAAAAGAGTTTCCTCGGACCTAACAGTCATTATTACATCGGTTTGTAACATATTACATCCCCGGCCGGGTCACTACCGGATTTTCGCAAGTGGGAATCGTACCGGACGATGCCACTGGTCGGTGGGTTTTCTCGGGGATCTCCTGTTTCTCCCGCCCTTGCATTACGGCGCTGCTCCATTCTCACCGCATTCCATCCTCATAGGCTCTCAGGACCTCGTTGTTAAAGAGTAGCCCAAATCTCTCCACCCAACAACAACTCAACGTATTACATTATCAGCTATGAGCAGGAGAAAAAGAGTGAAGTGCTCACCAAATCTGTTAATTGTAAACTGGAAACCAAGCAAGCAATACGAACGTCACTGACTTGTGCAATAGCGTGTGTCCTCAAGCCTCTACGAACCCGGTATTTAACAGGCGCGCAACGGCGCACCGCCCGATCTGGAAAATAAGCGGGTACCCTAACATTTTATTGGTTGGGAGTCAGTACCAAAGTAAAATGCAATCGACTTGCATGCTGGATGAAAACGCAGTTTCGGACATCTACGAACCATTTAGGCCTAGCTTAGAAACTGCAGCTGATTTTGCACAGTTAAAAATGTATCAGCCCAAGATTTTGACTTGAACACGCCCATTAGCGCAAGGTCACGCCCAAATTAGCCAAACTGGGATCCAAATGTTCTTTTCTTGAAAAAAAATATTTGTAACCTTCGTAATAAGTACTGTGTTTGCAGCTATGACAGCGGGAAGGCATGCGCTATCACAATGCATTATCAGGTTGTTTATATGTTCCTATTGCAAAACCTCTACTCGCGACACGTCATCACAGACAACCAGAGCTATAGGCTGTTCACGGTAAAGTGAGCACTTTTTAAACCCTAGTCACTTTTTTATTTCAGTCATTTTTCATCCTTAAATCACTTTTTAAAATAAATATTGCCACGTAAATATGAAACACAGTGTGTACATTCCACCACACTCAGAAGTTAATGTCTAAGGCTAAATTGAAATATATTTTTTGACTATTATTCCACATGACAGGGCTTTTAAAAGTGCTCACTTTACAGTGAATAGCATATACAAACATGCTACCCCACGTCTTTGTTGCAAAGTGAAAAATCAAGGAAATGTGATACAGTCAACACCATCTCCCAGAAAGCTGGCGTCCCGCACATATGAACAGAGTGCAGAAAACCTGGTCTGCTCAGGTTGTTCCGTAGAGGGGGAAACGGAGAAGAGTGCGCACCCAAGGTGCGCATAGCCACTCCGTGTTCCAACACCGGTCTAATTTTCTGCCAATACTACTGTTATAACGACGTGGAAAGGATTTGAGGTTAGAATATTTTTCATGTAAACAAGTTCTTTGAGATGTTTGTATACTTTCTATAAACTATTTTAGTGCAATTAGATCAAATTGAAATAGGTATCTAATTTATATATAAGGTCTTGTCTTTTGAAGATTAAGACGTAAATAAACACATTCATCGGGCGTCGACCATGTGACATTGGCAGCTGTAGTGTTGATGTGGGGTAGGTCAATGCTGGGTACATGCGCAGAATACAATAATCTCTCTACATCATTAGTCGATGGGTTGCCTCATACCCCACTACCTGCCACATATCCAGCTGTTACTCCACCGAACGCCAACATGGGCGGGCGTCTCGCTTAAGGACTGGCTAGAGCACGAAGACTAGAGAGAGGAAAATATAGGATGCTTATGTTCTACAAACACGCGCACACGCACACGCACACACACACACACACACACGGTAAAAGTTAACACACAGCTTACGGTTTAGAAAAGTGGATTTGTACATTATTTATCTAAACATTTCTCCTAAAGAACGTTTCGGTTCTGGCGTCTTAAAACGGCACGCTACTGATAATTATGGGAATGCTACTAACGGCTGTTCACGATAATGTGAGCACTTTTAAAATCAACATTAGAAAAAAGTCACTCCTCCTAACTTCACGTATTTTAACGGGTGCACTGAGTGACATGCACCCAATAAGGTTGGTAACGATAGATGGAAAGTATTTCCATTATCTTACCGCCGAACAAAAGTGTAACGTAACCATTTGTGATAACTTAAATTATTCATTTAGCTTTCCGTTATTTTTATGCGTCGAAGTATAGAAATGACCAGATTAGTAAGATATTTTCTTTTCCAATAATTTCACAGTTTCACCTGACTGACGCATGAATAAAGTGATGAGGTCCATGACAATGTTAACTTTACATAAGGTGGAAAAATACACAACGTGCATACAAGTACACCTTATGCAGGGCTTTCAGAATGTCTCGTTTTATAGTGAACAGCATACACGTGATAGTATGCTAGTCTTCATATAGGCATGTACACACTAAGTCCGAATCAGTGATATCAATCAGTGAACTAACATGTACTCAAAGTCTGTTGATAAGCTACCGCTGATCGGCGAATAAAACAAATTAACTGGGAACAAGTGATTTATAGTAGTTTAAATACTATGAATTCATTGAGAAATCACAAACAAATAAGTGAAATTCAAACACTAAATTAATTAGTTATCTGGCATTTCTTATCAGTTGATCGATGTTCACTGTTTTGGCTCAACTCTCACCGTTTCCAAGTTTTCCAGTGTATATTTATCATCTTACGAGTAACGACAAAATTGCATATGGTCAAACATTTCACGGTGAACATATTTTAAACTCCGTCCAAAAGACAACAAGCCAATATACACGTCACCTCTAATTATGTGCACCCAGAACTGTAAACTCTTTGTCACTTGTGATATTGCAGCATTAAAATGTTAGGTCCTTTTACATAACACCAAGGAAAGACAGATTTGTGTTCGTGAATGAAAGCAGAAATCAATTGCGCAATGTTGCAGATATTCTTCAATGATAACGATACCCTGGACGCGGTTTTACCATAATCTGATACGACTGTGCACCTCAGATTTATTTGAACAAGTATCTCCGTTGTTACACTTTCTAAAATTAATACCATAAAACAGTAATAATAACCCAAAACTCACTGGTCATAACATATCTCCTATACGGGTCACTATTGAACAAAGAAAGATTTTCCCAAATAATATACACTAAGAAACGTTGCTTTGGTCTCACTGTGTATCTGGAGATTCGACGTAATTAAAATTTCTCTGCACGTATTTTTTTTTTTACTGCGCCTGTTTTATAATTTTTTCGTTTCGTTAACTTCGTTGGTCAATTATAAAATGCAATTGGTATATCACAAAATACTATACGCCGAAAAGTATGAGAAAGTAACCACTTCAACCCAGTATTTACATGCGCAGTCTCAACTCAAACACTATTCTCTTGAGAGTTCCGTCTAGTGGGAGGTTTGTCTGCGTAAGTAAAGTCCAGAGTCGGCAAAGACCTAAGGGCGAAACTGGCCTGCGAAACTAATGTAGTATGGCCTCTAACCACAAGGCACCGAGATGGGGTGCAATGTTACTCCATCCACGCTGAGTGGAACAATGCGACTTTAAAGGGGTGACCATATAATTATGTTGGTGGTAAGTTTATTGCACAGATCACTGCAGCTGTCTACCCTAGTTTCACATAATGTGATTACTGAATTTTCAATTATAGCCGTTTACGGCTATGCTGGAGGGCTTAGAAATAGTTTTTGCAATACGCGTAAGCATTTAATGCAGTATTTCTTAGGTATTTCAAGTACATGTTCTTTTCGCAGATAAACACTTTGGGATGAAGTCGTATAGACTGTTCACAGTAAAATGAGCACTTTTGAAAGCCCTGCTTAAGATCTGCTTGTATGCACATTGTGTATTCTTTCGCCTTATGCAAAATTAACATTGGCTTGGGCCTCGTCACTTTATTCGTGGGTCGGTCAAGTGCAACTGAGAAACTATTACAAAAGAAAATGTTTTGCAAATCTGCTTATTTCGACACTTCGATGCATTAAACAAAACAGAAAGTGATAGAAATAATTTAAGTTATCGCAATTGGTTACACGACACCTTTTATTCGACGTTAAGACATGTAACTACGTTCCGTTCTTAGTTACCAACTTTACTGGACGCATGTCACTCAGTTCTAAGTTACCAACTTTACTGGACGCATGTCACTCAGTTCTAAGTTACCAACTTAACTGGACGCATGTCACTCAGTTCTAAGTTACCAACTTTACTGGACGCATGTCACTCAGTTCTAAGTTACCAACTTTACTGGACGCATGTCACTCAGTTCTAAAGTTGACTTTCATAAGTGCTCACTTTATCGTGAACAGCCTTTAGTGTCTTTAAAATAACACGGGTTTCAATAAAACGCACAAACACAAACGACGCGTCAGCTAGGTGGGAACGTTGAGTCGAAAGAGCGAGATTCCACCAAATCAATCAAAACAAACAGAAGACCGTGAAAAATGTAACAACGCGCGCACTTAAATTCCTCTCGTTTCCAATGAAATTCAGTACTCCGAATTTTCGTTCACTGATTCGGCAGTCATCGACACTTTCAATTAAACATTTTTTTTACTGGTGACGACATTGATTCAGCTGCAGAGCGTATGACTCCGAGGAAAACCAATCAGCCAGCAGGACAGCCTTCAGACCAAGTTCTTGGCCTAGGCACGGTATACGCCATCAATTATTCTTCACTCCATTCCGTAGGCAACACAATTTAAATCAGTGAATTTGTGACTGAACTACTGCTGCGCGTAAACACACCCACTGCAGAAATTATAAAAATGTATTACCAATATCAGCTCAACACACTACAGAAAACATTGGGTCTAATCGGCAATCGATCCTTTCGAAACAAAAAAAAATAGTCTCATAATGGAAAAAAAAATCTACTCATTTTTACGGTTGTTTGTGTCTCTTGCAGTAGTCAGTCACGTTTGCCGTTTACCAAACACAGCGGTTCCACCCCCCCCCCCCCTCAAAAATGTGGTCGTAGCCCGGTTAGAGTTGCATACTAGTGAGTTAAGTGATGTAATGTTTCAAAGTATGGCCACTGAAGTTAGTGATTTATACAAATTAGAGTATGGGTTCGCATATTTCTTCAAAATTCCACGGCGTCACTTGACTGGCGCATGGACAAAGTGAGAGTATCGATGGCAATGTTAATTTTTAATTTGGCGGAAAGATACCAAATGAGTCCTTAGTCAACCGTGAACAACCTACAGTGACAAAGGAAGAGTTAGTATACTCTAAATCTTAATCAGTAAGAACGTCACTGTTTCAATCAGTCAACACTATCTGATTCAACAGACACGTCAGTGAATTTAACTGATGAATCAGTGAAAACAATGCCAGATTTCCTTCACTTATTGATTCAGTGGCATTTTACACTGATTCAGAAGTTTTTTTTTTTTTTACTGATGTATCAGTTAAACAGCGTGTAACATTTCTTGCGTCGATCAAATGAAACTGTGAAATTATTAAGAAAGTGAATATTTTACAAATCTGCTCAATTTTAAACTTCGATGTATATAAAAAAAAAAACAGAAAGTGAAATAATTAATTTTAAGTTATCACAAATGGTTACCTACTGTTTATCTCATAAAAGATGGCAAGATTTTGACAGTTCAGCGAATTTTTACTTTTAGTTTATGTATCCTTTCGCCATCAGCTAATGCGTCAGTTGGATGCTAGACGAAAACAAGGAAATGGGTTTCCGGAAGAAAACATTACGTGTTTAGGACATAGACGGACAGTTACTGGCCCAATAGAAATTACTAGTAATCAATATCGCTGTACCCGAAATATATGTTACTTTAAAAAATATGCAGAGCTCGCGTAAAAATAAAACTATTGGTATCTGATCGTAAATTAGTTATTTTACTAACGAAACAAATTCATGTGAGCTTTATAACTGGTTAGATTCGAGAAAGAACACACAGATGGCGCGCACATGGGCGTGTGAGCCACGCGAAGTACCGACAAATAGCAGGTTCGCAGCCTCTAGATCCCGCTTTTTAAAACTTGATTTTTCTCCTATTACTGTCTCGAAACGACACGAATTTGGAATATATTTCGTCAAATTATGTGAAAAAATAATTCAATATTATCATGCAATATTTCTGTAGGCTTTTGGTATTAATATCAAGCATATATGAAAGCATGGATGGACAGTGGGAATACGACATTAACATATCTAAGGTTTGAAGTCGCGTTTCATCCGGCTATGAATCGTCATACTGTGCATTTCATTTTGAACACCTATACATTACTACTTTAACACGAAGATTAGTTTGTAACACTTACAACCGCTGTTTGTGACCACGTAAAATAAAATGTATTAATTAATCTGGGAACGCTTTGTTATCGCGCATTTTAAACTTGTCTGATGTGCGTCGCCAGTGGACTCAGAATAGCCAACTTAATATTAACTTTTGTTCGTTCGTGCATCAGCTGATACACGATTTTGTAAACGGCATTTTGTTTGTTTCCTATACGTCAAGTTGCCACTCACTGGCTGACAAAATCTTGCCACCTTATATGAGATAGACAGTAACAATTTTTATTCGACGTTAAGATATGGAACGACTTTCCATCCATCGTTACCAACTTTACTGGGCGAATGCAATTGGGTCCGTCCGTTAATGCAGGCATTGTGGTAGTGGCTTTTTTCAAAGGTTTATTTCAAAAGTGCGCACTTTACCGTGAACAGCCTTTATAGGCTATTCACGGTAACGTTAGCACATTTTAAGGACCGTCTAAATTTTTCCTTTTAACCAATTTCTGTGTTTCCGCCACTTTTTAGATTCAACATTGCCGTGAGAATAATAAATACAGCGAGTACTCCAGGCTCCAATATAACATATTTATTTGTGGTTAGTACCTAATGGGAGGGACTTAAAGAATGCTCACCTTACCGTGAATAGCCTATACCATTATGTACTCGGTTACACTCAAAACTTATGGTGCTGAGGGTCACAGGTTCGTTTAACGTGTTAGCTGCTAACGGGTAACCAAAAGGCATAAACGCGACGGCGTTAATTATTTAAATTGAATTTAACATTTTCCTTCTGCGTCGAAAGCGGGTATCTTCAAAGACGAGAGAGAAAATAAAATAGCACAGCTGAAGAAGGAAGGTCAGGGCGGAAAAACTTGCAAAGGGCTTCCAACCAGAAGCACGTGATTAAATGGTTCAAGTGCAACGGGGCGCACATGTTCCAGATGATCAGACAACACGGCGAGCATGTACTTGAATTCTAAAAGCACACGCTAAAAACAACCTTACGTGAAAGAGAGGATATTAAATTTCACGGATAGCGTCTTAACGTAGCCAAAATTTCACTTATTTATATATTTGGAAACAGTGCATCATTAAGGGTCCTGTGTACTGAAACGTCTTGTGAAATTATTGTTAGCACGTAAACGCGTATATCGGTACATAACAGTTCTGGAAATCCAAAGTTTTGCCAGAAAGGATAAAATCAAAAAACTATTATCTATGTCCCTATCTTTTTACTTTTATCTAATTAAGTGTATTAATAGCAAAAAAAAATTCACGAAAGTGGTCAAATATTGCGTTTTTAAAGCTTGCCTATGCAGTTTCTTTAAGCGGCAAGAGAAAAGTACGAGCGTACGCAGGTAGTTTCATTTGAGGGCTTTCATCGCGTGTACTGCAGGTAATTTCATCTGAGGGCTTTCATCGCGTGAACTGCAGGTAGTTTCATCTGAGGGCTTTCATCGCGTGAACTGCAGGTAGTTTCATCTGAGGGCTTTCATCGCGTGAACTGCAGGTAGTTTCATCTGAGGGCTTTCATCGCGTGTACTGCAGGTAGTTTCATCTGAGGGCTTTCATCGCGTGCACTGCAGGTAGTTTCATCTGAGGGCTTTCATCGCGTGTACTGCAGGTAGTTTCATCTGAGGGCTTTCATCGCGTGTACTAAAATTACACTGTTATAAATTTAATTTACACAGTAAACCGTTAGGACAGAAACACTGCACGACTTGCGCTTAGGAGCGATGAGGCGCTGTGCGTGTTAGTGTCGCCCGTATCGCTCCCTCGCTTCTTGACCGTGGACACTTAACACTTATTGAATCAAACTCCAGTGAAAAACAACCCAATGTATGACGTGTTTTGTCGTTTTCGTAATATGCCATGTATCTCAAGCGTTTTGTACTTTTAACTAACATAAATGTATTTTACTTTGGTTAAATTGAACTTTTACTTATTTTATAACTATAAATTACAACATTTCATTTATAATTAGTATGGATAAATACAGATAGAAAAGATTTGTGTTGGTAACGCCTAGTAAGAAATAGTTTCCATGGAAAATATTATTATAGTGACTGCACACGAATACGGTGCGTTGTCGATTTGTGGTAATTTTATAGAATCGGTTAATCTTTGTTTGCACGAGGCGGAGGGATAGCCTGAAAGTATACCTCTAGCAGGGCTTCAGAAAATGTTGGACGTAAGAGCGAGTGGACTGCAGACGAACAACACGCGTGAATAAACCTATGCACTTCAGTATTGTCCGAATACAGCTTCAAGTCGTTTTATTCCGAATTCATTAACGGTAGTTTCCCCCCCCCCCCCACCCCCCCCCAAAAAGAGCGTACTTCGACAAATGGATAATAAATGCGTTGAGTAAATGAAACGGAGGCGAGAAACAGTCGACAGCAGATAAAATGGATTACTGACGGAACAAGGAGCGTAAATAAAAAATTAAACGGATTATAAAATGAGTAACGACGGAATGAAACTGAAGTGGAAAATGTGATGGACGTAAAGGGCGGAGCAGCAGAGAAGGATTGCAATTACTCAAATAGGAAGAAAAATTTACATTCCGAAGGACGAGCGCATCTCGGATTGAAGGTCCCGTATACAAATACAGCCTGCAAAGCATACTGTTACAACTACAAAGGCGTAACCAGATTAATAAAGAGAGTGAGGTATTAATTAAATAAAAGTAATTGAATTTTCTAATATATTTAGAACACTAGAAAAATATGCATAGAGCCATGCATTTCACAATGTACTGTCACTTATATTACAGAGCTGAGAGAAAACGCAGTGCAAGATTTTCACAACACAATACAGAAACTTAGTATACTGTTACGATTTCTCGTACGTGGCTTAGCCTGGTTCTGTAAGCAATAGAGGTCTTAATTTAAAATATATATATTATTATTTGCTAATATTTATTTACGAACACAATAAAGGAAATACTCTCGACTTAACCCATTCAGACTCAGTGTACACAATTGGGTACATTACGCACGTATAGGTAATTTTTGATCTGTACTGCACACTACGAAGCTGAACGACCAATGGTCTTATATGTGGATAAATTATTCGCAAATCATTTTAGTGGTCTAAATCATAATTAGTTCATATAAACTTTAGTCACACGTATAGCCTAAAGCTGTGGCATCGAAACAAGTGTAATGCCGACTTAAGAATAGTATTCATCATATTTCTTTTGTTTGCAACATCTGAAACCGTATATTAAAGTGAGTCAAAGGGTTAATATCTAACAATATATGGTTACCACTTGCTATTTATAATTAATATTTACACAATCGCCAATCGCCTCACAAAGTTATTACAACAAAATAACTACAATCAGTCCCAATAAACAGTGCCAACAAAACCTATTGAATAATTTTATAAAATACATGTAAAGTCCGTATTACAGGTATATATAGGCCCTCCTTAAATCAGTCCAGATTCCACCAGTCTGGAATGTTCTAGAGCGCCCTCAAGCACAACTCGTCGGGTACTGCGCCCTCTAATCCATCCAAACCACACGCACACACATTCCTCTGCTGCCGTCTTGCACACTCCGCCGCTGTCCGTCCTCACCGCTAATGTACATTGACGCACCAGACTTCTCCCAATCACCGCACTCCAGCCAGATGGCTACCACAAAAACTCCGACTCTCCGGCTGCGGGGGGTATTTATAGTGTCGTCAGCCCTGGTCCAAAAACTTTTTACAAGTCGGGTTGCAGCGAGTAAGGAGATTACCAGAAGTTTCATATCCGAGCTTCGCTCCGGCAACATCGTTACGAATATTTCTGGGCTCATATAACAAAAAACTCCCACGTATATAACTTCATTGTTTTGAAAGTGTTTGACAGGATCGTGCAAGAGCATTGTAAGCCAGCAACAATAAATGCACTGAATATTTAAAAAAGTTTATGTAATAACACTACACTGAGCACGATGGATTACCTATATAACATGTTAGATACTTGGGATAAAATCAAATTTGACACTCCATTGGCTGGTATCCATCCAGTAATGAAAGTTGTACAGCCCATTAAGTTTGGTTGGTGATTTGCAGACCAATCACATGGTGGTAAGTTAAAAGACAAGAGACTAAAAGAACTGGTGTTCCTGTAGGGATGGATAAAGACAAATCACTTCTAGCGTGCCTTGAAAGCCAGTAAATATGTGCAGTCCTAAAATGAAATAATTCAATTAGCACTAATACAAAAAAAACTGAAAAGTCCAACACACTACTTCAGTAAGGGCGTACCAGTTGCACCTGTTTCTCATGAACTGCCACAGCCTCTCTATCGCCCAGGTGGGTCGCACACACCGCAACAATCATCCGGGAGCACCCCGATTACTCCCAGTGGTCGTTCCGGTCACACAGATCGCTGTCTCCGCGCTGCCAATAGTCGCCGTGGCTCGTCGAATAATCAGAAACACCTATTTGGCACCACTCGCCAATATTATCCTCAGCGAGGTAAACTAACAGTATTTAAACTTCCGCCAATAACTTACAGATTAGTCCATTCCGTAAGGTGGCACATCGCCAACAGCTGTGCTACCAACTACGTTATCCCCTGAAGAAATAGTTTCCTAGTAAATTGACACACGTGTTACAGATAAGGGGCAGCGGCCGTGGGGCCAATACAAGTGACCACTGCTTGAGTACGTAAGAGGACTGTGGACAATATCCTGGTGCAGTTTTATAACGCGAATTAGTAGAACCTATACCTACGAGACATTAGGCTCGTTTCCAGGCCTCCGCGCTATGGAAAGGGCAAAGGGACCCTGAATATGTATAGCAAAGAAACCACCACGTCATTTCGTTTGTGTGTAGACACGGGACACACAGCTGTCCCAGTTTGTTAATAGTCACTGGTATTCCACATCTGAAGTCCACGGGTTCGATCCCAGGTCCCGGAGGGCGGGGAATTTTTGTTCGGGAAGGTTTTCATGTGGGGAATGTGGAGGGTTTTCTCGGGTCTCTCCCGTTACCTCTCCGACTTCATTCCACTGCGTCTGCACACCCATATCGTCTCACCACGCCCATTTTTCGGGTTGGCCGGTACAACAGGTCTGTATCCAGGGTAGGGCAACCATAACTAATCAGCACCGACCCCCCCCCCCCCCTTTTCCCTACCTCATCACCCTATCTCTCTCTCTCTCTCTCTCTCTCTCTCTCTCTCTCTCTCTCTCTCTCTCTCTCTCTCTCTTTCTCTAATCGATAGACCATACCTCAGGTGGGAATCACTTACTAGACATACGAGAATTTCGCGCATTCATCTGGCAGCGGACTATAGGTACTTAACAGTCCCCTATACACTCGAGCCATTAATTTATTACTGGATGTTGCCATAGCACGAAGCCTTTGTCATCATGGCTTGTTCATGGCTGTTTATTACTGGCTCAAAGTCGCAGATGCAGGTGTCTGCAGAGCTGTGTTCCAATTACAGTAGCGCAACACAAGAGCAAATGCTTGAAGAGTACCTTGCCATCAAACGAGTTCCGTAAATATACTCAGAAGTCTAGCAGTGGCGTATCTATAGCCCATTCCCGATTGAAAGCGACTTATGAAAATCAACCTTTGAAAAAAAAAACACGAGGCATAACATGTCAACCTGTTCTTTCAATAACCTGCATTCCACAAATATACAACACTGGTTAACTTTAGAGCACTGTATTATTGAATAAATGTAATTTTACCTTAATATATTCTATTGCTTATAATATTTATTTATTTCTAAATATGAATTAACAACAGCGAGAGCAGCGACGTGTTGGCAACGGCAGGTAAGAAATAGTTCTCAGTTAAAATATTATTTTAACCTAGTTTTCTAGTATACTATTTTAAAATTAAACGGTGCCTTATTGAAATATTGGAATATTTAGGTAGCCCCGATGGAAACATGTCTCACCTTTATAGTTTAAAATAACAGCGGAAAATATCGTGAGTAGGTCGTAATGGTACAGCATTGTTTTATCGAGCGAGAAAGCAACTGTGCTGAGCGAGGCTTGTCACTCTCTCTCACTCTTGTCTCTTTCACACTCGGGAAGTTTAACTTCGCTAGTACGCCGTAAAGTTGAACACGTTTTCAATTTTAGCATATTTCATACTTATTACAGCAAAATATTGATTTTTGAATTTATAATTTACAACTGAAAAGAGATTTTAATGTTTGAATACTTATTTTAATATATTTAGATATGATGGCGGGCAAAAACAAAGTGAAGTTGGCAGACGTGGCGAGCCATGACATGACGTGTTGCTTTCTTACCAAACGAAGCGTAAATTCCGAAAAATACTTCAAATTACCACATCACGTTTGTAGACTGTGTTTTTTAAACCTACCTAAGCAAGTTACAATGTTGTGATAAATCTGTGTTTACGTGCCAGTAATAAATATACTGTGACGTGTGTTTCGTTAACCGCTGTGTGTGAAATAGCGTGGAGTGGCTGCATGGTGCTCGTTATAATGGATCCGTGTGTGTGTGCATGATTTCAAATATTTGATGTGAACTGTTTATACGTTTTAAATGTGAACAGTTTTTATGACGAAGTTATTTATTTACATCCACATCTGTTCATTTATCACAACGCTGTACCTTTGCCCTGGGTGTTTGAAACACAGTCTTGTAACGTGATTTATCACCAATCCCAACAAAATAACCAAACCCAGCCGCAATAAATTTCAATAAACTTAATACACAGTAAGTAGCAATACATATAGATATGAGCGCAGTAAAAGTTGTGGTAGTCTTATTTGTATGCATATTTACAGCTATATTTTAAGTTTGTATGACAAAAATGAGCGACATGAGTTGCGTGCTTGATTTTAATGTCTCTTTTTCGTTGGACAGGTTATTCCTTCGTTATTCGAACTGAGGCCGTTCTTTTAAAGAAATAATCCAACACATACCAATAACAAAAAGTTAAATACTATAGTTCATTACCCCGCAGTTGTAACAGTGTTAAACACAGTCGTGGCAAAATATTAACGTGCATTATGTGCAATGTGCTATGTCGTGGAAAAAAAAATTGTAATGTAACATAATCGTAAGAACTATCGTCAATTCAGGCATTTTTAAAACGTCATTAAGCTGACCTAAATAACGTTATAGGCCTAAACTATAAGTATTCGTACGAAATGGTTTTTGAAATAGACCTACGACAGAATTATTTGAAAAGCTGTAAACAGTAAACAACACATCTGACAGGTATAAAAGTAGAAGTCACATTTCAATGGTTATGTTTAGGTGTAGCGAAAGTATACGAACACATGAACACACACAGTATCAGTAAACATTTATTTTGACACATGCTACATGACAGTCACATGGCAATATGTGTTTACATTTGGCGGAAGGATACGAAACGGACCTGCAAAGTAGATATTTAGTAGGGCTCCGAGAAAGTTGCTTCCAATGGGGAATGGACTATAGAAACCCATTAAGGAGGCGCCTACCTGAGAGGTTTGGGTACTGTTGTCTTATTTTCACACCATATTCATACACGTAAAGGGATAAGAAAATTAATAATAATAGACATGATTAACAACTGCATTCAATAACGGGGATAGGTGTTAATAGTACACAAATGTAGTTTAATGCTGCTCATGATAGTTCTGTGTATTTTAAAAACATTGTAAATAAATCACGAAATGTAATTTAGCGGTTATATTATTATTAAAACCTCCATCCTTCACGTACGCGGATACGCAGCTGAAGACATGTAAAACTGTTACAACTGTATCTGTTACAGGCTGTTCACAATAAAGTGAGCACTTTTGAAATCAACCTAAGCAAAAAGTCACTGATCCTGTCTGAACATATTTTAACAGGTGCACTGAGTGACGTGCGCCCGGTTAACTTGGTAACGATGGATTGAATGTAGTTCCATATGTTAACGTCGAGTACAATTTGATAATTTAACCATTTGTGATTGCTTAAATTATTTCTTTCACTTTCTGTTTTTTTAAAACATCGAATTGTAAACCTGAGCAGATTTGTAAAATATTTACTTCTCTAATAACTACACAAGTTTCACTTGACCGACGCATGAATAAAGTGATAAGGCCCATGGGAATGTTAATTTTACATAAGGCGGAAGAATACACAGTGTGCGCACTAGTAGATCTTAATCAGCGCTTTCAAAAGTGCTCAGTTTACCGTGCACAGCCTATAATAACAATGTGCTTGGTTGTTTCATTTTATCCAGTGCAAAATCAAGCTACAAAGGGAGAAAGGGAGGCTCCAAGACCCCCCCCCCCCTCCCCCTTACCACGAAATTTTCCAGAGGATTCGACACTGCACAGTAGTAATTACCAGTTCTGTATCCAAGAACTTGGAGGCGCCGTATTCGCCGGGACAATCTCGCGAAGGCTGTCTGCCCGCTCATTACGCCGCGTCACAGAAGCTCGACGCAGCCATTCCTTATTCCTTATTCCATGATTGCAACGAGGCGTCGGGATATTTATGGGGCAGATAACTCGCAGAGTTTCTAGCAGCAGCCTGCGATAAGGCTGGTATCGCGCGTCAAGCCAAGCCGCGGGCTGCGACGAGCGAGCAAGACACGGAGAAAGGGAGACGGAAGAGCGACCGATAACATGGT
Source organism: Dryococelus australis (assembly GCA_029891345.1). Taxonomy (NCBI): domain Eukaryota; kingdom Metazoa; phylum Arthropoda; class Insecta; order Phasmatodea; family Phasmatidae; genus Dryococelus; species Dryococelus australis. The sequence continues at coordinate 29,950,978 of CM056998.1, read as the reverse complement.
CCCTCCTGCGTTTCAGTATTCGCTTGACACGTTGTTGTGCGTAACCGCATCTCTGTTGCGAACCGTAGCCGAGTTCCGCTACACGCAGCTTAAGTCATTAGCTTGTACCAGAATGTCTGCAGCTAGCCGAATGTTCAAATGTAGTCAACTTGAAGTACGACTTTGTGACCATTTTTTCATAACATTTTCCTCGTTTGCCCCCCCCCCCCCCTTTTTTTACCCAATACACGACACCATTAACACGCTGGCCTTTCCACTTAAAAGATTATTATAGCTCTGTTGTGTCCAAATAAAATACATTAATATTAATGTATAATCAGTCGTTTATTCATCTTGGTTGTCCACATTCAACTGAGGTCGTTATACATTATCAACACTCATATGCCTTGTCGTACTAACCTCTGGGTAGGCATAAGTACCAACTACATAAGTTTATAAATACTACGCACCCTGTTTTTTTCTCAGGAGGAACATTCTCACAGTATGGTGAAATATCATGCCCGCAATGTCTTGAAAAAAAAAAATAATAATTTCTTGTTTGAAGAGTCTAATTAACAAAATGTGATTATCAATTTATAAATAAGTGTTAGATATTTGTATACTTTAATAAAATGAATTATTATAATTGCAATATTAACAGTAGTATGCAAATTCCTCGGGTTTAGAGTATTGGTTTTTCAGACGTGCTGGTTTTTAGGTTGGCAAAACTGACCCACAGTTCGCTCGTGCCTCGTTTCTGTAGGAGGTTCAAGGTCGAGTGATATTCGTACGCAACCTTTTTAAAACATCGTTACCCGTATTGCTTATATATTAACGTACGCAAAACCTGGCATAATTGCTTTAACATTAAAAGTAGTTCGCAAAATTTGTGTTTTTCAAACCAATTTTTCGAACGTAATCGTATACATTACGTGCAAGATGTTAATATTTACGCGTTAGTGTATAAAATCAGCGCGCATAAAAGAATTTCGTATATTGAACAGCAGAAACCGAAATTAATGTGGCCATGAAAACGTTAACTTCTCACTAATTATTTAATGTTAAAAATTAGTATAAAATGAATTTTGTTTCAGAATGTTTTAAAAGGATAATTGGCATAATCTTAGAATATTTACGTTTGCAACAATTTTACGGCGTCTTTTTATCAACATGTTGAGAATTGATCGCCGAGTGTCAACCTAGAATCAACTTCACTTTCCAAATTGTGTGGTTCTCGGAGCGGTACCAAATCCAGGCCTGAGATACCTATGCTGCTAGGCTGGCCACGCGATGGCGCCAGAGGAGAAATGTTACAATATACAATTAAGTTACAAGAAAGAAATAGATTTGATTTAAATTTGGCATTTCTGTTAAATGCCACATAATTATACATTAAACTACGTAACTGCCACATATAGCCGCATGCCCTTCGCGGTATTTCCCTCACCCCTCGGGAGCTCGACGATGTCTCCAGTAAGTGAAGTAGGGAAGGCAGAGTTACAAAAGTACCGACCAACACTGACGCTTGCTGCGATAAGGCTATCGGGACGCATGGCACTCCCGACCCTGGAGGAATATTTAATGTACTGAGAAATAGGTTTTGTTGAATAAAACGAGATCTGTTTGGTGCAACCAAAAATGTTGTTTGTATAGGGGCATTGAAATATTGTGTTACTGGAACCAAATTATTTTGTTGCTCTCATTTGGTTGCCCCAAACTGTCAGATTTGGTTGGTGCAACTAAAGCTTTGTTTGGTTACACGTACATTAAACCGTTTGGGCCGATATAAAAATTTTCTACAAGTTTTACCGAGTTTCGAACCTAGATCACCTGTTTCCGAGCGCTGCGCCTTAATAATCTCGGCTAATGTGTCAACTGATGAAGCCGGAAAACTTCTAAATAGGATATACTACAAATATTGAGCAATGTGTGTAAACAAATATTTCAAGTTTTACAGCTTTACTTGTCAGTTTCTTGTTGGATTGTTTTATTTGTGTGTTTATACGGTTGTTAAGCATCAATAGATGAATTAACAAACACGGTCACTATCGTTATTGTCACAAAAAAATACAAACAAACTCTCGAGCTGAATTTATGAATGAAGGCAGTCAAATGAGTGACCAAACAAATATATACAGTTGATCCAACAAAATATTTACTTGACAGTATAATTATTTTCGGCACAACACAGAAATTTTGATTATTCAAACATATATATATTTTTTTAGACGAACAAAAGTAATTTTGTTGCTTTTCTAATTTTGTGTTAGCTCAACAATATTTTTTTTTAGGGCAACTCAAGAAATATTTGGCCCTATACAAACAAATATTTTGTTCGATTCTCTCTAAGTGTGCAGTGTGACTAGGTTAGTCATTGCGGGAACTTTCTGCCGCCACCTCCCCCCCCCCCCCCCCCGCCCGTACCTTCTGGGCCAGGTCAGCTCGGCTATATAACCGCGGCATGCCTTTGTGTATCGGGTCTGGCGGCTTGCACGGTATAATACCATCGGAACTATGAAGGTTGGACGCAGTGACCAGCGAACATCAGAAGAGTACACAGAGACTGACTGACCAGCTGAACTGCGGTAAAGTTGCGCGTGAGTTGTGGACATTTGGAATTATGTTAATAGTCAGTGTATGAAAATGGTCATTTGGATCATATATGTGTAACAAATAGGCGTGGATTAACTAAATAGCTAGAATAATGACAGTGTTAAGAACGTAAATAATAATACAGATTGGCATTCAAATATTGCAATGATAGGAACACTAAGTGTTAATATTACAGACAGGTATTTCAAACGTAGTAAATAATAGCTGTATGTGTTCTTATATAAAATGAAAATAAATAAAGAAATTAATTTAGGTTCTTGCATTTTTATCAAGATCCCCACCGCTCGCGAACACGATACGCTTCAAGCGACCTGTAACATAATGTCATGTCTGGTCTGTATAAAAACTAAAACAATTACAGTTGCATTTTTAGAATTCAATTTATTAAACATATAAATTAGCAACAAATCGAAGAATTAAACCCGTAGAGTAAGAACGGAGTTTTAAGTGCTATTCGCAGCCAGGCCGTACAACAGAATGCTCAGTCGTTTCGAAACAGAGAGCAAATTTTCTACGACATTTGCACTGTACTTCGAGCCGTACGTAAGCGGCCGGGCGGAGACGCATCGTAAATAGCTGCACCAGAGTTCGGAGTTCGCGCGGCGGGGAGACGAGAGAGAGAGCACCACGTGGCTGTAAGGTGTGTGAACACAAGCCCCAGACAGAGAGAGAGAGAGACGGCCTGCCCGCGCAAGTAATACGGCCGTAAAGTGGCGCCATTCCATCCTCGGCGGCCGACCTGGGCACACACAGCCGGGGCTGATATCAAATATTTGAGCAGGCAGCGAGAGGCCACCCCCCCCCGCCCTAATTAATTAACGCACAGTGCCGTCACTCATTCCTCCCTGGTGCTCGTCGACAACCAGTGGTAAACCTGGTTCTCCTGGAGGGCGATAAAGGCTGCTGGAAATCACGACCCGACCGCCTCCGTCGCTCAGGGCCTTGCCACACAACAGGCACGTATACAGAAGCGGAACTTACAAGTCGACGTTCCTTTCAGGCAAGTGTACTTCTTCGTCACTAAGCAGCCGCGCGAGCCTCTATGAATAGGCCTTAAGGTGATATTTCACTTTTTTTTCTGAAAGAGCTTCGAAAAGTGCCCCCTTAATGCAATTATTAGTTGTCAAATCATTATAGTTTTCAAAATATAACACTCAATTTCCCTAGTTCTGTAACGTACTAAGCTTTGCTCCTAGATATTTTTTTTTCCATTCAAATTGCATTTAATGCAATCTGTATGGTGTGCAGAACGTACTGAATTATGTTGAAAATAGGGGTCAGACTTGTCGTAAGTATATTTCTGTTCATTAAAGCGAAACTGTTAACATTCACCTAGTAAATAGTTTTTAACCATAAACTGTAGAGAAAAAGTTGTTTTTGTTCCTTTAGTAGCTTGTAATACAAATGCAGTATGCCGAGCTTAGACTCTAATTCAACACTTTGAACCTGCATATAACACTCTTGTGTCGGAATTTGAATGTTATATTCTGAAAACAATAACGATTTGACAACTAACAACAGCGTTACGGGGGGCACTTTTCGAAACCTCTCTCAGATAACCAAATTACAAAAAAAGTGAGAAATATCATCTTAACCATTTTAGAACCTCTTTAATTTACGGTTTCAGGTGTTGCAAACAAAAACAATTATGATGCGGACTGAACTTACGACGACACAGCACTTGCTTCGTTGTTACAGCCAATATTCGGCTACAGTTATACGAACCAATGATGACCTAGACCAGTAAAACGGTTTGCGAATCATATACCCACAGGTAAGATCATTGGCTATTGAGTTTTGTAGTGTGCAGTACAGGCCAAAAATTACCTACACGGGCGTAACGTACACAATATGTGTATGCTGGATCTGAATGGGTTAAGAGGACGTGGGCATACAGTTAGGGGCCTCCCTAACTGTCGTATGACCTTCAATTGCAAGCAGTTGTGTGCCTATATTATAATTTTTAAAAAAATTGGAATATTTTTAAGTAAACATTTTTTCAGGACAGAAATAAAGGTCGATAATAAGATGCCGATTTTTTTTATTCGGTTATTATAACATAAAAAGTGGTCATTGATAAACAAAAATCGCCGTTAAGTAGCCCTCTGTTTATGGTATTTTCTAACCCTAGCGACAATTCGGTATATATCAAGAACAGTTTTTTTAAAACTATATAGACACCTCTTAAATTTCTGAGTAAACAGAACACAGGCGAAGATTCTTCATGCTATTTTAAATCGCCATTGCAATGTTTCCTTACAAGCAGACATGACATTGGGGCATTTAAAAGTTTACTAGCGAAGACCCTTAAGCCCAAATATGTGCATTGAGGTATACGCTATTCACTGTAAAGTAAGCACTTCTGAAAGCATTCTTATTTAGAATAATAGCCATTTAATTCTTTTCATTTTAACCTTACACGTTAAATTTCGAGTACGGTGGAATACACACATCGTGTTTATTAATTACACTGCAATATTTATTTTACACAATGGTAAAACAATAAAAAAAAAAACGGCTAACAAGAAAAAGTAACCAGGGCCTTAAAAGTGCTCACTTTACAGTGAACAGCCTACACACAAGTTTTTGGAAGCAAAAATACAAACATTAAGAAAAGATAAATCGTAGATAGGTGCATGTGCCAACTTTGTGGACAACATTTGATAGGGTGTTCACGGAAAACTGGGCACTATTTAAAGTCCTGCTTAGGATCGACCTTTATTCACATTGAATATTCTTTCGCTATGTGTACAGTTAGCATTGCCAAGGGTTTCATCACATTATTCCCGCTCCAGTCAACTGAATTAATTTAATTATTAGAAACGTCAATTCTTCTAAAAACTTACATTTTCTCAAGACTTGCGTTTTAAAAACAGAAAGAAAAAAAAATCACTTCAGTATTCGCAAACGTTCGCCGTACACATTTAATCCAACTTAGAAACGTTGTATTACTTTCTCTTTGTCTTTGCCAAGTTTACTGCGAGCATGATATTCCAGTGCGCTTTTAAAAAGTATGTAGGAAGATGTATGACATTTTCCTAACCTTGGTGAACAGTTCGGCAGCCAGAAACACGCTACTATGGAAAAAAAAAAAACATTGCAAATTTAGTATTATATATATATATATATATATATATATATATATATATATATATATATATATATATATATATATATATATATATATGCTCTTCACGGTAAAGTGAGCACTTCTGAGACTCTAGCTACTTTATCCTTTCAGACATTTTTTTTATCCTTAACCAACTTTTTAAATCGTTATTGCTATGTTAGTAATAATTAAAGTTTGTATATTCCACCGCACTCAGAATTAAACGTCTAAGGGTAAAATAAAATATATTTACTGACTATTATTCCAATTGAGAGTCCTTTCAAACGTGCTCACTTTATCGTGAATAGCATATATCCTCCGGGACGTATCGGTCCGTTTTGAAGACGTATCCACGTAAGAAATGTCCGTGGGAATGAAACGGAAGGCTTATGAATAATCCAAGTTTGTTGATCCGGTGAATATGGACATCTTATGTATTTTCGGGGAGTGTGTATATGTGTGTGTGTGTGTGTGTGTGTGTGTGTGTGTGTGTGTGTGTGTGTGTGTGTGTGTGTATATATATATATATATATATATATATATATATATATATATATATATAATGCGCAGTCATCAAATCATATCACTAACCTGAATCTATCAAATGAAATTAATCGATACTATCGACTCATTTATATTCATCAAAAACTTAACCTGAGTAACGTCTGAAACAGTTCCGTCGACATGGAATTGACGCCTATTTGTTTCTTGAACAACGAACGATGTGGTGCGAACACGCCTGCGAGCGAACAGTTGCTGATTGGTGGATCGTGTGAAACTGTCAAGTCAGATTCCTGCGACGTCGATTATAATTTATTTCGAAAATACAACAAGGCGATATTGAGGCCCGTCTCGAAGACGAGCATCTCGGTCAGTCAATGTCCCTTGTATCCCATCCTTGTCGGACAACCGCTGAAAACATTGGCGAAAACGTTCGTGAATCTGTTCTCAAACAACCACCGTAAATTTATCGATTCGTCGAAATCGGTCACTTTATTCGAGTACTCCACATGTCCCGAAAATCTGGCTAGTAATGATAAACTTTTCACCAAAAACGTGATCGAATACGGGCTAACGTGGGCCTCTGTTTTGGATCTAGCATGTAGCGAAAAAGTCAAAGGGCCGGTTGCACCAACATCGTCCCCGATCCGAGATCGAATGATCCTAGTTCCGAACCAGAATCCAGATTGATCTTTGTTCTGATGTGTTGCACTAACGAAATTTCATGATTCTGGATCTCCGATTCGTCGATCTTTTGCGAGATCTATATTAAGTATGAGACAAATTTTGCTATTGGTTCGTAATATATGACGTCATGGAAGTAGGCGTATTTTTCATAATAGACAGAACTAGATGTGCGATCTTTTATCTGTTTTAGGTAAATTATAGTTGTACGAATATTACTGAATAATATTCCAGTACGTATAATGTTGTTTTAATTTCCCAAGAAAACAATCGAACGTAGTTCTACCTGTTGGCGTATTTTCAAACTACATTTGTCGACGATGGCTGCTGAACTAGGATAGATATTTCGAACTGCCAATTTCGGCGGTTCAAAATGAACTTTCCATCTCGATCTCCAGTCCAGCTATGAACTCGAATGGTGCAACAGTTTTCAGTGTCGATCTTCGATACGATCTCAGATCGAGTTTCGAACCACGATGGTGCAACCGGCCCAAAGAGAAGGCGGAGCGACGAGCCGACAGACAGTCGCGTACTGGAAACAGAAGCCACCGACGTGTAACGACGCACGTTTGCAGCAAGAGAAGCTGGGGGCGGCCACGCCCAGCTGACTCGCCAATTATTTCGCACGCGCGCGGGAAAAGAAAGTGGGCGCGTCCCCGAAAAAAAAAAAAAAAAAAAACAGGATCCGCACGCGGCTTGGACGCCGCAGCGCCACAGAGCACTCGAGAAGATAGAGGTGCAATGGCGGCGTGTGTTGCGAACTCAAGAGCCACGCGCATGCCAGCAAAGTGGCTTCATCGGCCGGCGATACGTCGTTCTCTGATCAGCTCTCCTAGAGACTAAAGCTGGAGGCATGCCAGATTTGCAATAAAGCTGCGACATCCACGACGCGACGAAATTTGAGTAGCAGCCAATGAAAAGCAAGTCACAGCCCCGACAACCCAAGAAAAGTATATGGTATTTCTACTTTCCGTTGTGTCGCACTCGTCGGGTGCGCAAAAATGTAAATACAACATCAGAGAAGCAAATTTCGTGCGTATTTCCCTACTGTAGTAAACAATAAACTAACTTGCCGCCAAAATAACGTTCCAATTTGTTTCTAAATACCTTTTATCTCTCGTTCAAATTCAAATATTCTCCAAAGCAAAATAATCATTCTCTTTGTCGCGAGTTCTAAAAAGTAAATATTGAATATTACAGGGATAACTTGTCGTTTTAGAATTTTCCAACAGCCAATTTACACACTTGTCGGGCAGATTTCGTCGGGGTATTGTGAACACTGAATAATATATAATATGAAATACCGTCGACCTATGACGTCATTTTGTTCTGTCGTGTCGTGTTCGTCGGGCTATTGTGACTACAGCTTAACTTGCCGGGAGACAGCCCGACAAATAGGAAATATTCCATAATGTACAACAGCCAGTCAGACCCCAAGTCCAGTTCCCACAGCTTCGAGCGGCCAATGAGCGAACGAGTTCCCTTACATTAAAAGAACACCCACGCCATTTTGATTGAGCTGAGTTCAGTTTAGAGATCTGGGCGGCTCTTAACCACGAGGTCTTGAGAGCCGATGGGAGTGAGATGAGGTAAGGATGAAGGAGAGCCGGAATGCAAGGGCGGGGGGTAAAGGGAGAGCCGCGAGAAAATCCGCTACAAGCGGCATCGTCCGGCACGATTCACACTTGAGAAAATCCGGAAACGACCCGATCGGGGATCGAACCCTTTCGCCTTTCGGCCGCGGTGGCCGAGCAGTCTAACTGCTCGGCCACCGAGGCCCCACAAAGCACTTAAGAACGCAGAGGTGAAGCAACCAATTTTTCGGCGAACTTCAGCAGCAAAATGGCGCCACTAACCGGCAGTGCAGCCCGCTGTTCGAGTCGGTGAGGATGAATGGGATGGCATTAAGAAAATCATAAACCTTAAACCTTTCAGGCCGACTTCAATTTACGGTCTCAGGTGTCACTATACGTCGTCACTACACTTGTTTCGTTGTCACAGCCAATAAGCTGTAGACTTAATGTTCGGTTACAGTAACATAAACCGATTATGACCTCGGCCAATACGACTATTTGCGAATCATTTACCTACAGGTGAGATCATTGGTCATTGAGATCGCAGCTTTGCAGTGTGTGATACAAACAATAAAATTACCTGCACGTGCGTGATGTACACGAACGATCGTGTACACTGGATCTGAATGGGCAAGTTACGTACGTAGGAACTAGCTGATTGGGCCCAGCCAGAGACTTTCTATAAACCTACACTCACAACTGCTCTTCGGTGTTTTGTGCATTAAAACAAGAACTTCCTTTCGACAGAGAAGATGATCTCAACGATGACGCGTGATGTACGTCGTACAAGTACCCGAAATATTTCTCGTATATCATACAAGCTGTGGGGAGTGACGGTTGTAGCTTAGCGGCGACCTCCGTTTACGAGGCGCGGGTTACAAAATACACAAGTATATGGAGGTGGCATAGCCGCTTATATCGCGAACTGCAACTACACACGCCAGCAAAATGGCCTCGCTAAGTAGCAACAAGTCGGAACGACGTTCGTTAATCAAAGTCTGATAACCTACTTGCCAGCCAAAGGCCCGGCCAATAAAAAATTTCTCGCAACACATTGTATAGACAGTTGCACACAATGCCAGTTTCCATACCCTCGCGCACCCAATCAGAGAATGAGTAATGTTATGGATTAGCTTTTAAGCCAATTCCTACCTGAAAGGGTTTATGGCCGTAGCTAAATAATGAGTCATGATTAGGTACAGCACAGAAGAATAAGATGTTTATTGAACACAATGATTATACAGTAACTATTAACGTGATTACAGATCGGTGGAGCTTAGATGCAATATCAGTATGCTAATTATAGGCTGCTTACAACAAAGTGAGCACTTTTGAAATTAACCTTAGAGAAAAGTCACAGCCCCTGCCTGTATATATTATAACAGGCGCATATTGTGACATACGTGCAGTAAATTTGGAAGTGATGGATGGAAAATAGTTTCGTATGTTAATGTCAAATTAAAAGTTTTGGGTAACCATTTGCAACAACTTAAATTATTTCTTTCCCTTCGTACTTTTTTTAATGCATCAAAGTGTAAAAAAAAAGAGGAGATTTGTGAAGTATTTACTTTTTTAAAAAATTCAAAGTTTCACTTGATCGACACATGAATAAAGTGATGAGGCCCATGGCAATGTTAATTTTACATAAGGCGGAAGAATACACAAAGTGCATACAAGTATATCTTAAGCAGGGCTTTCAAAAGTGCTCATTTTTACCGCGAACAGCCTTTAATTGTATTGTCTTTTATTACCACACGCCCATAATATTTTAATCTAACTGGAAAGTCCCACCTTGTTCATATTGCCGGAGGCTGATTCTAGGAGGCGGTTAACGACGGCCGGACAGACCCATCTCCATGTGTTCTTGGTCCGCTGCCCCGATGACAAAAAGGCACCGCTCCCAATGTTACGTTGGCCTATTTCGGGCCCGTTTACTAGCTGGTGGAGAGGGTTTCTGCAATTGTCTTCCGCAAAGTGTTACTGCAATCACGCTCATGCCCTGGTTCAATGTTTGAAGGTGTGATCAGGCAGGCCGTTCAGCTAAGGCCTGATCACTTCATAACATTACACCCACATCAAAGGAACACCCACCTTCAGTTAGTTTCTATGTACGTAACCCTTTATTTGATACTGCATACTATAGGATACAAACGTTATGTGCCAATCTTAGTGTTATAATTGTTTTAAAGACTTATTGTTTTCATGTTTAAATTCAAGACTTATTCCCATGCATCATTATAGAATGGGCAAAGGTGCGGTATCATCGATCTGAAGTTTGTCCCGTGATGCCGACGAGGTTCACATTCGATACGTCTTTACTACAAGGCTTGTAAAAAAATAATAATGTTATAAAGGCTGCATTTGTGCAGTGCTCCTGGCACACGAACCTTGAACTAAAATAATACCACTCTCTGGCAGGAGCGATGGCAATGCTCCTGGTCGACGATTCCGACACTACCACACATTTCAAGTTTGCCCAAAGTATGAAATTCTGTGAGGAGGAAAAATCGTCACCAAAGAAACAAAAGACAAAAAAAAAAGCTGAAAATAAAACCGCGTGATGAATGTTGTTATAAGCTATTCACGGTAAAGTGAACACTTTTGAGAACATCTTAATTGGAATACGAGTCAATACACATAATTTATTTTCGCCTTAGATGTTAACTTTCGAGTGCGGTGGAATATACACGCTGTGTTTATTATTTACATTACAAGAGTTTATTAAAAAGGTAGTTAAAGTATAATAAATGGCTGAAAGGAAAAAGTAACTAGGGCCTGAAACGTGCTCACTTTACCGTGAACAACCTATAGGTTATGTGTCAGGGCTTACGGTTATTTGCAAACAGTTCTTTCGTCTTAGTTTTGTTGTTGGGTTAACTTTGCGTGTATACGGTTATTTTTCACTGCCACAAACTGTTTTTTTTTTTTGTTTATTGCACGTGCCACCATATTACACAATGATCAACTCTGGTGTTCGAAGTGAAACTAGATGCTGTTTTGCATACCGCTCGGCCGGACGGCATGCGGCCAAACTCAGTCAAATATGGTTAACAAATGTGTTTGTCCGGCAGAGTGGATATCTTTGTATATGAAGTTGAAACTCATAACTCTTATTACGGTTCGTGTGTGGGTAATAAGAGGATGAACCTACTCTACGACACAACCACGCCAGAGAGTATACAAGGCGAGATGGTGTGGTAGTTACTTAGACGTGTGCGTTAACATTCTCTCATTGGCTTGTGCGAGGCTCTGGGTATGGGCATTGTGTCCGAATGGATAGCGAACGTCGTATGAACATCTTCATATTGGCTGGGCCGCTGGCTGGCGAGGTCGCCACGAGACGCTCATTGGCGAACGTCGCCCAAACATTTTGCTGTCGTGTGCCGCTGGAGTTCGTGATATACAACCTATTGTTTCACCTCTGTATTGCCAAATACTCTGTGACCACACTTCGTAAAGGGAAGTCGCTGACAGATTACACCCTTCACCGTCACAGCCTACCTGAGATACGATAAATACGCGCTCGACATCAGGCACGTGTAGATATACAAGAGAGCATTTGCTATGTAATCCAATCACGGTTACTTCGCACTTTTCTGAAGCCATGATAAAGTTCTACTTCCAGGATATTTCTCCGCCTCGTGCAAACTAAGCTTAACCAAGTCCAAAAAATTACACCAAAAGACAACGCACCGAATTCGTGCGCACTCAGCTGTAATAATATTGTGCATAAGAACTATTTCTTACTAGGCGCTACCAACACACGTATTTTCTCACTGCTTTCATTCATATTAATTATAAAGAAAATATTAGAATATATAAATAAAATACAGCTAAAACTCAAATTTAAATAATGATAAGATACTTTCATGTTACAGAGGTATAAAACACTTGTTATGCACGCAATACTTAGGAAATAACTAAACATGTCACACATGGGGGGATTTTTTTCAAAGGTTCGATTTAAAAGTGAAGATACCGAGAATAGACTACAATAGAGAATTTTTACTTTCGAAAAAAAAATTATTGTAAGTCCTACTGTTATATAAATAACGGAAAATAGGCTTTCTGTTAAAAGGTCCCGCCAGCCTGCATCGTTTTTCTTCATTTCTGGCCGAGAAACACGAGAGCTATAAGGGTCACACTGGCATGCTCTACAAAAGCGCCATCACCACTACGCGCAGGACTTTAAACTAGCGTGCAGTGTTCTCGTTGTGCTGCGTGTACCTATGGGACTTTCAGCGCTGACCCTATCATTTTATTGATTGAAAGTCTATAATAGAGTTCAACACAGGCTCCTATTGTAGTTTCGCTCGTGTCCGGCTAGTATGTTTCAAGATACTGTAGCCTGTCAAAGCCGTTTTTAGGTATATTGTAGGGCTGAAACTAACATTTATACAGCATGTGCGGTATTTTTGAAGTACCGTTCCGTCCTCGTCTGGGGAATTACGTCTTTTCGTAGGTTAACATACTGGGGGTACGTTTAATAGTTTCATTTAAAAAAAATGGAATATTTATATGCACGAAAAGCAAACGACCAGTCGTTAGTGTAGGTTACTAAAGGCTGTTCACGATAAAGTGAGCACTTTAGAAATTAACCTTAGAAAAAAAGTCACTGCCGCGTCACTGCCACTGCATGCATATATTTCAATGGGCGCACTAAGTGACATTTACCCAGTAAAATTGGTAACGATGGATGGAAGTAGTTCCATGTCTTGATGTCGAATAAAAAGTGTTAGGTAACATTTGTGATAACTTAAAATTTATTATTTCACTTTCCGTTTTTTTTTTTTTTTTTTTTAAATGTAAAAATAAGCAGATTTGTGAAGTATTTATTTTCTTCATAATTTCACAGTTTCATTTGACCGACGCATGAATAAAGTAACGAGGCATATAGCAATGTTAATTCTATATAAGGCGGAGGAATACACAACCTGTATACAAGCAGATCTTAAGCAGGGCTTCAAAACGTGCTCATTTTATCGTGAACAGCTTATAGGAAGCCGATATCTGGTTTCAATCAGCGGGTTCCTTTATAACTTCAGTGTTCTGGATCTCACGAACACGATCACCCAGCTGTAGGCCTACTGGTAGTTAGATACCTTCGTAATTTTTCAGCATATTTCCAATGGAAAAAAAAAAAAAAAACATTTCAAAACCACAATGTCGATTCTTTTTTCGACAGCGAGGGAAAAAATTGTTTACGGCGAAAAGACAATGCAGTAATCAAAGCCTGCTGTACCCCGTTTCGAATACTGTCACTGTGACGGCACGCGCGCCAAATCTACGTCACCAAGTTTGTACAGCATTCATATCATATGCGAGGCCTTGCGACAGAGCGTGAGCACATTTTATAATAAGTTAGCCGAGATCTGCAATGTCAAACCGATTTCCTTGAACCAATACTGTTCATTTAACGATCAAATATTACCTCCGTAGTGAAGTTAATGTTACTTTGTGATCTTATCTCGGGTGCGCATGTCTGGATTGTGTTCAGTTAGAGTGTAGCGCACAGAAAATTTTTGCAGCCATTACATGTCATCTATTTAGAACTCATTTTGTCTCAAACTGGAGGCGCAAAAAATACAAAAACTTCATTTCCGAGGTCTACAAAAATCTATTAGGCAAATATGTACACACAAAAGACGAGATGGGAAAGCGTACGAAATGCAGGAGAACTTGACTACAAAACTGGGAAAGAATTTTGTTTTGTCACTGACTCGCATTGCATCATAAAATGGCTCCAGCTCCAAATGTTTTTTTTTTCTTTACTCCCTCTCCAACACAATTAGGTCTTACCCTGGCCTGTCTGACAAAGTACCCTAGGACGCCGGGACCATGTCATATATGCAAAGTCTCCTTCATCAAACCTTGTTCGTTTGACAAAAATTATCATTTAAAAGGAGTAATTTGCTTTTGTGAAGGAACCTTGTTTTATATTTAACTTCTTTCTATCGCCGGGCGTAGAGCACACACGCGCGCGCGCACAGACATACACACGCACTCTCTCTCTCTCTCTCTCTCTCTCTCTCTCCCTCCCTCCCTCTCTCCATTTTACCCCAGGCCCTTCCCCCGGGTACATGAATTCCAGAGTAATTTCTTTTGTCACTGTACAAACACTTGACAGTCCGTTGTTACTGCATACCAGAAAAAAATTTATGAAAACTTCTGGAAACTAGAGCATACCTCTTTATATAATCCTATTACGTAATAGTCTCATGAACTGAAAACGTGTTCGGTTTTCAATCAATAAGAAGGAAATGTCTAAAAGATACATATTAGATTTTAAAATTGGAACCAAAGCATGACAAAACACAAAAATTAAAGAAGAAAAATATTTCTAAAAAAGAACAAATAAATAATTGATTTCTTGAGAATCCAATTCATTTCGGTGTAATATATAATACCGATGAAAGCTGACATTATGATCACATTTCTGTGTGAACATTTATAAAATATGAACCGCAGACTAAGCCGATTAAATTTATTCGTAACCTACAAGCTTTCGTTGCTTTGAGAAAACGTCAGAATTAACTTTCTTCTTATTCTGTAAGGAGATTTTCAACGTCATATTTCCTGACTTCCAAGTACTTCTACCCCCCTCCCCCAACCGATGTTTATTTTTCCTTTTTTCCTAGCACCATCAAAGGAGCACTTTTAAGAGCCCTACTTAAGATCTACTTGTATTCACGTTGTGTATTCCTCCACTTTATATAAAATTAAAATTGCCATGGGCCACATCACTTAGTCATGAGTCGGTTAAGTGAAACTGTGAAATTATTATAAAAGTAAATATTTTACAAATTTGCTCACGTTTACAGTTAAGGTTCATTAAAAAAAAAAGTTTTAAGTTATCGCAAGTGGTTAGCTAACACTTTTAATTTGACGTTAAGGCATGGAACTACTTTTCCTTTATCGTTACCAACTTTACTGGGCGCGTGACACTCGGTGCGCCCGTTAAAATATATGCAGGTGGGAGCAGTGACATTTTTCTAAGGTTAATTTCAGAAGTGCTCACTTTAACGTGAACAGCCTTTACTATAGTGACTACGCTGTACATTTTCTAAGCAGACTGTGGTATTAGAACCGTGTAGTCACAGCTAAAAAATTCCGAGTAAACATGCGTGAAGCTTGTTTATGCTATTCTGGTGTGAATACGTCTTTAAATTTGCGACCATAGAGGGAGGCAATCCAGAAAATCTGCTGATAACAAAATCGGGGGATACAGTTTGGCATTGCAGCTCCGAATCTATCGTCTACGTTCAAAATTCAATTACACCACTCATAACACCACTCGACTGCCAAAGGAGCAAAGAAACTGTTACGTTGAGTGAGGACTGCGCGAAGCATCGCACGCGGCAAAAGGGGGACGGGGGATGGCCGCAATTTTGAGTTCGTTCCACCGTCTCTCTTAACTTCCGCTAATTTTAACTTTATTGCCTAGGAGAAGCTACGACGCTCGTTTAAGTTTCAACAATCGAGAGCTCTCGTCACGATCAATCGATTGCGTGCATAGAAAACAATAGTGTGGCGTGGTTGTGGTGAAATTGTATGAGTTAAATGTAAAAAAAAAAAATTAAGAAAACGTAGCACAATTTCGGCCTATACTCGTTAAAAAGCCACGTCGAAATACAGAAATCGTAATCACAGACTCGGCAGCAATGTTAACAGGATAACTGCACCTTTTTTTTTCGCAATTTACGACACACTTTCCACCTCCGTTCCTTGGTGTTGAATACGAGGCAGTTTTAAAAACATCGCAAAAGATTTAAATCGCAGCGAAAACCAGGGCAATCGACACACATTACTTATGCAATGGCAGCAGTTGCTACATTGTCTCCGTCAGTGAAAAACTATTTTATCAAGACAGACCGACACCCGCTCTTTCCTTCCCCCCCTCCCCCCTACCCACGGAAAAAAATGTACAGACACAGGAAAATGGATAGCAGTGAAGAACTCGGATCCGATTCAATCTCTTGGCAATAATACGTAAACTGTCACCAGAAAGGTACCACTCACTATATTTAAGTCGTGCCTCTTCAAATAGTCCAAAATGGATTTAAAAAAAATCGAATGGTGTTTAAAGACGTACTATGTACAATGTAGAAAATTTTCTGGTAAACTTCCGATACTGTAATGGAAGTTTTAAACCTATACACTGTATGGTAATAATGCAACACGGCAAACTATTCAGCATCGCTACTATACAAATTTGGGAACTTCCCTGTATTTGACTGTCTCCTGGGCAAATGTAAGAATGCTGCAATGATTGTGTAGGGGAAGACATTACCATTCCTGCTTTCTCACTAAGCCTATACACTGGTATGGTAAATTTCTGAATAATTTCTTAGAGAGTATTGTTATTTATGAAACATTTCTTCACGAATGGAGAATATGCTGAAGTGTCCGTTATTCTCTGTTTCAACACAGCACACAGAGTACCAAGGGAAAAATTTTTGTCAGTTACGGAACGGGCAGTTACTCGCCCACAAATCAAGCAACACTAGAGCAACAAACTTGCCTCAAATGAAAGCCAAACCAGATTCCCCAGCCAAATTATAACATCCTGCAAGTTTTCATGGCTCGGATATACCAGCTGCCTTCGTGAAATTCTGTGGTAAACACTTGCACGCTATTTTAGGTTATTATAAACCTTCCTGCGTGGTCCCTGGGCGACCCGAGTAACTGCAATAACGGTATTTTATTAGCTGAGCTTCCGCTCAATGCGTAGTTATTTTTCTAGCGGAGTTATTGCGAGGATGACGTATTGATAACCTCGACTGGATACGAGACTAGGAAGGCAGGCATGCATCTCCGAGAGCATAGGAACTTCGGACGCAAAGCACGGAGTTATTGCGAGGATGACGTATTGATAACCTCGACTGGATACGAGACTAGGAAGGCAGGCATGCATCTCCGAGAGCATAGGAACTTCGGACGTAAAGCACGGAAGACTTCAATTATTACAAGATGGAGATTTTGGGCATTCACCATTGCAATGCAGATGTCTGTCTTGGGAAAAACAGGACTGAGCACGAAAAAATACTTTAAAAAGGCAAGCAACTTATGGACGAGAAAATAAATATATGTATAAAACACTAGAAAATTCAAAGAGGGATTAGAGTCGAAAAACAGAACAGCAGCTAATTGCGGAATATATATATATATATATTATATATATGACCAACAATTACACGTAGAAACCAACGCAGGGAAGAAACCTACGAACGAAGTGCTCAGTCCTGTTTTTTTTTTTTTTCCATGACAGACATCTGCGTCGCAATGGCGAATGTCCAAAAATCTTCATCCTGTAATTCACCCCAATTGCACTATTCATTCGAAGGCCACACGTCGAGTATTAATGGGCAACGACCTGGCTACAGTGGCTATAACCCACTTGTGTGGCGACAGCGACAAATGCTCAAATTCTGAGTCACGCCCGGAATGCATCTCGAATCGTCACTTGTCCAACCTGCTCGCAACAAGAGCGTAATTATAATATTATTAGTCCATATTACATATGAAATTATATTGTACTGTTTTGCTTACGAGCGCCTCGAGCCGGCCAACTTATCCGAATTCCTATCGAGACAAATGATTACAGAAAAAGAAGGTAAAACATAAATTGATGTGGACAACTAGAGGAAACATTAATTTTAGACAAAGCATTTTTAAAAAATATATGGACGCTAATAAGTTACGTAGATTACAATAAACTTTTTGATAAACCTTGCCACCCCTAGACTAAATTTCATACGAAACTCAGAGTGAAGTAGAGTGGTTGGAGCGGGTATAGGCTATCCACGGTAACATTAGCACTTTTGAAAGCCCTGCTTAAGATCTACTTGTATGCACGTTGTGTATTCCTCCGCCTTATGCAAAATTGACATTGCCACGGGCCTCGTCACATTATTCATGCGTCGGTCTAGTGCACCTGTGAAATTATTACAAAAGAAAATGTTTTACAAATCTGCCCACTTTCACACTTCGATGCATTAAAAAATGAGAAAGTGTGAAAGAAATAATTTAAGTTATCACAAATGGTTACCTGACACTTTTTATTCGACGTTAAGATACGGAACTACTTTCCATTTATCACTCAGTTCGCCCGGTAAAATACATGCAGATAGGGAGTGACTTTTTTTTCTGAGGTTGATTCCTAAAGTGCTCACTTTATCATGAACAGATTTGAGTACAATCGGGGTCTTGAGAGACAATGAGGGTGAAGTTAGGCGAGTATGGAGCAGTGCCGAAATGGGAAAAAAAAAGGGGAAACGGTTGAACCGGGGGGGGGGGGGGGGGGCTCGCTGACCACCAGTAACGTCCGAAACTATTCCCACGTGCAACAACCCGAGAGCGTCCTCGCCAGGAATTGATACCGGTGCGCCTCGACGGTAGGCGATAGTTATAGCCACTACGCTAACCGCGGCGCCTCCCCCCTCCCTCTGTCTTTATTTTTATAACACGAAATTATATTTATTTCTAATACAATGCGAAGGATTATTACGAGCCATGCGCCAAAACACAACTCGTGAAAAAAAAAAAAAAAAAAAAAAAAAAAACCTTAAGCCATTTTCCCGTCGCTACTTGCAGGTCGTTGTGACAACGGTCCATAAATATTTTCGTAGGTAACATCGCTTTTTTTACTGCCGGCTCTTACACTTGATGTAATTTTCCAGGTTCCGCACCCTGGAGATTGCACAGATGCTCTTAAAGAAAATACTGCCACCGCCGCTTTTATTTTCGTACGCCATGCTCGTATTATAACTTGTACACGTTCAATACGCGATGAAACGTTAACTTAAACGCCCCTTATTCACGACACATCAACCCATGCGTGCAAAAATGGGTTATGCTCCTCTGCCTGGAAAGTACGCTGGCGAAAATGCTAAGTGAGCTTTATTCGCTTTAGAGTTTGGAAGGGGCAGTGTTGGTTGAAAGTTGCCGACGTTTGTCCATTGGCTCGTGAGATTCCTCTGGGTACTCCCGCGTACTCACCCCACCCCCCCTTCCCAATCACTTCACCCTACCTCATTATTAAATAGCACCCGAATCTTCCCATTCAACATTCATTTTGTTTTGTTTTATTATCTGTAACTGACCGGCAAGGAATCATTTTTTAGACTGACACTTGAAAAAAAAATCCGCAACATCATATATTTTAACGTAAATATAAGAGGATAACATACCTGCTGTAATGTGTCCAGACAACAATTATCAATAAGTTCCCGCGTTATTAGGTATCTGTATACAGATCTGTAATATTTAAACTGGCGGCTACTAACCGTTTCCTTTTGCTTGTTCACAGAGCAATAACAATTTTCCTAGGGAAAATAAATTTGATTTCAACAAATTTTAGGGTGTGAAATGTTTAACGTATGAAGACTGAGTTATTAGATTACGAGAAAACCTAAGCAATTACTACAAGGTGCTTAAATAACTGTGAAATAGCTATACATTCAAAAGGTAAAGTACACAAGTGTGCACACTATGGTAAAAATGCTACTAAGTGATACTCCAGTCGTAATAAAAAACTGGCATTGTTTCTTTAAATTTTTTTTAAATAATATCTAATTTTCTTACATGTCGTACGTCCTACATATGTTTATCAATAAACTGATGGTTGGTTCAAAATTAGTATTCTAAATACGCATGAATACAATTTATCCCCCTCCATTTCTAATCAATTCGCATTTTATTAAAATTTTATCCCACAAATGTCTGGGCTAATTATTATTTAGGTCATCAACAAAGTTCGTGGAGGTGCTTTAAAGACGGCTATTTAAAATCTGACCAAAAAAAAAAAAAAAATCAAAACTCGCCCTGCGGTGGAGTTATGCTAGATACGTCAGATGAAACATCAAAATACCTAGAGATTAAAAAAAAACAGTCGCTAGCATATTTTGAAAAGTGGAAAGATTTTTTTGGATCGGTTCATGTACCTACGGAGGTACGACCGAATGCAAAAAAAAAAAAAAAAAAAAAACAGAAGGGGGAAAACCTGTCGTAAAAGTGAGAAGCTGGGGATAATAAAATGGTTACTGTGAACTAACGAAAGTGGCTCTCATGGCGGTGATAAACCACACGATGAAGGAACTTCTGCCAGCAACTGCAACGACGACGGAGGAGAGAGAAATAAAATGAATGACATGGAACACGCAGGGGGTAACTCCTAACTTGGAACTGTGAACCTCCAAGGGTAGTCGTTACCACTCCCTATAGACTGTTCATGGTAAAGAGAGCACTTTTAAAGGTCCTTCCAAATGGCTTTAACCACTAATAAATATAATTTGTGGCTGTTTCAGACGTTCACTGTTCGGTTTGGTGAAACGTATAGGTTGCGTTTATTATTAATGTGGCAGTGTAACCGAAATATTTACTTATAGCAAAAATTTAGCATTGCCTTAAAAAGTGCTCACTTTAACGTGAACAGCCTATACGAAGAAATACAGTGTCGCCCACAGTTTAGAAGCGTCGGTGAAGGTGAGGGGAAGAGGCACCAGCCATCGGCAACGTCCGTAACGTTTCCCATACGTAGAAGATGCCAACTGAGGCCCGTCGAGGATCAAGGGTCTGGGGTGCTGTTGTGGTCGAGACCACACCCCCTCCCCCCCCCCCCCAACAAGGCGTTACCACCGCCCACGCATTCCAGCGCCGCTCCATCCTAGGGTCTCATTTCATGTCATGTCCGGGGATGACGGGCACCTCCGGGTCCCAGCTGGAAAGCCCGTCACTCAGAGTGTGTTGCCTCGCCCTGGGTTCCTCTCCCCACTCGAGTTTTTTTTTAGCATACAATAATGTATTTGCAAATCATTCCATTTTTTTTTTTTTTTAACATTCTGAATTTATTTTTTCTTGTGTGAAGGCAATGTTTACCAAAACTGCGTATGAGTGTACGAGTCAGGTTTTACATACTAACACAATATTTTCCATAAAAACACGACACATTTCTATAGGCTGTTCACGATTAAGTGAGAACTTTTGAGGTTCTAGTTACTTTTTTCTATCAGCCATATTTTATCCTTCCACCACTTTTAAAAATAAATATTGCCTAGTAAGTAATAAATACGGTGTATATATTTCACCGGACTCGAAAGTTAATGTCTAAGGCTAAAATAACATACCTTTATTGAATATTATTACAAATAAGAGGGATTCAAAATGTTCACTTTACCGTGAATAGCCTATAACGAGTCCCACCGCACGTGCGATGCCTGGAAGGCAGCAGACACTTACGGGAAACCTTACCCCATCGTACTGGATGCTCGGTTTACTGGCATGGTTATGTTTTACAAAAGAAAATTCCGAAAGTAACCCTTATACCCACCTATTGACCTTCCACGCCACAGGCTAAAGATGAGGTAGACCGATCTCGCTGGCTGCGCATAACTAGTTTCCTTGTCCCAACATTGAACTGCCTTTGTGCAAAAACACGTCTAGCATAAACGACATGGATTGGATTTGAGGTTAGAACAATGGTTATGGTTAGTAAACTAGTGCTTTGAGATGAATTCATACTTCCTCTCACCGGTTTGTAATGCAGTTTTATTAGTTTCAGATCGATGACAGTAATTTCACTTATATAAAAGTGCATGTATTTTGAAAACTGAGATATAAATAAACGCGTTCATCACTGTTGACCATGTGATTTTGACAGTTACGTTCCTTTAGGTAGGTCAATTTTGGATACGTGCGCAGAAGACGAATCATCGGTCTATCTCAAATTTAGTCTATGTTACATATTAATAAAGGCGATTCCCGATAAAATGAGCACTTTTTAAATCAACCTTAGAAAATGTCACTACCCCTAACTCCATGTGTTTTAACGGGCGCCCTGAGTGACATGCGCCCAGTAAAGTTGGTAACGATGGATGGGAAGTCGTTCCGTATCTGAACGTCGAATAAAAAGTGTTAGGCAATCGTTTCTGATCATCAAATTACTTCTTTCGCTTTCTGTGTTTCTTAATGTATCGAAGTGCAAAAATGAGCAGATTTGTTAAATATTTAGTTTTATAATAATTTCACAGTTTCACTTGACCGACGCACGAATAAAGTGCTGAGGCCCATGATAATGTTAATTTTACATAAGGCGGAAGAATACACAACTTGCAAACAAGTAGATCTTTAGCAGTTTTTTCAAATGTGCTCGTTTTACTGTGAATAGCCTATACAGACATACGACTGAACTACAAACTCGTATTTGTGTCACAATATTTATTTCGTCAAATTCTTTCAGAATTACTACTGTGGCAGTTTCCTTGTGTTGTCAGCGCTCCGTTGTCTCCTCTATGCGGTTGGCTACACTGTTTGAATAGTTTCTCCGATAAACTAAAGATGAGGTAAACCACTTATTCGTCTTCTGCGCATGCACCCAACATTGACCTACCCCAATCCTACACAACTGTCAAAGTCACATGGTCAACGGTGATGAACGTTTTTGTTTATATATTAATTTTTTAAAATAACAAGCGCTATTATATTAATAAAATACTTTTATCAATTTGAATTTAGTCAAATTGCAATACAAAATTGTTAGTGGACGTAAAATAACAGCTCTAAGCACTTGTTTACAAATCAGTATTCTTACCTACAATCCAAACCACGCCGTTTTCGCTAGACGTGTCGGCAGGTGTGCTGTTCAATGTTGGGACACGGAGATTGGATGTGCGCAGCCAGCGAGATCGGTCCACCTCATCTTTAGTCTATGGTTTCTCCTTCAGCCGCCCGTTCTCTATGGTGCTAGCACGTCGTCTGCTAGTCAAAACTTCTCCGCCGGAATCGTAGCAGCTGATGACGTAGGCAGACGTCACAGCGCTCATGACTCCACCCAGGGCTTACGTGCCCTTGAACATCCTATGACGGCGGGTCAAGGTAAGGCGTAGTTTCGATTTCAGTACTGCTTCTCCATTTCCCGAAATTGTTTTGAGACCCCGTCGTCCGAATTATGCTTTGGTCAATGCAGAACGTCTCGACTTCCAATAGCAAGACCATCAGCACTCGGGTATTGATGAAGTGGCTAATCTTTCTTTCCTTGGACTTACGATTGCGATGTTGACACACGATTCTCGCCGTATGAGTGCGTGTGCCCACGTGACTGGGAGTTTGTGAATTCTTACGCGGCTCAGTCAAGACGACTTACGTTTGACGTTTCTCCTTCTTTGAGTCATGCTTTTTTCCCCGACGACGGGATCCCACAAGTGTGCACATCGACGTCCATTTGGTTTGTATACAGTCTTGCAGTGCTGATTTTTTTTACTAAGAATTCGCGTGTATCCTTTGTAATTATTATTTTAGAGTTTTTAAACTTTCACAATATGAAATGGCGGTGTGTTGTTTCGGGTTTTGATTAACCAAAATGCTGTGACCCGCATAAATATACGTACAGGGAGGAGATGATCATATCATCTTTCCTTCGTAAGTGACTTATCCCTGAGACGCACTTAGCTCCAGTCCCTACTTCGAACGTACATCTACAACTTAGATTTTGGGTAGGTTAGGGAAAAAAAAAAAATTTCCTCGAGGTCGAGCACGAGAAATGCATGTAACGGCACATCTGTGGCTATCTGTTGTCTACGATGAGTTTATCGGTTTCCTGACAGCGGAACGTACGGGAAAAAATGCTTTGCAGGTCGTATCGTGTAAAATCGAGACAATGCACCGAGATAGCGCCTGCCTCCCGCAAACCAAAATATGTACACAAGTTTGAAGAATTAAGCACGATACTTAAAGTTTCACAGTTTCTTCGATCAAGGATAGGGGGTTGGGACGCACTGGAACCTCTTTATACGCATTTGAGCAAGGACCAACGCCAGTAGGATATCACAAGTCGAAATCTTGAGCAAAGTCTCTCTCTCTCTGGAACATACTGATTATTTGGATACAATTTCGACTTCAAAGGCGCCGACTAGTATTCTGGTAACTAGTTAACATTTACATTAATTAATATTCAGTTCTGTAGATCATGCAATTTCTAAAGATAGATAATTTTGCCTTTGTTTAAAGTGACCCAGTAATTGCGTGCATTATTCTTGTGGGAATGTGACAACGACAATAATTTACTATGTAAAAACATGGTAATTAAATGACTTACAACTCCAACAAATGGAAGTTTTTTTTTTTCAGTAACGTTAAGAAAATGTATTCCTCTGCCCAGTACATTAATCTTGCTTGTTGAGTAAGTGGAAGGCAAATGTCGGAACAACGCCGCTGTCAGAGGAGGGAGTTGCCATCTCGACGACGGGAGTCGCCATATACCAACCGCGATCCAACATCTAATTAGACATCTCTTAAATATGAATCACTTCTAAGTGAATTACAGGGGAACCGAAAGACTTCCCAGCAACCTAACACGATACTGTCTTCTTTGATTCATAACGAGAAACTAAAAACGATTCGTTGCCGTGTGTTCTATCTCAGTCGCTGAAGAGGCTACAGGTTATAAACATCCCTGTATTTCACACTCTCGTTTATGCGAAACATCGCGCTTTCTGCAGTGCACGTGGTTAACGTCGCCTATATGTCTGTCAACAAGGAGAAAACAGATGTTTTTGTGTACATGAAGAAGTGATCCAAGGTTTGCGGTACAGGGAAAGAAAAACTGACTTGTGACAACCAGTGGTGAAACAGAGGTATGCCGTAGAGAGTGAACCAGTGTTTGGACAAGTTCGGGAGGCTCTTAACAACGATACATTGAGAGCCATGAAGAGAGGTGAGTACGGAGCAACGCTGGAACGCAAGGGCAGGGGAAAGGGAAACGGGAGATCGCCGAGAAAACCCACCGACCAGCGACATCGTCCAGCTTGATTCCCACGTGAGAAATTCTGGGTGACCACTCCAGGAATCAAATCCTGAACGATTTGCCTCGGTGGAAGGCGAGTAGTCTGACCACTACGTCACCGCGGCCCCTACCAGTGTTTCGCAAGGAATGTACAGGTAGGTCAATAAAAAAGGAGCTAATTGCTCAGAGGAGCATGAATGGGGACGGCTCGGCCGTGGCATGTAGTAAGAAGCCATCCCGGCATTCGCCTGGAGTGACTCAGAGAAACCATGGAAAACCGAAACCAAGATGACCGAAAAGGGATTCGAACCCACGACCTCGTGAATGCGAGTACGAAGCTTTTCCACTGCGCCACACTTCTCGAAGAGATACCAAAATAACTCTCAGCACTTTACTGGACCATCTGGTTGCTAGGGACAGCGTGTTATAGAAAGTACAGTCTTGCTAATCACATACGAGATTCAGTCCTGTCATGCGGTGCAATTTCGATTCCCTGTGTGTATCCAGGCTCGCCAAGAAAGGGGTGATCGAGGGGGCAAGGGGGTGCAATGCTCAGGGGCTCGGAATTTCTCTTGGTGCGCCTTTATGTATCTAACCGTACCCGAAAAAATACAGGTAAACATGCCTAAAAAACTGTTCGTAAATTTTGTACGGATTAAATAATTACCTCACTGCCTGACACAATACACCCGCAAACAGCGAACTGTGATACGTAACCTCAAACAGCATAGACCAAATATATTTCTACATTGGTAAATTTACTTTCTATGCGACTGAATGCCGATGTCTATGTTTAATTGGGCCACGGCAGTGTCGTGGTTAAACTACTCGCTTCCCACCTACGAGAACCGGGTTCAAATCCCGGCAGGGTCGCCCCCGGATTTTCGCATGTGCGAATTGTGCCCGACGAGGTCGCTGGTCGGCGGGTTTTATCGGGGATCTCCCGTTTCCCCCGCCCTTGCATTCCCGTGCTGCTCCATACCCACCACGTTTCACCTTCATCGGCTCTTAAAATCTCGATGTTAAGGGGAATGGTGCACGAAAACCGTATATTTACATCATTTTTGTCACAACTTGTTTCACAGAGTATTTTTCTAAATTTTTTGCACGACAAGATGTAAGAAGGTAAGAATAAAAAATTTATTTATTTATTTCCATCAGTGCTCCGAGAATAATGAAGGCAGTTAACATATAGCAAGGAAAAACGGCGTTGAAAATTATTATTTACGTCTCGTCGAGGCAAAAGTTTCGATAAACCCTTTGAAAAATGACATAAAAATCCGGGTAAATATACTGCTTCCATGCACATTCGACTTAAGAGCCACGATTAATAAATCTCCGGCGGTTCGAAGCCAACCCTAGACATGACAATGCAATTCCTAAACACTGGGTATGTTACCACTTGGTTCGGAGACCATTATAACTTAAACTTGAACCGCTCTCGTAACACACTACTCCCTCGCGATGCTGTGGGCAGCGTGGTTATGGACGAGTGCAGCCACGACATTTACTAAGCTGCTGTTACGACCCGAACGTGTTCACAACGGTTTAACGCCGAGAAGACTGCGAAATATCTCGCTGCCTGTCGTAATTACGAGCGCGAGTCGGTAGTCGCAGGTCTCGCTGTAAAGCTGGTGCCACAATAGTGCGATACGTTGCGACGAGCGGCAGCCAGTCAGGATGAAGCAGATTCCGTCGCAGCGCGTCGGCGGCGTCGAGTGAGTTGCGTGAACATCCTGCGGTGCGATTGTCGGCGTCAACCTGCGACGGAGAAGAAGAAGAATAAGTGATTCTTTACAAGGATAGTAAAAACATTTTTTTTCTTTACATATGAAAACGACGATCGCGTCTACACCGACGTTTTTGTATTTGTATTTTTATTATCGCCGCTTAGATGTGCAAAATAGAAGACGAGGCTTCTTATAGATATGAACAATGTCATAAAATTCGTTTATTAACATCAAAATAATTATCCTCCGTCTTATGTCTCGTTCCCGTTAGTTTGCGTCCCACATCGCGTACAAACTACTCTGTTTTTATCTCCCACCACTTAAAACATACAGTTAAAACTTTTTACGCCTGTCTTTTGTTACATCATCGCTTGATTGCGAAACAACAAGAATAGCTCGTCGCAGCTCAACGCATCGCATCGCATCGCACTATTGTGGAACCAGCTTAACTCGCGCGACTGACACGCTCACGCGAGCTCCGCACAAAGGCTTGCCAACTGCCGGGAGCTCGCGAGTGCAATTTCCCACGCTAGCTTTAATTAAATTGCTCGTCGCCAGCTCCACGCTACGCAAACACGCGATTGATTTCTCCTCCCGCCCTCCCCTCTCCAAGATGCTGTATTAACCCTCTCCTCTTCCCAGGCTTCCCCTCCGCACAACCTAGGCTTCAAGAACAACACAACTGAGTCATCGCGGAGCACAAGGTAAACTAGCGCAAAAACCTACGACTTCCAGCGCGTGCACCAACCACGGATCCCCCCCCCCCCCCCCCCCCGTCGTCAGCGAAGTCGAGACGAAAGTGGTTATTTGCGATTTTCTTTGCAAACAGCGAGTTTCTGCAGAGCAGACAAGAAAGCCAAAATCACTGCGTCGCCATTAACTTAATTAGCACCGGAGAAGATCATTCTTACTTGGTCAATAACGCTGCCGTTTTGAAGCCGTAAAAGAATGTGTTTCTGGATTATCAATTAAAACGAAATTTTTATTACAAAAACTCAAAACTTCTCGGACGAAACAATACAATTTTCATGAAAACTAAAAAATACGTATTACACATTAGCACCGAATTTCTGAGTGATGAATAAGTGCATATTCTGCCGATGTCGCACAGCTACAATTCTGAATTTCATGAATGAAATATTTTCACTGAAAAGCTAATTTAAGTATTGTATTAACTTCATCATTGCAGCCTAAAAACTGTTGGAAAACTCTTAATGGTGCTAAAGCCGGAGCTATAATTTACAGTGTGCCCTGCTTATATGAATATATTACTGCTCTCCAGTCATTAATAGGTAGGACTAATTGTGTATTAGTGGCTCATCCTAGTGGCATTACGGCAGACAAATTATATTCAGTGACGTGTGGTGAAGTGTTGCAAGGTAAGCTGGCGTTAGCTCAGAGCTGTACCTTGTTGCCTGTCAGTTTACACTTCCGCCAGTAAAATGTAGCTCGGCAGCTGACGCCATAGGACGGACGCATGTGATGGGCCGCTGGCTACTCGCTTGTGGGTGGTCGAAACGCATTCCTGTTTCCCTGAGCTGCAGTGTGATTAATGGCTCCAGCTGCGAGCACCGATAATGTACAGCACTGAGCAAGCATAATATTGCCTTGAAACACTTCACCACACGCCACTAATCACACGGTAAAAAGAAATCTGCTATTATAATCGACACGGATTTCGACAATGTTTATTGTTTATCAATTTCACAGCGTACTTACAGGTAAACACCGTACAATAAAGTTATAACTAATGACGATACATAAAATTACGTAAAGAGATGACACAGGAGCTGTCAAATCGAAAACCAAAGATGGAATACCAACTATCTCGAAACGCAGGGACAAGACTTTTCAGATAAGATTCAATCAGAACGACTTAACTAAAAGTCTGCAGAACTGACATTTAATACTTGTACGTGGCAACGTGAACATCAATGACCGAGCAGGGCACAAAGTGGAGCCTACTGTGCAAAGAAAGGCAAATGCCCGTCGGACTGAAATATACGATAATATACGTGGGGTGAGGTAAGGCGGAAACTCGGAGAAATGAGTAACAAACACAAAACGGGATAGCTCCAAGAAGACCCCTGTGTTACGTGGTCCATAAAACTACCCAAGTGAGAACCAAAGACCAAAACACTGCCAACTGAACGCGGTCTCTTAAAGCGAAAGTAAAATGTGGCAACTGTAGATGACAGTGTTTTTTTGCCTTTCGTCGGGGAGTAAAATCGTATTCCCAAAAAATTTATTTCCTAAGATACGCACATACATTGAGATAAAAGTTCGTTTCAGACAACACATAAGTTGCCTGTTTGTATAGGGCCAAAATATATATTTGGTTTCCCCAACAAAATACTTTGTTGAGCATACAAAACTTAATAAACAACAAAATTAATTCTGTTCTTCTAACAAAATACACGCTTGAATAAACCAAACTTCTGTGTTGGGCCAAACGAAATTAAATTGTCAAAAATAAATTTTTGGTTGAATTAATTGCATTTATGTTTGGCCAAACATTTGATTGCCATCGTTCAAAAATACATATCGAGAGTTTCTATTTTTCGTGACAATTAGGTTAGTAACTATGTTTGTAAGTGCATTTATTGATGCTTAGTTATGGTTTAAACATCCTAATAAAACAGGTTCAACATGAAAACAAAACGCGAAGCTGTAAAACTAGAAGTATGTATTTGCGCACATTGTCCCCTATTTGAAATGTATGTACCGGTATCTAAAAACATTCCCGTTTAATCACTAGTCAGTTTAGCTAAGACGTAACGCACGGGTGCAAACATTCAAGGTTCGAATCTCGGTCGGGCATCGGATTTTTGTTTATACTAAACGAAACTATTTAATGCACATACTAAAAAAAAAATGTAATGTAGTTATTATATTAATAAGAATAAGTAGATTTAATTCATTTTAAGAGTTCTGTTGTTGAATCAAGAGATTTGGACGGCTCTTAACAACGAGATCTTGAGAGCCGATTTAAGAGATCTGTGCAGCTAGGAAACATCAACAGTTAATGAATAATACGGTGACGTTATATTGAAATTGTCGTTTAATTAGGATTATTTGAGTTGTTGTTTTAAGTGTTTTACGTTACTCAAACTTGCAATACTTGTACGCAGCTACACTTCACATCACCCACCGTTTTTGCGCAAACAGGTAAATGCGGTTTTACGTTGTTGAGTGTCCGCCATTTTGCTGAAGCTCGTGTATACGGGTCAGTATAGCACGAACATTTCTTGAGGTATAATACAAACACGACCCTTGTAGTTTTACAAACGAGTAGTTTTACAAGAAATATCGTTATACTGTTACAATCATTTGTCAAATTACAAATAATTTTTCAGTAAAAATTACAAATATTTTTTACAGTGTACACAGAGCCAAACAAATCATTAGTCTCCCCAACCAAATCTTTGTCTGGAGCAACCAAATAAGAACAACAAAATAACCTGGTTCGAACAACAAAATATTTAATTACCCCCTATACAAAGAAGTATGTTGTTGGCTGTAGCAAAGATTTCCTCTGTGACGCGTAAAAACAGATTTTATTAACAATATTATATTAAGGAGCAGGGTTTTCCAAAGTGTTCAATTAACAGTGAACAGTCTACAACTAGTTTTCACCTACGAAATAAATAACCGGCCAGAAATGTAATTATATTAGTACGAGTCCTCATGTCAGGGTGCTAGCTCTCGCCTCCCCCTACCACCTACCAACGGTGCCTGTGGTGGAGGGGCGTATCTGGCCGTTTCTCGCACCTGTAGCGCTTATATGAAGGCTTGCGTAGTTCTATCCCAGCAGCGTACGGAAGAGTTTCCCCATTGCGGAAATTATTTATAGTCTGTTCACGGTAAAATTAGCACTTTTGAAATCAACCTTAGAAAAATGTCACTGCTCCTTCTGGCATATATTTAAACGGGCTCACAGTGTGACATCTG
The DNA here is from genome assembly GCA_029891345.1 of Dryococelus australis. Lineage (NCBI taxonomy): Eukaryota > Metazoa > Arthropoda > Insecta > Phasmatodea > Phasmatidae > Dryococelus > Dryococelus australis. The sequence goes on along the minus strand of CM056998.1, from coordinate 29,920,060 downwards.
CCCAATAAAGTTGGTAATGTTGGTTGGAAAGTAGTTCATATATTAATGTCGAATAAAAAGTGTCCGGTAACAATTTGTGATAACTTAGTTTTTTTTTTTTTTTTTTTTTTTTTTTTTCAACTCATCAGAGTGTAAAACTGAGCAGATTTGTAAAATATTTACTTTTATGGTAAATTTTACAATTTTGAGTGACCGACGCATGGATAAAGTGATGAGACCCATGGCAATGTTGATTTTACATTAAAGCTGAAGAATACATCATGTTCATACTAGTAGACCTTAAGCAGGGCTTTCAAAAATACTCATTTTACCGTGAACAATCTATAACCAGTGAAAATCAAGCTTTTATTTGTTTAATTTGTTTCAATGGCACAAATGTTCCTCACACGAAACGTCGAAGTTTCGCCTAGCATTATGCCTGTCTTTAATACTGTAATTCCGAATAGCTAGCCTAATTCCACCAAGCACTTCGGGTGGATTTATGTCTGTCTTTAACATGGACTCATAGTCTCAACACACTGGGAAATTCCCAGTAATTATATTGTTAGCACAAGGACCCGAAGCGTCAATTAATTTTAATGGCGCTCTTGTACAGATAAATAACGAGCTGCATTAATTATTCTTTCCGAATTTTTTTTACGACTGCTACTGTTTTGGTACTGTAAATCCTTTATACATCCCTTCAAGCAATTTCCCATTTTAAAATACAAAAACATTGGATATGATCATGTGATTTTAAAGCATTTACCAAACTATATACAACAGAAAAGCAAACATAAATTATGGCTACACCAGTGGCGTGTGGTGAACTGTTGCAAGGTAAGCTGGCGTTAGCTGTGTGCTGTACCTCGTTGCTTGCTAGTTTACACTTCCACCACTAAAACGTAGCTCGTCAGCTGACGTCACAGGACGTGTGTAATGGGCTCCTTGCTGCTCGCTTGTGAGTGGTCGGAATACATTCACTTTACCTAGACTGCACAGTGCTTACTGGCTCCAGGTACGTGCACCGAGAATGTACAGCCATGAGCAAGCACTATCTTACCTTGCAACACTTCACCACACAGCCACTGCGAACTACACTACGAAAATCGTAGTATTATTTGGTGAATAAAAACGTCAAAAGAGTCTTAAAACATTCAAATTAAATAATCATATATTTAAGAAAAAAAATTCGCAAATTTTGTGTGGGGGGGGGGAAAGTGTCCGACTAAAGAACGCATCACCACGCTACCGAACTGCCTCCTCTATCTGGTGGTTACGCAATGGATGCGCGTAGCTTGTTACAAAATTTGGCAAAGGGAAAATTTTGGCCACTAGGTAGGCGCTAGTGTCGCATGTGCACCACATTTTCTCTATTTTATACGTTATAAAGATACGACAATCGCAATAATCATAAATCGAATATAAAATAACTTCGTAACTAAGGAGAATCCAACTCTTTTATTACACACGTAGCTTAAAATTCTAATTAAAAGTTACATTTTGGAGCACTACCCACCTAGTGTCGGGCAGTTTCTTTCTACCAAACTCTCCAATTAAAAATCTCGTTTTGTTCCTGAGTAGAATGAACCTTAGCGTGGCTCAAAGCATCAGGCAAGTCAGTGTTGCCACATCATCTGAAAATTTATTCCCGCTTGGTTACACAAAATTTCCCATTTTACTTCCAAACCTCCCGCTTTCTTAAAAAAAAGAAATGACTTGCGTTGTTTTGTTTGTTTTCCTAAACCATTCACCTCCTTTAATACATTACCATACGAGAAATATTTAAAAAATGCGCATTTATTCATCAAATGAAGACTAATGTTGCTCCAATTAGGGCGATAGAATTCCATGAAACATAACAGCAAAAGTGAGTTTTTCGTCCACCCATTTGTGTCTTCGAAATGTCAATGAAAATAAATGCGCGAAAACAAAACAAGAAGCTCTAATCAAAATAGTGATTTTTATTGCATACTTCGTTACAATATTTTGAATTTTAGTTACTACAATTTACAGTGCGGGAAATGATGTGTAAATAACATCATGCGGATTGGTGTCGTAAATATCCATTTTATTAATATTTTACTAACTTCAAATTTCCCGTTGTTACTCCTTTCTTCCAGATTTTACTGCCTACTACTGAAACGTACTGGCATACGGTAAAGTTCCTGCTATTTGGCAACACTGAGGGAAGTGCGATCTGCCTTATTACAGTACAAGAGTTGATAGCAACAACTAAGTTTGAAATTCTGTGACATTTTCACGTTTTTCAGAAACGAAATAAAATTTTCTAGACATATTTTAAAGTATCCCTGGACGAGATAGAAAGGCACTACATGTTATTGGTTTCCAATAATTTTATACAACGTATATAATGAGCCTAGCCAATATCATATAAATCAAAATTTTCTAATAGTTATAAATTAATTTTTATACTGCTCCAAAATAAGAGAAAGCGCGCCTGTTTATACTACAATATAAAAAATAACTCTAAAATAGATGCACTATGAAATATCCATTAATGTTCTGCCTAAGGAACTGTAGAAAACTGCTGTTACTTCAATGTATAGTGTGGCTTTATTCTCTTGAAGTTAATAACTGCACTAATACGTAGGTATGTACTTCAGCAAGAATTTAAAAAATTTAACCAATTTTTTTGCGCACTTTTATAAAACTTGTTATATGCAACGCAGCAAATCTCAAAACCAAAACATTGTGTAAAATAAAACACAATGCATATGCTTAAAATTTTAACCTCACTAATATATTAAAAACTGATAATTAAAAAAAATTAAATCACAAGTTATCACTGAACTAATGCTTCAGGACGACTTTTTTTCAGGTGTGATATGTGAGCGACAGGAATGCCACAAATAACTTGACCAGAACCCCTACAAGTGGTCGGGAGCAATGGACATGCGAAATTACCGATACTTATTATATGGTCGCACGAATAGAGTCAGCGGGTTCTCTGTCCACCATCCAGCGACATGAGTGAGCCTTATAAATTCACAGTATCTCTACCAGAAGCAGTTCCAAACAACTTGACCAGAACCCCCTACAAGTGGTCGGGAGCAATGGACATGCGAAATTACCGATACTTATTATATGGTCGCACGAATAGAGTCAGCGGGTTCTCTGTCCACCATCCAGCGACATGAGTGAGCCTTATAAATTCACAGTATCTCTACCAGAAGCAGTTCCAAACAACTTGACCAGAACCCCCTACAAGTGGTCGGGAGCAATGGACATGCGAAATTACCGATACTTATTATATGGTCGCACGAATAGAGTCAGCGGGTTCTCTGTCCACCATCCAGCGACATGAGTGAGCCTTATAAATTCACAGTATCTCTACCAGAAGCAGTTCCAAACAACTTGACCAGAACCCCCTACAAGTGGTCGGGAGCAATGGACATGCGAAATTACCGATACTTATTATATGGTCGCACGAATAGAGTCAGCGGGTTCTCTGTCCACCATCCAGCGACATGAGTGAGCCTTATAAATTCACAGTATCTCTACCAGAAGCAGTTCCAAATCGTTAGTACGGGTAAATGTGTTATCTCGACAACGGTTATGTGGTCTTCCATTACCACAAGCAAAGAGCGGCGTGGAATGCTACAAACTAGCTACGTGGGGTTGCCTGTAGTATATTTTGATACATGCTTCGTGTGGTGGTCTCGTTTTCATTATTTCTGCGAGACAAAACATTTTAATTATATGTCTGACGCCCAGCCTTGTAACATGCCATTATTTATGTTCTGGGATTTACATTGCACATTTCAAATTAGCGAAGTTCACTGATGTTAATTAGATATACAACATCCACAAATTTCTGACATCCAATGGCGTTTAGTGTTCTCTATTCTGCAAACGAAGCAAAGTCCAGAAAGATAATGTATGAACGAATTAGGTGACGACTAAGATTTTTCACTTTACGCAGGCAAACGTCCCTTATTACTAGCAAGATCGTCAGGACAACCATCACATACGATCGTAGTTCGCCACTGTTAGTGATGTGTCATTAATTGCACAGTAATATGTTGAAAACGTTCTCCGGCCACATGTCTTATCCTTCCTGGCTGAGTGTCTCAGAATCAATTTCCAGGGGGATATAACACGCTCGTGCAGCTCTGGTTTCTCAGGAAAGCTTGCCATGCCATTTTTGTTTAACACACCCGAGGTCTGCCATGTCGTCCATCGAACATATGTGGGACCGGAAGGGATGTTAGCTCCCTCCAGCCCGAAGTGTTCGAGAATTGGAGCATTATCTAAAAATACTGTGGGCAAATATGCCGCAGGATCACACATGGCGATTGTTTCTATGTCCGATCGTACAGCCAGCCACAGTGCAGCCCGACAAGGAACTGGAGGTGCCATTCCTCTGTGCCGCACGTGGCCACTATCTAAATGTAATTATACTTTAACCTTGTCCTTTTATATGCGTAATCGCAATGAATAAGTTTTGTTTCAATACAACGGTCACTTGTAGGCACGCACATTTTTATGGCAATAAGTGTACACGCACAAACAAGGGAATGATAAATAGCTGGGTTCGCATATATTTCCCAATGGCAGATATCCCACTTGCATGTCGCGATACTCGAAGAACTCCCCTACACTAGCAGCATAAATATCACACGCAAACAGATAACTTTCTCTCTTCATAAAACCACTTTCTATCGTCAAGGTCTTTCGGGCATTTAATTAAAGCCGGCGTTGATCTTCTGATTCGTATTATCCGCAGCCAAGCCTATTCGCTTCACGAAAATTCAGTGCAAAAAAAAAAAAAAAAGAACAGAGAATACGTGAACATAATTAAATTTTGCAAATTTAATCTTTACTTGTGCTAGACGATACCTCCATTTCCAAGCTCGTATGTTTGCCGTAGTTAAATTTTGTAACTTGACATGTGTTACTAACCCAATTATTTAAAATTATATAAGAGTGATTTTTTTTTTGTTTTATTAAGTCCAAGCATGTTACGAAATTGTGTCGAATAACTCGTCGTGCCACAACATAGCGGATGTATTTATGTAAAAGCAGTTACTTTGGCACATTATGAATATTGATGTTTCACACCACTGCTCAATGAACATCGTCCACAAAATGTAACATGTGTTTCTAATACATACTAACCTATATCTCGGTTATCTAATTCATTAAATCAAAAAAAGGATAAAGAGCGCACACCTACAAAAGAGTACAGTTTAAATTTACTTGTGTTTTAAACAATACTGAATATCATAAGGAGTGTTTAGTTGAACTGCGGCATAACTAAGTCAATTACTGGTGTCATTTTGAATAAACGGTGTCGTATCAAAGCGCGTTATATTTACAGACATCGTTATCACGTAATAGCTCTACTATCTATAAGAGCAATTTTATAATTAGAAACCGACATACACGAACAATACTGAAAACGATCCATGTGCGGTGATGATACTTGAGATGAAACACACTTCTGAAACAGAATGAAGGTATTTCATTCAAAATGCATTTCCACGCACATATGCACAGAAAGCATTCTATTCCCAAGCATTAGGAATAAAACTGCGTGTACACTCATTTGCAAAAAAATGATTTATATATATATATATATATATATATATATATATATATATATATATATTATATATATATATATATATTTGTATCTATACAGCAAAAAATTATACATCAAAAACAAAATAAGCCGAAGGAAATTTTTTTCCTGACTGCAATGAAAATTAATATTGCTATAAAACAAAAATGAATAAAGAATAACTTAATCGCAGCGAACCTAAGATTTTTTTACCTTTCCTTTGAATTACAGCAATATTTTGTTACTGTAAACAAAACACCGTTAAAGAAACGATATTCTTTGAAAAACAGACAGTTTTAATATATTGTTTTACAGTGCGTACATAAAAATTTACTTGAAGATCAGCACTTCTAGCTGGGTATGAATAAAAATAGGTGGCGCTTAATTCCATCTCGCGGTGGTACAGGCCCCAACAGCAATATATATGTGACCAAACTTGCACTTCATAATCATCGTCTGCGGATAATGAATACTCAGGCTACAATATATTGTAGGTAAGTTTTAAAACTGGATGATACACAAATTACGCAAACAAACCAGTGAAATTTGTCCTTAAATCACTGGAATTAGTTTTACTCGACTCAAGCGTTGCTAATTACTTCAGCAACTGTAAATTACTGAATTAAAAGCGATACCGACAGGATTCCTTCATCAACAGCGACCTCCTCTGATTACACTGCAAAAGCAGCAGAATAACTTAATTTTCAGCAAATTAATGTTACTCATCTAAATTACTAAGTCAGCAGTGCAAACTCAAAACACACCGGGTACCAATCAGCACGGTTATTGGTTGATTAATGGAGTAACTACAAAAATATCCTTCCAGAATAACTACAAGAATAACCAACTACAAAAATATCCTTCCGGAATAACTACAAGAATAACCATTGCATTAAGTCAAACGTGGGCAGTTTCTATCAAAATGCTTTTGCAGGATGGGTGAACACCGCGTATATTGCAGTATAGATTATCTGACTACTAAGTAATTCCAAATTACATTGGGGCTGCGGTGGTGTAGTGGTTAGACTACTCGCCTGCTATCTAGGAGAACTTGATTCGATTTCCGGCGGGGTAACTCCCGGATTATTGCACGTGGGAATCGTGCCACACGATGCCGCTGTTCGACGGGTTTTCTCGGCGATCTCCCGTTTCCTCCTCCCTTGCATTCAGGCGCTGCTCCATATTCACATTGTTTCACCCTCATCGGCTCTCAAGATCTCGATGTTAAGAGCCGCCCAAATAAAGGTTGTTCAAGATAAAGTGAGCACTTTTGAAATCAACCCTAGGAAAAAGTCACTGCCCTTACCTGCATATATTTTAACGGGCGGCCTGAGTGACATGAGCCCAGTAAAGTTGGTACCGATGGATGAAAAGCAGTTCCGTATCTTAAGGTCAAATAAAAAGTGTTACGTTACCGTTTCTGATAGTATAAATTATTCATTTCGCTTTCTGTTCTTGTTAATTCACCGAACTGTAAATGAGCAGATTTGTAAAATATTTACTTTACTAATAATTTCGCAGTTTGTCCGGAACGACGCATGAATAAAGTGATGAGGCCCATGGCAATGTTAATTTTACATAAGGCGGAAAAATACACAAAGTGTATACAGGCAGAACATAAGTAAGGCTTTCAAAAGTGCTCATTTTACCGTGAAAGGCCAATATCTCCAATTGTTACAATTCTGTCGGCGAAGACTAGTGTTGACGCGTGGATGAAGATGAAGAAGGAGGGAGACAAGTGCAGGCGAGTGTCTGGCAGACAATGGCGGCCTCCAGAGGACGTCACACGCAAGGACAGGAGAACGTGCCTTGCATACTGAGCAGCCTGTCAGTCTTCATGGTCGCTCTGGTCTCACGGCTGCTCCGTTATTAATGGATCGCTCAATTTAACAACTCGCCGTCATTTACAATTCCCTTGCCGTTTCCATTTCAATCACAAACACTTTGCATATATAGTCGATTCACGGTATCTTCGGCCTTTTCTGAAGCCCTCCTAAAGTTCCACTTCCAGGATATTCCTCCGCCTCGTGCAAACTAAGCTTAACTAAGTCTGGAAGATTACAGAGGGACAACGCACCGGATCCGTGCACACTCTGTTGTAACAGTATTTTGTATAAGAACTATTTCTTACTAGGCGCTACCAACACACGTGTTTTCTCACTGCTCTTATTAAAATTATTTATAAACGAAGCATTATAATTTATAGATAAAATATTAATAACATTTCAGTTTAACAAAAAAAAAAAAGTAACTTTTATGAATACAAGTATAAAACGCATGTGATGTATGGCATATGTTGGAAACAACCAAGAACGTCATATATGGGGAGATTTTTCAAAGGTTTGATTCAAAAAGGCCGAAGAAACCGCGAACGGAATATATATCATCGATTTTCGGACGGTTTCTCCAGTTAGTTACAAACGAAAACGAAGCTTCAAAACAGTTTAACTGATCACGAATTCAAAAAGAGTCGACAGTGATGTCAATTCGAAGAGGAAATCTATGGGGCGTTCGGCATCTCCCGGGATATGCAAACGTGCTCGTGAGAGAACGAGTTCCCAAACTGAAGCGAAATTACTGGCGACGAAAATTTGTGTGCACTGTGTTACAACCGCGTTACCACCAGAAAATAATTTGCATTTTATGTTTGCTACTTTTCTGTAATCATTTAACTGAAGAATGAGCGTTTCCCTTTGCATGTTTAAACAGTAAGCTTAAAAGACCAAACAGGATGATTTTAATTTGTTGGTACAATAATAAAACAACATTCAATAGACAATTTTGGGAATAAGGATATACATTCGTAGCACAGAAATTCGCTGATACAATTACCTACAAAACTTTGCCAAAAACCGACAAGCGATACGCATAAAACAAGCGTTTTCTGTAGTAGTCAAGAGAGAAATCATACAATCGTCCAATCCTCTCTTTTAAGTCACCGGTAAAGTGTGAACTTTCAAGATTTTTCTTTTGCCCTGTGTACGCTTTGTTCGGCAAGACGCGACAAATCTGAAAATTGGTTCCGAATCAGTTGTAACGTCACGATCAAGCTGAGTTGTTGCAAACTTTTACCATCGTATGATTCAAAATACTCGTAAAAAAAAATATATTCTTTCCAAAAAATTTCGAGTACCTGCTATAAAAATGCAACATTGAAACGTGATGTCGTGCGCATTTGCCTATATTGTCAGCCAAGTAATATATTACGTTGGCTTTGTATGTGGAAGCAATGCAACTAAGTTTACAAACGCATAGACCATCATACTTACAGAGTGTTAACACATGAGTGGCAATCAGATGAATTCTTGATTCCATATAAATATTATTGTTAATGAAGATAATAATCTCAACACAGCTGTTTGTGAGTAGAAGTGGAACTATATAGTTATTGCAGCAGGACACATTGTTCATACTACAGGACAGATTGTTCCTTCAACAGAAAGTGCTTCAGCAATAATTCCTTTTGCTCCCACAACAGAAAAAAAAAGAACTGTGTAAAACGAACACAGCATTCTGATGCAGAATATGTAGAATTTCGATAGCTGCTACTGTGGAACACGATTACAGAACTGTTCCGTTCCGTCTGATGATTTTTTTCAGTGCAGATACGTGAACGACACTTATAATTTGATTCAAACATAAAAATACCATTCACATGTCATCAGTGTACCATAGAGACGTACGATAGTTCACAGTGTATTTCTTCTAGCTGTTGCTATTGGCGGAACTATTGGGGCCGATTTCTCTCATTTTCCTCGAGCGTTGTAATGTGCCGTAGCACTTCTCCGACGATGAAACAGCAGAAAGCCGTTATTTAAACGTACCCGGAACGTATCAGAGCAATACTACTAGCCCCAGCGTTCTCTCACTCTCTCTCTGCGAAGCCACGTTTAAGTCCTGGCGCGGTGCCAGGTCGGAGGGATTACTGCAAGCTGTGTGGGTCTGTTGTCCGCCATGGAGGTGCAGTCGGGCGACTACCTCCTGCTGGAGTTTCATACCCATAGACTAAAGATGGGATATACCGATTTCGCTGGTTGCGCACAACCAATCTCCGTGTCCCAACACTGTACTGCTTTTCTGCCTACACGTCTAGAAAAAATGGCGTAGTTTGGATTTTAGGTTAGAAGACCGTTTGTAAACAAATGCTTTGAGATGAGTGTGTACTTTCTCTAACCAATTTGTAATGCAGTTTTATTATATTAAAACTGGTAAAACTATTTTATTTATATAAGAGTGATTGCCATTTAAAAATTAAGATATACACAAACACGTACACCGCTGTTAACCATATGACTTTGACAGTTGTGCACGAGTTTTGTAGGATTGGGGTAGGTCAATGTTGGGTACCTGTGCAGAAGACGAATAAGTGGTCTACTTCATATTTAGTCTATGTTCATATCACGCACCGCCAAGTGGAAATGAAAACCTGAACGCTGTCCACCGCACTAGGTAGTATCTTTGCTTGATCCATTAGTTGTTAAACAAAAGAACTCGTAGCTATTTCCAGTAGCTTTCTATAGCCACCAACAGACAGCCAAGTAAGGTAGTTTATTACACTACTATGTGCAACAAAAAATTCTCCACAACTCTCCGTGAAATCAAGGACACGTTGCTTTTTCACAAACGAACTTCAAATTTCACATAACTTTCCGTGAAACCACGAAATCTTCCCATAAATTTTCTAGCAGCAAATTTTTTTTCTGTACTTCAAGTTTTAAAAATGAAATAAGGAAAAGAAATAGTTAATTTTTGATTTATGGGTTTCTACTGTGTATACAAAATAAACTTTCTGGTGCGATGGCTTGGTTTTGATTCTAGTCGTGACAATTGGGTCCCAAAATCATCCACTGCCGATAAATAATGCATATTTATCCCTGTGTAATTGAGATCCTATGGTCGCAGAAAATAAAAACATGTATGTGTATGCAGACTGAACGAGAGTATGTACAGGATGCCATTGAATAAGTGTTACAAATTAATAGGACTGGTACATGAGATGAAATGGAACATATTTTATTAAGGTACACATGTCCGGAAATGCCTCCTACAAAAACACGGCGATACCAGCGAGCAGGGTTAGTCGGAAACCCGGTGGCAACATAAAAGTGTAACAGTACGTACCGGGAATCACATGTACACATTGAAGGTGTTTTGCACTGCCCCATTTGATTCGACTCACAGTAGGAGGTCCCAACGACTGGCCAGCGCACTCCACCGACCTAACGTCTTTGGAATTATACCTTTGCAGCCACGTCAAACATTGGTGTGCGACACTCCTGTGGAGTCCAGAGGAGAACTTGAGGCCAACTTTCGTGCAGCATTTGAAACCATCAATAACACGCCTGACATCTTAAATAATGTTCTCCTCAACATGCTGCAGCGCTGCAGAACATGCATCGAATGTGGAAGAGATAATTCTGAGCAGCTGCTGTACTCTCTCTGTGTGTAATAAACATGTTAACAATACTGATTCGCATGTACCTTTCTTAATACCTGACAATACCATTGCACGCTATAATCGCTATTTTGGGTATAAGGCGGCATTTCCTGACATGGGTACCTTAATAAAATATGTTCCATTTCATCTTATGTATCACCCAGTGGCGGCTGGTGAGGAAGGGCTGCGGGGCGCAGCCCTCCTAATAACATCTCAGAACGCATACCTCTACTTATTTGCTACTCAGTAAATAATACTGCGTATGAATACGGAGGTAATTTCGCAGCCAATGTTTTTGAGATGGATGAGACTCTTGTCACGAGAGAAATGTTTTTGGAAATGTCGAGTGATAGGGCGGCAGATTCTTCGCCCCGAAGTAGGTAGAGCTAGTAGAGAGAGAGAGAGATGGCCGTAACATGGGATTAGGGGTGCTACAGGAGGGAGGGAAAACTTCAGGGGCTCGGCCCTTTTCAGCCAATCGCATGCTGTAAATCGGACAGAGGTGGGCGCACCCCTGCTCAAACAAAAAAATTGTTTCCTGTAACTTGACAAAGCTACCAAAACTACATATTTTGTAAGCACACTTTAGCGCTGCACTCTTTTGCAGTTGTTAAACACATTTCTTAACAATGCTTGTATTCATTTAGAATATTTTTTTTATTTATAGAAATCGTTCAAACTGGCATGAACTTCAAATACAGTGTGTAATACTCTGAATAAGTTTGTTGTTAATTAATGATGAACTATGAGCATCGGTCAGAAGCAGGGTTGAATTGTTGATAACGTCGTGTTGTGTAAACTTGTAAGTAATTGTTAATTCAGCGAGTAACATTTTAAACCTTATTACGACAAAGATTTTCAATGACGAGAATAAACTAGAGCTACAGAATCTGGGACCAGCAAGGCCACAGTTACATATAATTCAACAACAAAGCCAAGGTAGTAAATGGTTCGTATACGAGAAAATTTGACGTAAGAACATACAATTTCGTGTACTGGCTCTGCGGGTGTGAAGTTGGAAATGTGTTTTTTTTGCTAATGAAACCTAATGATCTTGCATGGACTGTCAATGGAGTAAAATATTTAAAATATTTGGGAGACGAAGTTAAAAGACATAACTCATGTTCGCAACATGTAAAAAATGCCATAAAATTACCATTGCTTGATAAGGTGAATATAAATTGCCAGTTAGATAGCGCGTACAGGTTGACGAAGGGATTTTTTTTTTTTTTTTACAAATTTGTTAATTACGATATATGCCACTTTCATCTTCTATCTTAAATTTGACATGCATTTTGTATGTACTGTAGGCTATGTAAATTAGTATTTGGTTTTAAAAATATTTGTTTTAGTATATTTAAGTTATTATCATCATTAATATGGTAGAATTGGTATTATGATGTTATCTCTCGTCGTCTCGTGTAATGTACCACACCATGTAGGTACTGGGTGGAAGGCATATAACCTAAACAAACGTAAAACAAATACATACCTGTGGTAGTGATTAGATCTGAACCAGCGGCCACAGTATGTTAACCATTACAAATCGGGCGATGATACATTTTTATTCAAACAACCACACTTATTTTTTGTATTTAGCTACATAAACTACACTTACTGAAGCCTGTCGTACGCAATATATTTATCACTGTGTCTATTTTAAAAAATATATATTTGTAATGATATGAATTAGGATCGCTACAGCCTCCCAGTTTCAAAAGTCACCAGCCGCCACTGGCACTATCCCTATTAATTTGTAACACTTATTCATTGACATCGTGTATATGCACATGTAGGTATAAATGAATGAATTAGGCCATATTACATATTTTTTTTAGCTTGTACTTTGAGTATGTTCCGACTACCCGAAATCCTTTGCCACAAACAAGCTGAATAGTGTGTTTGCGAAGACAGCTGGATCCGACACGACCTGCGCACAAGAACGTTTTAAATACACATTTTCCCACGAAACTATTACACGTGCGTCCAATGTGCTGATCTGCGAAAAGACGACGCCTGGTGGATGCCTTCAAGTCGTCGAACTCATTAGAAACGCCGTTTCGGAGCACTCAGCAATAGTTGGAACTGCTTTTCGAAGCTACGCATCTGAAAACATACGCGCCAGGTAAGCGGATCTCTTTAACGAAGCTGGCTGGTCACTGCGGCGTCTGGCATGACTCTCGGAGCTGAAAAGTGAGTCGTGGGTTGGGAGAGCCTCGACGCTTGCGATCGGCTTGGCGTTGATGGGGTGGCTGTGGTGACGTACGACTCGCGCATGCTTGCAACATCGCGCACGTCGTTGGCTGGTCTCGCGACTTCAATCTGCAGCAAAGTGTCGCGAACGAGGTGGCAGAGCTTCTGGCAGCTCCGGAGGAAGAAAAACAGCTTTGAGGCCCTTCCCTCGTCGCACACTGTAGGGCGACGTAAGGTCTCTTTTCCAAAGTACCTACGAAGAAACTGTCGTACATCAAAACCCCTCCGTATTGAAGCAGAAATTGGTTACAGAACTACAAAACACAAACACGCACACACACAAGTTCTTTGGAAATGTTCCACTATATTATATGATTAAAGCTACAATCATTATGGCTCAAACCAAAAATACAACACGAATACTACAGATACTACATTCATTCCATTTTTATAAACCAGGTACATTTCTCATATCCATCTCAAAAGGACTCGCAATGCAATCTAAAAATAATATATAAAATGACAATTCTTACTTTCTCTGGCAGTTCTTCTGAAATGCCGATATTTAAAAAAAATACAATTCTGAGCAGAACCGCCTTAACAGTTGGCATTTTCAAAACTATCATGCCACATTAAAATTTATCAATAACATTTTTACAGAGAATTTTCCTTGACATTATAAAATACATTAGAATTATATTTACTTGTTTTTTTTCACAAACCATTTTTCTAAATGACTCATAAGAGTTTGAAAATGTAAACTTCTTCAAAATTACAGGCTGTAATTCCAAAGGAACTCTCTAACAGCCTCTTACCTTTACCATTGCGGACTTAAGTCCGTTTTATTTCACTTATTACACAATATTCTACGTAACTTATTAATGTTCTTGTCATTACAAACTTTTTGTATCGTTTTGTATAGCTTTACCTTGATAAAAATTAAAGATTTTAAAAATTTCGTTTTCTTATCTGGTTTAGCTTCAAAATCCACGTGTACAGACAAAAATTACTTCTACAAGTAACTTTGGACAGCATTTGTCCAATTCTACAATACTGGCTTTATGAGCACTACATTGTTAATATGCGACTACTTATCTCAGGTGTGATCTCGTCCCCAGCAGCCATCAGCCTCTGCTGACCCAAGCTGCTGCGGGAACAAATCTAGGGGCGAGCCGCGAGAGGGGGTTACAATACTACCCTAGCCAATCAGAATGAGCGGCAAGTTCCAGAAGTAGCGTAATTCTCAGAATTTACGAGTGAAAAGCCATCTATTTTATTTAGAATTAACGGCGCGTCCTCCCATGAGCTCGGCGACATTAGCGCTCTAGGCGCGAGCATGACGAACTATGGATGGCCGCCATGTTTCCCAGTCTGGTTCTAGCTGTTATACTAGTCGGATGTCCGTGTCGGGATCTGCAAAGCAAACTTCACGTATTCGTTACCGATCGTCGATTTTCACACTACTAGATCATGTAAGTAACAGTTAGCTTATAAGTCTAAGTCTTTGATATGTAATTCTCTTAGTAATTTCGCCGTGAAACGATGATTTTTGCGTCGAGCTCTTCAGCAAGCTGGCGGGCTGACGGTGGACGCAACAGGGCGATGTCCAGGCAAAGGCAGTCAACTAGGAACGTGTAGGCGGGCTGGTATTTTTCCATGCATAATGAGACGTCACCGTCTCAACATGGACATTCCTCCACAACCCCCCCCCCCCCCGCCTATTGGGGCTGCACCATAGTACCCACAACACGTGCCAGGGCATCTGGTCGACACAGACGCCGTCAGCGCCGCGGAGACGCGTACCTCCTGGGAGACAAGGGAGGCAACCCACACCAGCGCCACAGACACCACGAAGGAAGAAGATGATGGTATCATATGGACGTCGTCCCCAGCATCCTTCACCTCCTCTACCCTCGCCGCGCCGTCGGCCGCAGCTACCAACGATGCTTGTTCTTCGCCGGATAACGAGCACATACTCACTCGCGGTTCTCTCGAGTGCGTACACGTGCGCTCGTTCTCCGCAGCCAGCGGTCGCCTGGCATATGCATGGCGCATATACCCTACACTGACCTACCCCACACCAATAAAACTGTCAAAGTCACGTGGTCATTGATGATGAACGCGTCTGTTTACACATCAACTTTCAAGAGGTGTGATATTTTATATGAATAAACTACTTTTAACAATATTGATTTAATCTATTGCATTAAAAATTGATCAAAGGAAGCATATAAACATCTCAAAGCACATATTTACATAACGTGTTCCAACTCAACACTACCCACGTCATTTGTGACAATCGTATTAGCAGAAAAGCAGTCCAGTGTTGGGACAATGCGTGGCTACTGTGCAGCTTTAAGGGAATGTGCACCATATTAATATAATTTTTATCACAATTTGTTTTAAGGAGGATTTTTCAAAATTTTTGGTTCGGCAAGACGTAAATAACAATTATGAAGAACTTATACACGGTTAAAAATACTCCGCGTTCATTATGATCGAAGGTAAGAAAAAATCTTTTCTTTTCTTCCATAAGTGCTCCGAGAATAATGAAGGCAGTGAAAATCGAACAAATTAAAAAGGCGTAGAAGATTATTTACGTCTTGCCGAAACCAAAAATTTCGATAAACCCTTTGGAAAACGACTTTTATCTAAAATCGGGTAAATATACTGCTTTCATGCACCTTTCCCCTTTAGGGCGCACTCTTCCCTATTTCCCCTCTACGTCGCCTGGTCGATGTGGTCGAGACGGAGGAGCAAGAGGTGACACTTGGCAACATGCATGCAGGAGTGCATCTCTTCCAGGAGGAGGTAGCAGCGCAGCGGCAGCACACACGCGTCTGTGCGCAAACCACTGTAGCATCCTTCTGGAGGAGCTGCGAAACCTGTGTGCAAATGTGCGACGTCTCTGTGACGACATACTGTCCCCCTGGTCAGCCTTAACATCGTTTTATGATAGTTTTTTTTTAACGAAACTCTTTGCGAGACGTTATTTCGCCATCGTCGTCGCCGCGACACTTCAGTAAAATGTCGACCAACCCACTTTTTTTTTAATGTCTCATTTGGTGTTCGCAAATAGTTACAATATGTTACACGTTGGTGTTTTAATTTGCATATGCTTAATTATTTGGAGGAAGAAGTAGCCACATGCAGATATACAGGATAATTCGCAATTAGACCGACAAACTTCGGGAGGTGATTCTTCATGAAAAAGTAAAGGAAAAATATGTGTGACACTTTATACCTAAATCGAATACTAAGGGAGGCATGGCCCCTTAAAAAACGAGGTTTTAAACCGTATTTGTGCAAAATATCGGTAACGAAATAAAATACAATGACAACTCTCGGAACATTATTGTATGTTATCGGGGCCTCCAACGTAAGAGTAGATATTTTGCACAAATACGGCTTAAAATCTCGTTTTTTACGGGCTCATATCTCCCTTAATACTCGGTTTAGGTATAAAGTGTCACATATGTTTTCCTTTTACTTTTTCATGAAGAAAACCTCCCGAAGTTTGTCGGTCTAATTGAGAATCATTCTGTATATTATTTTAATGTGCGACAAACGGTTTCTATTAACTCGTAACGAAATAATATTAAGGATCCCGCCTAGCAGGTTCACAATGGTTGGTAGAGTGGAGATATTTGGGCGGCTCTCAACAGCGAGGCCTTGAGAGCCGATGTATGTGAAGCGATGTGAGTAGCGGAGCAGCGCCGGAATTCAAGGGCGGGGGAAACGAAAACGATCCCCGGGAAAACCCGCCGGCCAGCGATATCTTACGGCACGTTTACCAAATGCGAAAATGCGGAAGTGACGCGGCCAGGGATTGAACCCGGTTCGCCTTGGTGGGAAGCAAGCAGTCTAGCCGCTAAACCACCGCGGCACCCAGAGAGAGAGAGGGAGAGAGAGAGAGAGAGAGAGTGTGGTGTGTGTGTGTGTTTTGCGAAGGGGGGAGGGGGAAGTTGTGTATGCCGTAAAACACCCCGAGAATTGATTCAGGTGCGGGGCATTTCGCAAGTCGAAGCCTCACGCCTACGCAGGCTGATAGTCGCCGAGGACACGTACATTCTGCTTTCGACTGAGCCTTCTAAGGGCCGTTACATGACTTCCTGCTCTAAAACGAAATTGTATGAAGGTCGTGACGTCACATACAACTGCTACAATTACCAGAGAGAGGACATACACAAAATTGAATGTCCTCTTCAGCCAACGACCCAAGTCACTTACTCTTCTCGTGTCCTACACAGTTGCAGCTGTTCTACTGTTCGAAGTATTTCACTTGTCCGTGTCTTGCAGTTTGGCTCCCGCGTGTTAAACATGGCAGTCCGGAGGACCGTAGGTGGACTGAATATAATCAATGTTTGAATGAAGAATTGTATCCGGATTCACACTTCATCAAGAAGGCAACAAGGGCTATCACACGGAAAGGGCTCAAGGGAACTTAGCAGAATACCGACTAACGCCAATACGAAGATCATAATAATAATAATGCACACGGGTTGGGCCAAGGGCTGTGAAAATACCCACCGACTAACGGGTAGTCGAGACGGCGCTCATTAGGTGCCCGTCGTCCCTGAAATGTGGTGTGGAAAAGAACCGGCGGTGGAACGGAAGGAAGGGGCAAACGGGAGTGCCCCGATAAAATCCACAGGACACCGGCAACGTCCACCTCGTTGTCTACATGCGAAAATACTTGTGGGGCTCTGGCCAGAATCGAATGCAGATAGCACTGTGCGAGGCCGGTGCTCCAGCCATCGCCAAGGCGCCATCATAAAGAGAAAAATAGAGAGAGAAAGGGAGAGTGAGAAAGAGGGGGAGAGCGACCGAAAGAGAGAAACAGACAAACCGAGTTCTTCATGTCTTGCATCCAAACTAACGGTTATCAGTACTGCGAAATCTCGCAGATACCTGACGTGCAATGATACACTTACAAAATTATCGACGAGTTTTACTGAGCTAGGATACAGAATTAGTTGGCCACGCAGATTATGGTCAACAGAATTCTGTTTCGCTACCTGTAAGGCATACACTTTCGAACAATTAATATTCAGAAAAGAATATCAAGAATATAATGGCAGTATCTGACTCACCAAATACGCTAGCGAGAAACCTCCACCAGCTTCACTCACCTGCAACAAAGAAAATTCGACAATCAGCAAACGTTCAGTCACAGAATAAACATTTTTATACGACGTAACATACAATTTCAATAACAACACAATGCTAGCCATTTTGTCGAAGAAGCGATGATACCACTAGTAGGTCACAAAAAAAATGTCACGGGCTTCACCGACTCACAGGCTAGATCCCACAGATCTCGCGTGCACCACGTACCTCAGTATATTCATCATTCTTCCCCTTATACTAAAGATGAGCTAGCCCGATTTCTGTTTCTGCGCATGCACATAACCTTGACCTATCTCATAGCAATGCAGCTGTCAAAATCACATTGTCATCAGTGATAAACGTGTGGTATCTTAATTTTGAAAATACAAGCCCTTCTATTTGAATAAATTAGCCTACTTTTACCAATTTGAATTTAACTGTAATAAAAATCGGCCATACGAAGTGATCAAACATCTCAAAGCACTTGTTTATGTAAACAGCGGCCTAACCACAAATCAAAACCACATCGTTTATGACAGTCTTACTGGCACAAAAGCAGTAAAATGCTGAGCCACGGACAGTGAGTGACTCCCCATATCCCCTCTACGACTGCCCCAGTGAATTAACGAGTTTACTTCATATCATGTAGCGCTGATTTCATGCTTCATTTTACCGCAGGCGTATCACTAGCTCCGAAACGTAGAGAGAGTATGTGGTATACTGGGCATTTCAGATGCACACTAACCTATCTTCGTGTTCCAATATTGACCTGCTTTTCTTCCTACAGGTATTGCAAAAACCACGTGGTTTATACTAAGGTCGGCATAATGTTTACACACACACAAATGCTCTGGTATGCTTGTACACTGGTACACTACTTCCTTCAAAGTTGTAACGGAAATACCGTGTAATCAAGTTAAAACATTTTTTTTTGTAAAAGCAAATTTTTTATATCTTTTGGCAATTATTGTGCCAATGTTGGGGACATACTCACAAGGCTAAAATCGGCCTACCTAGTCTTGATTCTGCGCTCAGAATCGTCCCTAGGGTATCTAAAAAAATACTGTAAGCCGATTGTATACTGCATTTCGTATAAGTACACCGAATTTTAACAATGTAACCAACCTACAAAGTATGTAAACAGTAAATTCTCTCGTCTGCTTTATCAGCTGGTGAGTTTTTACAGCATGTATGCTATCACATTGGCGACACTCATGACGAGTACGAAAGAAAATAGTACTCACAAATAAAAGCTGTAATTCAAAACATTAATTATACTTACAACTATTATGGTTTAAATTGTGTGTTTAAAGCAATGTACTTTTTTGGCTTTTAGCGAATTGGATTTAAAAACGTGGTTGGTAATTATGATGGAGCATGCAGACAGACACTTGCGATCAGTGAAACGTTTTCCAGCTCGGGGAAAAGTCGCCATTGTGGTGGTGATCTCTTCTGTCACGTTTATACGAGTATGTTACAGGTGCTTGCGGAGTATTTAACTGGAAGTTAATTATTTTTGTATTTGCTGTTGTTGGTTGTAAGCGTGTCTGTTTTAGTGGGGTTTTTCCTGCGTGAAATGTAGGTATAGGCTATTCACGGTCAAGTGAGCACTTTTGCAAGCCTTCTAATTTGAAACCATAGTCAATTAATATATTTTATTTCAGATTTAGACGTTAACTTCCTAGTGCTGTGGACTATACACAGTGCGTTTGTTACTTACATAGAAATAATTATTTACAAAGGTGGGTAAAGTATTAAATACGGCTGAAAGTAAAAAGTAACTAGGGCCTCTAAAGTGCCCAATGTACGGTGAACGGCCTATAACATTATCGGCACGTGTTTGGCTTTGCCCGCCATTTTCTGTACCTTCGTAGAGCGCCACACTTTATTTACGCTAAGAAGTTTTAAGTTTGCTAGTTTTGAAAAACCCGTGAAGTGCCGTATTTACTGAATGATTTGACAAATAAATTATTCTGGAGTGGCAGATAAGCACATCCTAGGATGGTCGTAGAACATATGTTCAAGAGTTGTGAATAGGAATTACAAACTGTAAGTCAGTGTGTTTTGCAAATAACGTATTTCAACACAGTTATTAGAATGTCTGAAACGTACGTGGCCTAAATCAATTGTTCAAAAAAATCAATAGTTAAACTATTTGTTTTCAAAAATATGTTTGTAATGTGGAAAGTCAAAAAGAGTACAAGTTTAATTATGCTAAACATATTTACGTTACATTTTGTGTGTTTATTGCTCGCATCGGTATACAAAGTCACATATTTATAGTGTTTTGTTCGTTCGGCGACTTTAAAAATTTCCATGTTATATAATTTGGACGGCAATTTCGTACGGGCAAAATTTTCTATTGCTCACCCAAAACAATGTGTTATTCAAAATGGTGTCGTTTCGTAAGAAGAGCTGCAAAACAATAGTGTATCATGAAAGACGTTAAACTAAATCTCCCCCTACATCCCAAAACATATCAATCAAATTAACACTGGCCCAGCAGCATAAAGTGGTCATAATAAACGTAAAAACCAGTTAGACGGGTAACCTACATCGAGCATAACGTTTGTTTGCATACGTTGTCGTCTTAATTTCAGAACAGCTGTGGCGGAAGGATACATGGAATGGAGTACCTACTTGTTTGGATGCCAAAGTGTCTTAAAATGATTCCGTGAAATTCTCAAGTCTGCAGTCGAAAAAGTTTTACTTGGAATTGTATAATCATCGGTTAGTGAGTAAACCCAGCGACTATCATATAAGGAGCTTGTTAATAGAGAAGGTAACCAATCACGACTCTAGGGTAGAACGTCCATAAATGGCAATACTCCCACCGCAAGTTCCTACAGTAATTAGCGTTTACTTGGCTTTATGCAGTTCACACTTCCAGTTTCCTGATGATGTAACTACTCACAGTGGTAAACGTTCGTGTTACAATGGCAGCCAAAGTGTTACAGGACATTCATGGTTACTTCCTACTTTTATGAAGCCTTGCCAAAGTTCTACTTTCAGAATATTCCTCCGCCTCATGCAAACAAAGCCCAACTAAGTTCAGAAAATTAAACCAAAGGGACAACGCGCAACACCTGTGCGCACTCAGTTTCGTAATATTTTGCACGATCACTATTTCTTATTACAGGCTATTCAAGGTAAAGTGAGCACTTTTGGAAGACCTTTCGTATGGAATAATAGTCAATCAATATATTTCATGTTAATGTTATAACCTTAGACGTTAACTCCCGAGTGAAGTGAAATCTACACACTGTGTTTATTACTTATATGGTAGTATTTATTGAAAAACGTGTATTAAAGGATAAAAAATGACTGAAAAGAAAAAGTGACTAGGGCCCCAAAAGTGCTCACTTTACCGTGAACAGCCTATAGGCACTACCAACAGACCAATTTTATTTGTGTTTTATTCGTTTGAATTACAATGAAATGTTATAATTTGTGGATAAAATATAGAAAAAGATCGGTTTAATCCGAAATAAGACAATTTAATGTTAACAGAAGAATAAAACGCTTGTGATACACGACATAATAGATTGGGTGATTTTGGAAAGGTTTGTTTCAAAATGTGTGAAGACAGAACGTAAATTCGTCGCCCGCCTACGTCGCACTGTGAATAAAACAGGCATCTTTAAAACACACTGTTGGCATATGCGCAGTCTTTCTTTTAATAAACGAGCTCACACATCAAACGACATGTGAATACCATTTTTCTGAGAGAAAAAAAAAACACAAAGTAAACGTTATTTCTGAGGCTCTTCACTTCAGCGCACCAAAAAGTGGCATTTTCAGGCTGACATGTCTGTGAATAGAGTAACTGAAAATATACTCGCCCTTGGCGATCCACTGCTTACCTCGAACACACATCATTCCCAACCTTCAAGGTAGTAAGTTGTTCATTCAAGCCAAGTTGATGTCTGCTGTTGTTTCTACATTTACAAAAAAAAATTTCCAGTATTTGTTTACTTATTTATTTTTATAGTATTCCGTGGATACCATATGTGAGAGATATTCTCAGGGGATATAGAATACATGTCAAACGTACACAGCACAATACGATATTAAGGAATTTTCTTCTGAATACTGTCGTCTGTGAGGCTCAATTACATGAAGGAAACTAAAAATGTTAAAATATACAGGAGAAAAAAAAATTATATTAAAGTTTTCTTGAATGAAGACCCAATAAAACTGTTATGACAGCTGTCACAGTTTTTTTTAAGGCGGCAACGAATATGTGTCATTAATATAAGAAAATGAGTCTAAACAAATAATCAAAAGTTTCGAAGAAACTACGACAATTTTGGTAAAAAAAAACCCCCAAAAAATTTGTGAAATATATTATAACTAAATTTGTAACTCACTGCAGATTTGTGCAAAGAAGCTTTCCTGTATCTAGGTTTGCGTGCATTGCTTTCCAGGTAGCGTATTACGTAGTGTAGAAGAAATTTGTCTATGTGCCTACGTCACTATCATGGGAATTGTAAGCGTATAGTCCGAATCGATTTATTTTCGCCCAGCGTTCGGCGAATGTGTGACTGTCAGCGTGATTTAATTAAGAAAATTAAATATTTTGAATTGATGTATGACACATATTAAAAACCTTACTTTCAAAAAATACGTTCAGTACAAACATATTTCACTACGATGAATAGCGTGTACCAGCAGCGCGCGTTGTGTACACAGCGATTCATCGAGACGTTTTGGTGCATTTATGAACCTTTTTGTCCCCATTTTGATTGGTCTTTCTGCATATTGAAATGTTATTTTGGTCTGTGCTGTATGCGTAATCGCAAAACGCCGCCTTACACCGTGGAAACAACAAAGAACATACGTTGAGATTATAAATGGTATCAGCAGTATTTTCGTTTAATATATTCTTTCTACGAGTTGCTTTAGCTAAATCAAAGGTTTATGCTTTATTATTGCGCATCGTTTTTCTTTATTTCAAATCAAAACTCTGATTAGTATAAATGTCCACTATTACGAAAAAAGGAACATAACAAAAAAAAAAAAGACATACGAGCTACGCGTAACAACCAAGACCTTTAGCGCCGAAGGGGATAAGGCGAGATTTACACAAAACTGCGAAGGAATTCAGTAGTGGAGGAACCGTCCACCAGGTTTCACACATGTGAAAACCCAGGTTTGATCACGTCGGGAATCAAACCCTGTGCACCGTGGCGGGATGATAGTAATACGTCAGATAAGTTCCCCAGCGTTTCACCTTTTCTTTCGTCAAGTTGTATCGTAACGCCGCCTTCTTTTCTTGCCGGTCCGATATTTTAGATGTGGGTGCAAACGAGTGGGGAGGAGAGTCCATACAGACAGCTTAACCTGTCCTAGAGGTCTGCTCGATAATGATGACTGTTAGTTAAGTCGAATGTTGGTAGAAACAGCAGGAGACTTGGCGGTACGAATGTACGGAGATTTGGCATTGCCTTAACATAGTATAGGGGTGGACCAGCCCTACCAACTAAATAACTAGTTAAAAAATTCCAAGAGCCTGTATTGTAAATCGAACACGAAGCCCCCGAGATGTCAATATTGGGCACATGCGCGGGAGAAGACGAAGAATCGGTGTACCTATGGAAGTTTAGACTTCAAATAGAACGTACACTCATATTTTCATGAGCAGATTATAGTTGTTTCCACGCGCCCTACGCGACTCTTCTAACTATAGTAATAAAGGCGAAACGCCACGAGCGTATATCGTGAGAGGCAAAGTAGAATTAATGAGCAGCTTCTTTCCTCTCCTCCCCCCGCCCCCATGGTAACAGCCAATTAATATACAGTTGTGACCCGAGCATGTAAAAACTTGACAAGTCTGGGTTGCTGTCACAATAATTCACGAGACGCACGTATTTCTAATTATGAATTGAATACTACTGACTCACTAAAATGTCCTCGCGTATACCGGATGATTCAAACGCTTAGTATGACGTGCGGGACGGCAAACCAATCATTTTTCAAGAGGGCACCCATGACTGGAAAAGCATAGTTTGTGTACTGTGGGGCCTGCTCCATGGTCACCACAATCACCAGATCTGACACCTCTCAACCATTTTCTTTGGCGTACTATGAAGCTTATGGTGTACGAGACACCTGCATCATCAAAGGAGGGCCTTATCGAACGAATCCACGCAACCACAAATGCGTCTATCTCTGCACCGCCGATGTAGGCTCTGTAATAAAGTATAAAGTGCGACAATTCGAACCTCTTATTGTAGTTTTACTGCACGACGTGATGCTATTGTTGGGTTGGTGGTGGCTTCGTGACACAATGTGGAACGTACACCCATCACCATATTCGAACCTCTTATTGTAGTTTTACTGCAGGACGTGATGCTATTGTTGGGTTGGTGGTGGCTTCGTGACACAATGTGGAACGTACACCCATCACCATATTCGAACCTCTTATTGTAGTTTTACTGCACGACGTGATGCTATTGTTGGGTTGGTGGTGGCTTCGTGACACAATGTGGAACGCACACCCATCACCATATTCGAAGCGTTGCCGAACTACGACGCACCAGAGCGCCCAAACCATGATTCTGCGGATATGGGTCCCCCTCTTGAAATATTATCGGTTTGCCGTTGCGCACGACACACTAAGCACTGTCGGCGTTGTTTCGAATCATCATACTTCCGACTTTTCTGAAGCCGCGCTGAAGTTCTGCTTCCAGAATATTCCTCGGCCTAATGCAAACAAAGCTTACAAAATTACATCAGAAGGCCAACGCATCGCATTCTTGCGTACTCAGTACAATTATATTTTGCATAAGAACTATTCATTAATGGCTGTTCACAATGAAATGAGCACATCTGAAATCAGCTTTAGAAAAAAGTCACTGCCCATACCTGCATATACTACGACGGGCGCACTGAGTGACATGCGCACGGTAAAGTTGGTAACAATAGAAGGAAAGTAGTTCCATATATTAACGTCGAATAAGAAGTGTTAGGTAACCATTTGTGATAATTTAAATTTTATATATATCGCTTTCGGTTTTTTTTAATGCAACAGTGTGTGAAAATTAGCAGATTTATAAAATGTTTACTTTTCTAATAATTTCACAGTTTCATTTGACCGGCGTATGACTAAAGTGATGAGGCCCATTGAAATGTTATTTTTATATAAAGCGGAAGAATACACAACGTGCATACAAGTACATCTTAAGCAGGACTTTCAAACGTTTTCATATTACCGCGAACAGCCTATACAAGGCATTGCCAACACGGATATTTCCTCTCTATCTTTATTCATGTTAGTTATACATGGAATATTGTAATTTATAGATAAAATATATAATAAAAAGTTAAATTTGACCCAAAATAACGTATTTTGATGTTAATACAGGTGTAAAATGCTTGTGATACATGAAATATTTCGGAAGCAATTAAATACGTCAAAAATGTTTTTTTTTTTTTTAATGTTTGATTTAAAAACGTGTGAAAAAACTGTGAATAGACAACAGAAATTTCGATACGTATAACAAAGCTGCCAGGAAGTGTTACATTATAGGTCTTAGAGATGTTCTCATATTATTCAACTGTAGTAAAGAGTTAACTGTATGAAAGTATGAAACTGTCATTAAATGAAAATATCAGACTGCCATTAACGAAGATGCGTCCGACTCGCAGGAAACAGCAGATTCGAGTGAAAAAGTACGTTTCAATGGATTACAGTTACTTCGTGTGGGGAATTAACACCCGGGGATGCCAGCAAGAATTCCAACAAAAAAAAATGATGTCAAAGGAAGCCTCCCTATTCCCCTCCTAAAGCTTCCTCTTTTTCCTTGCGTCTATCTCCTACTACTACTACTCTCTTGGAGGAGGCGTTCTAGAGCTTAAAAGCCAGCGCCGCCGGAGCAAATGGCTTCGGAGCCAGGACCGCCGCTGACTTTCCAATCTGATTACGGCCTACAGCAACAAGAAACACTATCTCGCCGGGGACTGTGAAGAGGAGCGAGTTTAGATTGTCTTGGGGGGGGGGGGTGAGAGGCGCAGCCTTGTGACGTCACAACTCGGCGCGTGCTATCCCGACACTTCCAACCAACAAGTGGACATTTCTCCAACGACAAATACGGCCACCAAGTGCTTTTATTTCTCTCATTGACTAATTATTTCAATATTATGAGATACATATTAACTGTAATTATTTTTGCATATTTGCAATATTGACTTTTCCAAGTCTGAAACCGACACAGTACACTGTTAAAATAATGGGAAAATTACCCCACAAGTGTAAGGTAATATTCGCGAACTAGTGGGGGAAACATAGTTTTCCTTGCAGGTAAGGTAAAATTACAGCACTCTGCAGTAAAATTCACGTAGATGGTATTGGAAAATTCCGTACATGGATGGGAAAATGACCTTACGACGCGCGCATCTCTTCAGCATTCTCATTAGCTAAGTGGGTGAACGGGCGGAAGAAACAATCTTTTAACATGCTTATATTCAGTAGTGCTGTTGCGCTGTCGTCGTGGTGTAATGGCCAGTACATCGACCTATCGTGATAGAGGCCCATGGCTCACGCCCACCCACCATCAAGGGTCGAGGATTTTAGTGTTGAAGTTTCGGTTACTATTCGTCAAGAGGATACCTATAGGTTACAAGTAATTAACAGTACTAATACTCCGGGATAATTTTAAATATAATTGTATTATACATTACAGTTAATTTTCCCTTACTTTTATGGGACCCCCCGCCCCCTTTTCTAAAGGTGCTTTTCCCGTACGATTAGGGAATAGTGCTTTACTTGTTATGAAAATTTACTCTACATTAGGAGGTAATTTTACCTTACATGTAAGGGAATTTTACCCCAAATATTTTTGTAACAGTGTAGCTCAGATTCTACACGTCACATTCTAGGATATTTCGTAGTTTAGAATCAATGTTAATCGTATCCTCGATAGTATTTTTTTCTCGTTTATGAATGTGTTCATTTTCATCATTTCCTCTTTAACACGATATACACTATATAAGGTACGTATCGTTTGGTGAACAGGGGGAGGGATAAAACGAGGTACACCTGGTCGGAATCGTCACAGGCCTATTCACCTACATGACGCTTATGTCTGTGCGAAACGAAACGGGTTCTACTGCCGAAAAGCGAAAATATGAAACATAAAGTACATTTTGCAGTTACGCCTACTTTTTACAGTACAAATTGTATCACAACACAGCGGAATAAATAATCACCGACGGCGGGACAAAAAACGAGAAAATAATTTACTACGAGTTGTATTATTATCCGTGCGCTACTGGTGGGTACCTTCATGAACGAATAGTTGATGCAATGGTAAAGCCGAACTATATAATGTTTGCCACACAACACAGATCAGGTATCCTAGCGATAATACTTGCATGTGAATAGCACACGGGAGAAAAAAATTAATAAAACATTTTCAGAATTTTGTTTCGTTCTGTTTTATTTACTGTCACTCCGGCAACTTGGAGCGCAGTTTTCAGCATCTCGTAAAAATATCCCGCCCCCCTCCTTAAAAAAAAAAACAGATGAAGTTGAGGGGATGGGGAGATGGGCTGCCCGAGCCGTCCACACTTCCGGACACGCCCCTTATAAAACACTTTCCTTAAACCACTTTCTGCATCTCCCTCCGACATACGATCCTTCCGCGTCGTCTTTTTTTCCTCTTATCTTGATACGTAGTCCTTAAAATGTTACGACACGTACAGACACAATTTATGGGAATTTCCATTCGTGTCAGAAATTTCATTTCATAATAAGTTCTGAGAATGCTAAAATACCGTCAGTTTATATTCAGAAGGTTACCATAATGTTTTCTCTCGTGGCCTGTATTGGGACTTTTATCTAACACGAAACATAAAAAGTTATTCACCAATTGAATTTCGCCGACCCCCCGTAGCGCAGTCGGTTGGCGTTCCACCGATCTGGGGTACGAAAGGTTCTGGGTTCGAATCCCACATGTGTTAATTTAAGTTAGGTTATAAGTTAGTCTGTAAGCCGTCCACTGCTTAGCTTTCAAGCAAAAAATCGGGGGACTTTAAAAACCCCTTTACAATACAATTAAATATCAGTTCTTCATATATTGTACAGTTGTTATGTCCATATTGCATGCATGGGCATAGCCAGGGGTTGTGAAGGGGTGCAGATACAATCCAATTTGCATTCAGTATTTCCTTATGAAGATAGCAAAAGATAAATTTTGAACTAGTTTGTAAGGAAACGGATATATATATATATATATATATATATATATATATATATATATATATATATATATAACTGAAATAATAGCAAACGAAGCATATAAGATACTGTACACTTATGGTATAGGAGTTGTGAATTACGGCCTCGTGTTTCTACAGCTAAGTTACTGGGTTACGTCACAGAAACAACTTGGCATTTTTCTGGCTCGCGTCCCCCATTTTCAAAACTCTGGCTTCACTACGGATTGCAGGATAACGCGAATATCTAAGCATCTGCGAAATTATTCATGGACATTACAAAGACGATCTCCGTGAGGAAGTCAACGGGAACGCCAACTTTCAGAGTGTGGAATCCGGTAACACATAGGTACGTTTACCAGTTTTAGACACATTACAGCTATAATTACATCAAGCGGATTTGCCATAATCCAGTTAACTCCCAACATATGCAAAAGCGTACATCATTATAGAATGTCTAAGACGAAAAAGAAAAAAGATACGCCATGAATTATTTTGTTTCCCTAACCCTTTTTAAAAATAATTTACACGCGTGTGGAATCTGAAGCAGTTTCGTCGAATTTTGAAGTTAATAATTAGTTATTTCTTTCACAAAAATGTTTTATGGGAGGTCTACACTACATCAATTTAACAGGCTATTACTCAAAATATTTTCTACTGGATTAATAATTACTCTCCCACACACGTTACAAATGCACTTTTTCATTATTTATACAATTATGACATGTTATAACTAATTCAAAAGTGAATTTTACAATTAAAAGTAAAAATTTTGACGGTTTACAAATCTGGATGCGTTCAATCTCCAACAAAAAATCTTTAGTTGAAAATACTACCATAAAAAGTGTCTGAGAGATCTTTGTCGGAATTTAGCATTTAATTCCCTATACACCCGTGCATGATGAAGCATGGCCTTACGAAATATTTCAATTGCAAATGTATATATTCTATTTATTTATTTATTCTAAAATTTAGCATTAATATTTTTAATATGGCAACAATTTTTGAATATATATATATATATATATATATATATATATATATATATATATATTATATATATATAAAAGTGTTGCAACATTCTCTCCACACACACACGCACGCACGCACGCGCGAACACGCACACGCACACGCACACGCACACACACACACACCCACCCACTTCGAAGACGAGCAAAACCAACGCACACTAGCGAATTTCAATGTGTGTGCGAAACATGTGTTACAGTTCGCAAGTTACTGCACAACTGCGACAAACCATCAAACAGTACCCGTCGCCTTCCCGTCACACATGGCACCCGGTACAACTTGCACACAGAGCTGCTGCGACGAATGGTTGCTAGATTATCTCCTTTAAACCCCAGCAAAAACATCAACGAACTCTCATAGTATGTAGTAACAGGAAAATAGGGAAAAAAAAAAAAAAAAAAAAAAAAAAAAAAAAAAAAAAAAAAAAAAAAAAAAAAAATCGTGCAGCTTACACGGCACCTTTATGCGTTGTAACACCAGGTTATGTTTAAGGGGGACAAATCTACGCCATTTCTGACTTGGCGCAATTTTCCTCACAGCCTGCCATACCGATTACGCATTTGATTTTACGACTCGACAGATTATAAGGCAATGCTTTGCACATTTTCTGTAAAGTTTATGCTGCTCGGCGTCTCTTGCTATCATCCACAAGGAAAAAATTGCATCTTCCCGGCAATCAATAGTTAAAAATTAATAAATTCAGCGCAGCTGAATATTCTATTAGCGGTTCCTTTAAACTTTTTGAGTGGAACCTTTCAAAAATCTCATCATGTATAATGTGTTTGGTTGTTTCCTAAATATTACATAATTCACAACCGTTGTGTTAACATCGAAGTATTTTTTTAATTAAATAGAAATTTAATTAATATTTTGTCTATAAATTACAATATTTCATTTATAATTGAACGAATAAAAACAGTGAGAAAATGCGTGCGTTGGTAACGCCTAGTAATAAATAGTTCTTACCCAAAATATTATTGCACGAGTGCGGTGCGTTGTCCTTCCGGTGCAATATTCTAAACACGGATAAGGTTAGTTTGCATGAGGCGGAAGAATATCATGGAAGTAGAACCTTAGCAGCACTTTAGGAAAGTTGGAAATAAGCGTAAATGGACTAGAATAATGAATTACATGTAATTTGGGAAGCTGTTTGTTTATGCGGATGTTGATAATGATAGTGTGGTTTTGATACTCCTGTGGCGAGTTTGTATATTCTCTTCCCTCCTTTCCGACCTACTGCGTAATAGAAGTATAGGGGAAGGGAAGGAAAAGGTTTTAAGAAGTAGAGAGAGGAAGAGTGGGTGGAATAATGAATATCCAGTTAATGAGTGACATGTAGTCTTTCATCTTGAGAAGATTTTATTGTATTCCTTTCCTTTATATACTTCTCCTAACCCATCACCCTCTTCTCCCGGGTAGCAACGTTCATTGAACGTGTCATTAACAATGACTGCTACCCGGGTCACTCATTAACTGGCTATTCATTATTCCACCCACTCTTCCTCTCTATACTTCTTAAAACCTCTTCCTTCCCTTCCCCTATACTTCCATTACGCAATAGGTCGGAAAGGAGGGAAGAGAATATACAAACTCGCCACAGGAGTATCAAAACCACACTATCACTATCAACATCCGCACAAACAAACCAATCACCAATCATGTCAACATCCTTCCTGCGATACAAACTTCCTGCCTCTACTTGAACATATAGGGACTTCGTACCACCCAGAGATGGCTTCATTGTGCGACAGGCACCCATCGTGTGAACACTCTACAGCCTCCGAACTGATACTTAATGTATTACTCCTTTATCATAAATCCCAACGAATTTCTTCAGTGCTCATTCATCAACTCGCCCCCTAACATTAGAATACGGTTTTTAATGACAATAACAATTACTAAACAAAAACAATATAGAGTGATATGGTAAATTTATGATAATATCTTAAGAGTGTTCGAGAGCGAGGTAACGCAGTGGCTAACTTTGGGACTCGCATTCGGGAGAACCCGGGTTCGAGTCCTGGTCCGACCATCTTGATTTCTGTTTTTCGTGGTTTCTCTAAATCACTCTAGGCGAATGCTGGGATAGTTCCTTACTAGAGGCAACTTGCCCCCAGTCTCCAATGACCTCGCTATCAACGAGACGTTAAGCCCTATGTACATGAAGAGTATTATTTTTCGTGGTTTCTCTAAATCACTCTAGGCGAATGCTGGGATAGTTCCTTACTAGAGGCAACTTGCCCCAGTCTCCAATGACCTCGCTATCAACGAGACGTTAAGCCCTATGTACATGAAGAGTATTATTTCGAAAAACGCCTGCACGTCGCCACAAACACCAAGCAGAAATGTTAAAATAATGGGCGACGAGGGAGCGATACGAGCGACACTAACACGCATGCCTAGCGCCTCATCGCTCCTACGCGCAAGGCGTGCAGTGTTTCCGTCCTAACGCTGTAGTGAACAAATTAGATCTGGAACAGTGGGACTTAATTACACGCTATAAAAGCCCACGTCCGGGTTTTTGCACTTTTCTATTGCCGCTTAAGGAAACTGCATAGGTAACTTCTAAAATTGTGATATCTGACCATTTCCACGATTTTTTTTCTTCAAGAATACACTTAATATGACAAAAGTAAATACATTGGGCCATATATAATAGTTTTTTTTTAAAATCTTTTCTGACAAAAAGTTGTATTTCCAGGACTTTTAACGCGTTTACGCACAAACAATGATTTCAAAGAACACGTTTCAGTGCATAGGAGCCTCGAGAGCTGATGCGGCTTTGGCCAGTACAATTTCCCACATGCGAAAATCCGGGGGCAACTCCGCCGGGGTTAGCCAAGGCGTGAGGCGAGTAGTCGAACCACTACACCACCGCGGCACCCCCCGGGGAAGGCGAAGGCCGGCACGTGAAACTACAACGGGAAGTGAAGACGCAAGGCGCTGTGGTATCGAGGCCAGGAGCTAACCACGCGAGGCGGGAGACTGGAGTGCCTCTCGACATTCCTAAGTCGAGAGAACCCGTCGGCCCATCACCTCGCACACGTCTGCTTCCCGGTACACACACACACACACACACACACACATTCATCACACACGCGTGCAGATGACCAGCACACACCAGGCCGAGACTTTCGCGCGTACCAAAAACGTGACGGGTATTGCCTATCTCTATGGACACCCGAATTTCACGAAAAGATTTCACGACCAGTTGTATTTTATAACACTTTAGCTCATATTCACTTTTGTGATTGGGTGATCTAGCAGTTACGCGTCTTAAGTGTCTGCTCGCGAATCAGAGACGTACAGTAGCGGAGTAACTTAATTCTGATTGGCCAGTTAACTAAGGAAATGTCTTCTCACAGACACACGGCGCCAATAAGCACAAGGAAAGTGCTGGCACGCTCGTGGGGCATTGAAACCTAGCACGTGAGGAAATTTTTCCGCGAAATTAGGACGTCCCTGCCTATCACACACAACACACAAGTGCAGGAACTATTAAGGTTTTCCTCACAAACTTCTCCCGAATTTCCCTTAAATTACCACATCACTCAAAACACGTGTTGGGAAAGCAAGAATGGTAAAGTTATTTTCCTCACATACCCGCGGTAGCTTTCCCACATTTGTTCAAAGAATAATCTGGTCGCTGTGGTGTCGTAATCAGACTACTAGCCCCCCACCTAGGCGAACTGGGTTCAAATCCCGGCGGAGTCACCCCCAGGATTTTCGCATAGTGGGAATCGTGCCGGACCATGGCGCTGTTCGGGGATCCCACGTTTCCGCCACTGCTCCGAAATCACCTCGAATCACTCTCAACTGCTCACAAGGCCTCGATGTTAAGAACCGTCCAAACCTCTCAACTACACTTCAAGGAATAATAAAATACGTACAGTCAATTTACAGTTACTTCCAACTTTTCTAAGGTCCTGCTAAGTTCCACTTAAAGAATATTCCTCCACCTCATGCAAACAAAGCTTAACCGAGTCTTGAAAATTACATCGAAGGGAAAGTGCACTAATCGCTAATCGTGTGCACTCAGAGTGGTAGTATTTTGCATAAGAACTATTTATTACTAGGCATTACTAACAAACCTTTTGTAATTTATAGATAAAATATAAGTGAAAATCCAATTTAATCAAAAATAAGGTATTTCTATGTTAACACGAGTATAAAACGCTTGTGAAACATTATATATTTAATAAACAACCACACACATCATACATGGGGTGATTTTTTAAAGGTTCGATTCAAAACGCGCGAATAAACCGCGAATAGAGTATATTGCATTTTGTAAGTTCTAAAAATAATACTTCAACACCACATAAGTATAAGTACGTGTAAATGTGGCAACGGGAGGTGAAGAGAGAACCCAGCCGACACCACAACGAGAGAAGCAGGAAGGTATCGCCCAGACAGACGGCCTCCAACCTCCACAGCAGAGGCGAGGCGAGGCCACAGCGCGGAATGGGATAAAGGGATGGAAACAAGTCCTGTAGGAAGGCGAACAGGGGCATACACACCCGCGGCGGCTCCAATATCTGATAGTGTTATCTGATAGTGTTAGCGGGCTTGCAGCTCGCGGCTCGGCGAGATGGCAGATAGAGCACACACACACACACACACACACACACACACACACACACACACTGCAGGTAGAGGGGGGAGGCACACGCCACAGTCAATACGACGCCACGGCGGGGAATATGAAGTGAGGCGCTGCTAACGCCCGCGGGCAGGTGTCGCCCCGCTCCACTTCCGTACAAACAAAAAAAGGAGAGAAAGAGAGGAACAATGCGACAAAGAGCGAAGGCAAAAAAATAGGAAGATCTCTGTGCCTACAAGCTGCAGGCGGCTCGGATATTGCGGGAATAATGTCGCCAGCCCGCTACCCCCCTTCCAACCACGGCCATCTTTTTTTCCACCTCCAGACCGTCTCACTTATATTGCCGGCGATGTGACATAAAGAACGGTCACACGTGCATCCCTAAAAATATCTCACCACGAAGACTGAACGTAACGAGAACGTCACGCAAGTTTTTAAAAAATCATGTAATGTATGGCTTATTCACAGTTTCATTGCCCAGAATATTATTAGTTATCCAACCTTTGTTATTACTATTGTTAAGTCTCAATTTCTATTTGAATCATAAATGTATAATCATTTCCTGTTATACCGGAGGATTAACGCAGCAAGCATAGTATGCCAATGGAATGTTTTCGTTTACTTGGTGTTCTTAAATGGTTCAGTGTACGAAAAAAAAAACCGTTTTAATTTCACCATAAACAAACACTAATAAACAAATATCTCGTATAAAAGGGCAATGAAGGTGAGTATGGAGCAGAGCCGATATGATAGGGCGGGGGAAACGGGCGATCCCCGAGAAAATCCGCCGACCAACGGCATCGTCCGGCACGATTCCCACATGCGAAAATCTGGAGTGACCCTGCCGGGGATTGAACCCGGATCTCCCTGGTGGGAGGCGAGCAGGCTAACTGCTCAGACCCATGATGCTTGAGGATGAAGATGACGATGATGGGATATTAACAATGGATGACGGACAATGGTTACAATCTGATCCTTAGTAACTCAGCGTAATGATAGTAAACAAGTAGTGGTGGCTATATCAGAGGAGCGAACATTTCAGACCCGGTGTGATCCTGCAGTGTTTTTCCATCCTACCACTGGCTACCAATCAGGTGTCTTGATCGACGTGGGTTAAACATCTCAGCACTTAAGTGTGAAATAATGTTGTTTGTTAATTGTAAT
The DNA here is from genome assembly GCA_029891345.1 of Dryococelus australis. Classification (NCBI taxonomy): domain Eukaryota; kingdom Metazoa; phylum Arthropoda; class Insecta; order Phasmatodea; family Phasmatidae; genus Dryococelus; species Dryococelus australis. The sequence goes on along the minus strand of CM056998.1, from coordinate 29,884,741 downwards.
GGACGATTTTAACCCTACGCGAAATATATATATATATATATATATATATATATATATATATATATATATATATATATTTAAAAAAAAAAAAAAGGAAAGCACAGAGCTGATTGCAAGTTTTAATATGACTTTGGTTGCTGGTTTTAAATTTTGCAGAATGCTTTCTTGGAAAAAGAGACCAACTTAACTTCACAAATTGATAAATTTTCAACTACAAACTATGAATTTATGGAAAATTCGGGCAGGCGAAGTAATGTTTCTAGACTACCAATATCTAAAGTCGATAATAGCACGGAGGTGGGATCTGCGGTTGACTCAGTGGGTTGGACATCGGCCTCCCACCGCTGGGTCACCGGTTCGATCACAAAGTCCCGGCGGGAGTCGGGAAATTACATGTGAGGAACATGGCGGACAATGCTATTGTGTGTGGTACTCATATTCCTAGCGCCATTCTCACTCCGTTGCTGTTCCATACACATCTCATGCCACCTCGCCCACTTTTGGCGCTGGCAGACACGACACACCTTGTCCTCGGGTAGGGCAGCTGGTTCTTTTATACCTTTCGCTCACAGTGCCCAATATTGGTTGCTGGGAAAACGTTACAGGTTCGTATTTGTACTGGGAAAATGAGCTCCGAAACTCACTATCAAACTGTGCTCTTTGTTAATTCTCAAACGAACCGCAAGATAGCGTTAATGTCACTAGAAGGGCACAGCTCGCGTGTTGCATTGGGAAAAAGTCGCATGTTGCAAGTCGAACATTGGCCACACTGCAGAGGAGATTATTCTTTATTTCCCTGGCTTGAGCGATGTTTGTGACTAGTCTCGCAGTTCATTTACCACTTACAAAGCATGAATGTATCTCCAAGTGATTTATAGTCTGTCAACAACCGTAAAGGTTTGCTAAGAAACGGTTGAGAGACAGTGGAAAAATCATACGTGGCGAACTGGGAAGCGTCGTTCAGCAGAATATGACACCTACCATTGCACGACCTTGTTCAGGTCCTTGTGGCAAAAAAAGAAATAAGTTCCCTTGCCCTTCAGGAGTATTATGAAAATATCCCATAGGTATAAAAATTTTATTTCAGTTCAATTCAATATTTACTTAATTTAATAAAATTTACGTTATAATTTCAAAATGCCAAAAGTGAAAATTCCTCTGCCTCCACCCTTGAACCCTCACCCCGCCATCCTCTCCGGAGACAAAGGGGCCGACGTTTGTTGTCGTTTCGTGAGGTTTCCGTCGTGTGTTTGATGTTTGTATCGGTGTACTGTTGTTTGTGTAGGTGTTGTATAGTGTAAGTGTTGTTTCTTCAGTTTATTTGTTCTTGTGTATATCTTTATTATTGATGTCTGTGTGGGTAGTTCGACATCAATATACTGATTGTATTAAGACATGGTGTATTATTGTGTGTGGGGGAGGAAGGAAGGAGGGAGGGAGGGAGGGAGAGAGAGAGAGAGAGAGAGAGAGAGAGAGAGAGAGAGAGAGAGAGAGAGAGAGAGAGAGGGAGGACGGCCGACGGACTGCCTCTCGGCGAGGCGGGTTGACGCAACGCTCCGCAGACCGCTGCGAAGATAAATCACCGCCGGAGATGCGGCCGCGCCGCTCGCTCGACCGACCTGCACGCTTGTGCAACTAGCGCCGGCCAAGCACGTCCTTATGCAAACCGTGCACTGCGGCAGCCCCCCCCCCCTTCTCTCTCTCTCCCCCTCTCTCTCTCTCTCTCTCTCTCTCTCTCTCTCTCTCTCTCTCTCTCTCTCTCTCTCTCTCTGCGGCCTTGCCCTTACTCCAGAGCGGGCCGGCCCTAAGTAACACTCCTGTACAGCGGCGTGTGGTGACATGTTGCGAGGTAAGCTGTGTTTTTCTCTGCGATATACCTAGAGACCTGAACAATTCGCGAGCTCAATGATCTCTAGGCTATACGCTATTACCGTAAGTAGAATTATGCAAATATCACTGTTCATTGGTTGCTTATTGTATCAGAGGAAGACGGTGATTGGGTCAGCATTTTATTGTCTGTTTATTACTAGGCTCAGTGTTGTCCATCGGGTGTAAACTAATTGGTGGGCCAATAGCATAAGCAATACAAACGTACGAGGCTTCGAATTCTAGCTTCACCCGAAATGAAACCGCGGATTTTTCAGGTCTCTAGCTATACCTAATCGTTTGCTAGTTAACACATCGACCACTTGAACGTGGCAGTGCATCTGACGTCCCAGCACGTGTGTAATGGGTGCCTCGCCGCTCTCTAGAGAGTGGCCACAGTATATTCAGTTTCTCCCTGCTCCCCTCTGGTTACTTGTTCCTGCTGAGTACGCCGAGTGTGTACAGCGCTGAGCAAGCTTCAGCTTACCTTACAACACTTCACTACACGCCACTGCTCGTGTGTACAATGTATTCACGGTTAACTGGGCTTTTCTGAACTTCGGCAGGAGAATGTATTTATTATATATATATATACATTTCTTTTGTTGGGGCCGACTACGATCACGTTAAGCCCTCTTGCATTTGGCAGTAAGTTTCACTTTCTTTTGTGCCCAGAATTCCCTCATTCATTGTGATTGGGCCTGTTTGTGCTCTTCTGCCCAAGGGGAACGTTTTGGGTTCTGTATTATATTTATTATCCAAATATATACATTTAAATTGTACAACTTTTTTTTTTTAGTTATTAGTTAGATTGGTAACATGTTTTGTTTAAAAAAAAATAGTACGTATGACTGTACTCATTTCAACACCTTCAAACCGAACGCTGTGATGATATATGCTATGGGATTTATTAATTTGTGTGTTGTTTCATTTCATACGCGTTTAATTCATCATAGAAAAAACATAACACTGAAAACCAGCGAATGAAATTGTTGAAGAATTAGTAGAATATGTCAGTCAGTAAATTAAGGGAACTGGCCATTTTTTTATGTAATTCATTTGCTAACTTGGCAGAAGTGAATGTTGAATGAGCCAGGTGCTGTTAACTGATTTAAACAGTGAAATTCTCACTGATTCAGATTTAGAGTGTGGAAAAATACGCAATGGACATGTAAGTATATCTTATGCATGACTTTCAATATTGGTCAGTTTACCGTGAACAGCGTATACAAGAAGCTATATGTTCTTCACAGGTATCTCAATTCTTAAGAAAACCATGCAAATGATTCACTGTTTTGTACTCTTTCGCCATATCAACAGTGTCAGGGATCTTAACTCACAGCGATTTCGTAAAAAAAAACTCTAAATCCACGACAACATCACGTCAGTGGCTGTTACGAAGTAGGATGCGATGACCGTTAATATATATATTAAATTAATATAGCCTATTTGCACTACCTTTTCAAATCACCGCATGTATGATATACTTAGTTGCTTCCTATATATACGTCACGTATGTCACTTGTGTTTTATACTTATATAAAAAATAAAAGTATGTTACTTTTGGTTAAATTTGACAGTTGTTTGTATTTTATCTATAAATCACATTTAATTTATAATGACTATGAATAAAAAAACTTAAAAAAAAATTGGTTGAGTTGGTAATGTTTAGTAAGAAATAATTCTCACACAAATCCGGAGCGTTGTACATTTGGTGTAATTTTCTAGACTTAGTTAAGCTCTTAACAAATATTTCTATACTGAGATGCGTGTGAACACTGCGTACATTTTACTATACGCTGTCAACGGAAAAGTGAGTACTTTTCAGAGCCCTGCTTGAGATTTACTTGTATGCACATTTTGTGTTCTTCCGCCTTACATAAAACTAATATTGCCATGGGCCTCCTCACTTCATTCATGCGCCGGTCAAGCGAAACTGTAAAATTATTACAAAAGTACATAATTTACAAATCTGCGCATTTTTAGACTTCGCCGCATAAAGTTGAAGCGAATGAATTAATTTAAGTTATCAAAAATTGTTACCTAACATTTTTATTCGAAGTTAATATATGAAACTACTTTCCCTCCATCGTTACCAACTTTACTGGGCGCATGTCACTCAGTGCGCCTGTTAAAATATATGCAGGTAGGGGCAATGGCATTTTTCTTAGATTGATTTCAATAGTGTTCACTTTATCGTGAACAGTCTTTACGAGGTCACCTTAAGCAGTGTCCCGCTATGCTTCCTTTATAAAATAAAACTTCCCGCGCTATCTCCTAGACTAACAGGTGGATGGTCGAAGAATCGGTGCCACTGCAGACATGTCTCGCTTCGTACAATAGGTACTTCAATACAGTGAAGGCGAGCAGGATGACGCTCAGAAACTACCAACCAACATAATCAAACGCTGTGCACTCTTCCAACAAGCCGTGCATACACAAAAGTGACACACCACACACAGTCTCAAAGTCAGCAGGGGCCAAGGTGGCCGAGCGGTTAGACTGCTCGCCTCCCACCTACACGAACCGGGTTCAATCCCCGGCCGATTTTCGCAAGTGGGAAATAGCGCCGGACGAAGCCGCTCGTGGGCAGGCTATCTCAGGGATCTCCCGTTTCCCCCGACCTTGCATTCCGGCGCTGCTCCATACTCACCTCACTCACCCTTATCGGCTCTCAAGACCTCAAAGCCAGTCACGCATTCTTCGTTCCACGACACGCCACAGCAGTCCTTTCAGTAGGCGCTGAAACTGTAATTCCGATACGTGTCATGTTATTCACTGAAAATTGAAATTAATAGCTTTTGAGACTGACAACTTCCGGTGCCACCAAACGGTATAAAAAACGCCAGAAACAAAGATAGTGTACTTAAAAAATGTTATGTATTTATGATTGATGTGTGTTTACGAATAGCATTAAAGGAACTATTCACGGCCAAATGCTAGCACCTGTTTTCTAGTTCCGGCTGTAAAATGCACTTTTTTTTTTTTAATGGAAACTAGTAAGCTGATGTTCTGGCCGTCAAGTTAGGTATGAAACTTCCCCTACAGGATGTTTAAAAGTTGTTTATATCGTACGGCAAACATTTATCTTTGATGTTAAGCCGCAAAGATATGGTAATTGCTGAAAGTTTCGTAGAGGGGAGTTACTCACCGACAAAGGGCATGCCAGGTGGAATATACAAGCTGTTAAGGCATGCGATGCACACGCTTGGATCGCTTTTGACGCTCCAAACTACAGTAATTCAATTACTGAAGTAGTAATATTAATAATATGATCCTGCAGATACAGTTGTACTGCTCTGCAGCCAAACTCTACTGATTTCAAAGCATTTTCACAGTTTCCGTTTTACAATGTAGGTAACCATCACTTCCAACATATCGAAGAAGTTATGACGTGTGAGGGATAGTGAGTTGGTGACAAGCTTTTATTTAATAGAAATGACTATCGCCTAAACAAACTGCAATACTAAAAAACAATAATCATAAAACAATTCTACAAATTACAAACAGTGGGGACATAAAATGTAATGTTTCGTTTAATTAGGATTGATGATTGATTGCATAAACTCTTTTTCGCGAACATAATTAAATTAGCGAGTAACATTCTCTTCATCAATTATTTTGCCGTTAAAAAAAAAACGCGCAAGTGTAATTTTACTCGAAAATAAAATGAAAGCAGGGAATATGAATTTACAGGTCGTGGATACATGGATGATCACAGAGATCAGGTGAACCTCAGGTTTCACAGATTACCTGAACAAACGGAAGGAGAAGTGTGCTGATAATACGGATCAGGGGTAATCCCTGCAGATAGTGGTCTGAGATACGGATAGCGCTAAACTGCTGAACATACACAGGTCTCCTTCCATATCTGCAAGTCTAACTCGTCACGCCCCACCTGACTACACAGTATATCAACACAACAAAGTCTGTACACATAGAATAAATAGTTCCTACAGCGTGTTTCTGGAATAAAATCCGCCCGTGCGATGCACTCCTCCCTGCCACCCTCCAAATTCATTCATCCGTGTGCCCGAAAGAACTTTACATAACTACTTGTCAAGCACTGCAGGTGTCTGCCCGAGAAATATGGACACTTGGTGCGGGGTTACCTAATTCTGATTGGCCCAGCCAGGTAAGAAACTGTCTCCCAACAAAGACACGTAGCCAATAACCAAAGGAAAACTGCACGTATGCCATAGGATATCGTAGTCTTGCCTTCGCGTAAATTTTTTCACGAAAAACAGGTGGCCCTAGTCATATGTGTTTGTTTCCAAAACTTCTGCACCTCAAAATATTCCCGTTGCAAATATACAACTTTTGAATGGTCCTTTCATGCACTGACAGTCCTGAACCATCCCACCAAATGAAGATGCATCTCCAGGAGAAACACACGCCTGGAAAAAATATGCCTTGTGAACTCTTGATAAAAAAAATATTCTGACATCTCAATACCGCGATAAATAAGTCGACTTTCATTATTAGCACAGTTAGAATGATCGTTATTCAAAATAACTTGTTATTACACAAACTGTTCCACTAACTATTTATTGGCTAGCAATGAAGTTCATGCAACAGTTGGGTTGGTTATGGAACGCGAAGCGAACTACGATGCGGAACAACATAAGTTTATTTACCTCGTTACTCCCTATGTGCGTAACCCATTGTTTACTCGGTGTAGGAAGACGATTCTTATTAGTCTCTGGTCTGCATTTCTCGAAGACGCCTTTTGTGCTCGCAAAGCTACAATGAGATCGTTTCCTACACTGTAGAAAATAATGGAAAAATTTCCTGACAAGTGAAAGGCAATATTCGCAAACTTGTGGAGGAAATATAGTTTCCCTTGCAGGCGAGGTAAAAATGCCGCACTCTGGAGTAAAATTCGCGTACGTGATAGTGGAAAATCCCATATATGGATGGGAAAATTACCTCACGACGTGTGGATCTCTCAGCATCTCAACAGCCAAGTGAGGGGACGAGTGGAAGAAACAATCATTTTAACACGCTAATATTCGTTGATGCTTTCATGCTGTCGTCGTGGTGTAACGGATAGCGCATCGGCCTATCGTGCTAGAGTATCATGATTCGCGCCCATCCACCAGCAAGTGTCGAGGAATTTAGCGTTGAGGTTTCGGTTACTTTTCGTCACAGGATATAGATAATACAATAATTAACAGTACTAATACTACGGGTTAATTTTAAATATAATTTTATTATACACTGTAGTTAATTTTCCCGTACTTGTATAAGATTTTCCCCCCACTTTTGTCGGGTACTTTTCCCTGTACAATTACAGAATAGTATTTTACTTGTTATGTAAATTTACTCTACAAAGAGGTAATTTTACCTAACATGTACAGGTAATTAGCTTCCCTTACACGTAAGAGAATTTTACCTTTATTTTTTTTTACAGTGTACCATTTCTTTCAAAGAACAAAAACCAGCATTGTATAAGAGTGAATCAAATCGGCTGTATTCGTATCTCTTCCCCCAATTCGACGTCCGTTTACTCCATCAGCTGAATGTGTACTTCAAAACCAATCATTTCAATAAATTTACTACTTTCTGTATTAAACGTCGTTTCGTTGCACATTCAAGCGAAATACTTTGCAAATTATTTAGCTAAAGAAAAATGTACAATACCTCAAATGTTTAACCCTTCCAAACGTGTATCTGAAGGCCTGCCTAATTAAGCCAAATGATGATGTAAACTCCACGAGTGTGTAAATTCCATTACAGACAGACAACTCAGCTAAGGACATGGCTGTCAATCGCTATACGTATTGTCATTTTATGCTAAGACAATTGGTGACATTCGGCTTCCATTAAAATTTCCGATATATGTTTAATAAGACAATTCATAATTTCTCTGGGATAAATCAATTATGGGTTTTCTCCTTTGTACGCGAGAGGTTGTGCATTATATTTGTACGAAGTTTGTATTTCCTGTCAACTCTAGTAAAATATTAAAAAAATCACAACCAAATATTATTATAAAAACTAATTGCTGTTTTCCAAACATACAATTGAAAGACAGCACTTACTGAAGGTCGCGGGTTCGTTTCATAGAAATATTATAGAAAAAAAGGAACAACAGATTATTTAATTATGTAATTTGCCGAATTCTAGTGACTTTTTGTCATTCCACTGTCAACCGATTCCCGCCTGCGTGATTACTTTTTAGTGCTTTCTAATTAGTATAAAAAACACTTTGGCTTAAATTCTGGTTCATAAATAATATTTTCACATTGATCAAAAACCTCAGTAGGTCACACAAGTTTTAGCTGTATTGTTCTTTTACTTTAACGACTTCCGAACTTATGCAGTTCATATTCGAAGTCTTTAAAAGTACTAAAAATTTTATGTCGAAAATACTACCATGGTATAACTTCCAGTAAAAGTTTAAACACATGGAAAATAGTTCCCCGCTGGCAGTGCACCAAACTACTTGCTCTTTTGTGAAATTATGGCGAATAAGTGTGCGCCATTTTACATGTTCGCATATAAGGGATTAAAATAAAACAATTTTCATGTAAACTGCTGACACAGTTCTGTACATATATAAATCACGCTTGCTTCACTCATGTTCATCTATTTTATTCATTGCCGAAAATTCATTCAGAATTACAATTATTTATTGTTTAAACTCAATCACTGGATATTTCAAGAGAAACAGTTTGTCAGGCGTAATGAGTTTAAATACGTATTCTTTTTTTATTTAATACTTTTCGTAAAATACATCAGATTACGTATACACATAAGCTAAGAAAATGCTTGCACTCTGTTAAATTTTTTCCCTAAATGTTTACGGAAATGTGCAGTAAATATACGGAAACGTAATTCGTAGTGACGAAAAACAGGAATTTAATACGTAAATACAAAATACGGAAAGTCGCCGTATTTCCTATAACTTCGGGTTTCGGGTACGAACAATGCCGATTCTACACGAAGCTTTCTTCGCCACTGTAACAAGAAAATTATCCTTTCTGCAGCAGGTAAGGTTATCCACGCGACTAAGAACTATTCTTCCACACATCAAAAATTCGCATCAGGCGTCTGTAACACTTAAAACACTTAGAATATACTAACGTTAATATAAACTTAAAAGTTGCGTATGTGACTATACGGCCAATAGAAATACCAATGTTATACCGCAGTCATTATGTAGGAGTTGTAGATGAGTGGTTATAGTCGTAAACCTTAAACTTTTTTTTGACTCGGGTTCAAATCTTTCTCAAAGTGAAAATATTTTAACAATCTAAAATATATTTTTGTACACAATACAACACACGCATAGTGAAAATTAAAAACATTTTCATTATCTCTTTTTATTCTAAACTGAAAGTGCAAAAAACTAACAAGGAATATAACGGAAAGGTTCCGTGAATTCACGGAATATTTGTGTGGAATTTACGGAAAAGTCCGTTTTTGAAAATCAGCGTGTCCGTAATTTTACGGAGAGTTTACGGAGACCCCTGGATACATTTTACCAGCACAATGCATGGTTCTTCTAATGTCAAATACAGAATGCAGTTAAACTCAAAGACATCGAGCAGCTAATTTGTGTGCCGTGTGTGTAGACCTGGGTGTCAAGTGGAAAGCTTGGACACTATTAACTCGAAAACGCTGTCTTGTACACCACTTGGGGGGGGGGGGGAAGCAGCAAACTGCTAGACAATACTCCCCGTTGCGAAGTGTATAGCGACTATTCAGTGAAGGACCTTTACGTGTATCTCACGCGCAGTTCCGTTGCGAACCGTGACGTCTCAATAACAGATACTCGGCATTGAGCAAGTGTTATAAACATTCAGCAGAAACGTGGTTCTGTGTGATACCCGTTACTACGTCACTGGCAGCGGCAAGGTTACTCTTACTCAGGTTGAGAAGATAATTGTTGTTTTTCAATCAAAAATCTTCGCCACTAGGTAAGCGCTAGTGACGCATGTGCACCAGTTTTTCTCTATTTTCTACTTTAAAAAACAAAATAATTGTAATGATCATAGATCAAGCATTTATATATAAAATATATTGTACGCGACTAAACCGCATCATCACTGACAAACCATTGGACCAATTGAGACCATATTCACACCATACGTTATTGAGGTGGCGAGTAAGGTTTCTAGTTATGTTTCTTTTCGATAGGTGGCGCTGGAGTCTAACTTCTATATTTATGGGCCGATTTTGCTCATACTTGCAGGAAATGTTTCTTGATCTAAAAAAATGCCAGCGATTCCACGGTCAAACATCGGTGGACCCACCCTACGTAATAGAGGGGACACATTGAGAAGGTAAAATAGAACGTGAACTCGCGCTGCACTAACTGAAGAGGCGCGAACACAAAATCGAGAAGCACACAGCAGGCGGAACAACGTTCGCCGGGATCAGCTAGTATAAAATAATTTTGTAACGAAGTAAAATTTCTGTCTTTTATTATTCACATATCTTAAAATGTCAATTAAAATTTACCTTATCGAACACCGCGCACCTAGCAGTGTAAATTTTCCTTATGTCAAACTCTCCCATACGAAATCACGTTTTGTTCCTTACCTGAATAGAATTAACCCTAGCAGTGGTCTTGCACTCTGAAATCGAAACTGTTCCAACTGCTCGATTTGACTGCAGATCTGTTGAAACTGCTCCAATGGAATCGGTAAACTCTTACTGATTGGTTAAGTTTCTGGTATTCACTGGTTCCACAGTGATTTATACTGACATTTGGCCTGGCACTGAAACTTCCGTGCATTACACTGATTCGCCAGTAGCTCCGTAAATAAAGTTTCAGTATAAGAAGTCCAGTGATTAAAATCATCGATTCAGATTTATCACTTATTAACTTCTCCGCTTTATGCCAAGAGGCTAAACATGGTATGGCAGAAGTAAATGCCCTAATCACTGATATTAATCAGTGAAATACCATTCACTGAAATTCAGTTGATAATCACTACCGAATGGTCAATCAAGGAAATTAACTGGGAACAAGTGACTAACAATCAGTGGGAATCACAAATAAATCAGTGAAATTCAGCCATCATATTTCAGTGGTGTGTATGAGTTTTTTTAATAGGGTAGGCAATTTAGCAATTTCTACTAACAAACGCAACTTTCAACTTTGCTTACCCTCCACATGTATTTACCATTTTATAATACCAAATATTAGTTATAAAACGGAAACTAAATGAATGTAATATATTAAACTGAATATTATTTTGAGAGATATTACAAATTATAAGAAAACTCCCGTTTTCCCGAACACTTTCCTTTACTTTCGAAGGAAAAATGTAGGACTGGAGGACGCAAACGGAACGACTGCTTACCCTGCCGAAGGAACACGGCAGGGTAACTCGCTTGCCAGTTCGATTCATCGCTAGTCGCTCCCGTTTGTGGAGATAAATACCAGATAGCAGCACTATCGTGCGTGCACAGTACGGGAGTTACGTACACTCGGTTTCTCGAATCGGAAACGGGAAACTCAGAATTGAATGTGTTTAAAACTACGGCGTAAACTATAAAGGGACGAACACTTCCAATATGTATAGGGTAAGTACTGCTTACTTTGCGTCTATGGAATAAACGCCACTTTTTATCAGGCACTGATTATCGGTCGCTCAATTTTTCACTATTTTCACTGATTTGGCTTAATTCTTACTGTTTCAGGTTTAGAGTGTAATACGCCGAACTTACTTTAAAAAAAAACGAAGCACATGCATAAATGGTTTGCTAGGGACTCGAACCCAGAACCCGGTCATACGAGAGAACTATGCTCAGGGAGTGGAGTCACCCGAGCCTTGATAGCGAGTCCCGTCACACGGGCCACTCTCTCGACTTTCGTGGCCGACGAAACGAGTTCTGCAAATCGACTGCCTGACAGCGACCGTTAACAAAATCACACTTCGCGGAACTAATCAAGGGACTTCCTGGCTAAGTTCTTCGTCACGCTGATTAATTTTCGAACTCGTGCCGCAAAACCAAAGTTCCTCATTAGTTCAAGATCCGCGACATTTAGCTCGCGACAATATCGAATCCGCGCTTCGTCTTCGGAGGCCGAAGTTTACTTTTCTTTCTCGAAAGGCGATGCCACCGCTATATACGTCCCGTGAAGTTAGTTCACACACATATCTACTGCAAATAGTAGACGAGCTCAACCACAAACGGCGCTGTCAGGACGTGGGTTCAAATCCCGGTTGAGTCAAGTGTGTGCGTGTCATTTTTAGTTGTAAAGTTAGTACAGGCCGTACATGATTAATCGCGCAGTTTTTAAAACACTGATTTATTACGTATCTTCACTTCATATGTAAAATTAACATTGGCATGCGTAATCCATGTTAAAAAAATTGTATTTTTATGAACGTGAATGTGTTACATAGAAGTAAATTGGAACTCTATAACGTGTATAAAACAAACAAAAAAAAACTTTAAGGCAACTGCCTAACAAGCCTGCAGCCAGAGATGTGAAATGGGGAATCAATGTTAAAAGAAATTCTTTCTCAATGCATAAGTCTTAAAGATAACTGTGGTTCAAACGAAACTATTCTACATGATATTTCTTCAGGAATACTGGCAATTTACTCGCAAAAGTACGTCACATCTTGAAAATATTTTGTCTAGTTCGAAGCAAACTTAGTGGCACCTCGCATGTGAGTGTGTACTCTACCATATATGCATCTAAGGGCAGCGATCTTTTCAACGATTTGTTATTAAAAATACTTACTATACCGTAAACAACCTGCAGTGTGTAATCTGTCTCCAACTAAGCTTTCTAGTATTACACTGAGGTGCATGGGAGCAAAAAAATAATACTTTTGAAGGGTCGTGGTGGCTCGCGACACTATAGTAAAGCTCAGTCACGTGCAGACTCTTGCTCTTGAACTCAACCAGCAAACGAGTATAGGTTGTTCACGGTAAAATGAGCACTTCTGAAAGCCCTGCTTAAGATCAACTTGTATGCACGTTGTGTATTCTTCCACCTTACGTAAAGATAACATTGTCATGGGACTCATTACTTTATCCATGCGTCGGTCAAGTGGAACTGTAAAATTATTAGAAAATTAAATATTTTATAAAACTGCTCACTGTTACACTTCGATACATTAAAAAAAAGAACATAAAGCGAAAGGAATATTTTAAATCATCAGGAATAGTTACCTAATACTTTTTATTCGACTTTAAGATACGAAACTACTCTCTAGCCATCCTTACCAGCTTCACTGGACACATGTCTCATATTCAGGAGGGGCAGCGACTGTTTTCTAAGGTTGATTTCAAAAGTGCTCACTTTATCGTGAACAGCCTTTAACTTCGCAGACGCCACAGACGAAAACAGCTTTCTCCAGATCCGGCGAACGAGAAGCCCCTTCAGCTAACCAGTTCCCACTCCTCGGACAATAACAAGTAATACTCCCAGTAACTCCGGGGAAATCGTTTCACTAACAACTTATTTTCTACACGTGGGACTTACTACCGAGTAGTCTAGACAGCTGTGCGGTTAGCACGCCGACCTACCAAGCAGATATCGTGGCTTCATCGCCGGGGAGTCCGAGTCGAGATTCTTCACGTGAGAAACATGGCTGATGTGATCTTTGAATGAATAGTGCAATGGGGGTGAATGACAAGATGGAGATTTTTGGACATTCGCCATTGCGCTGTAGATGTCTGTCATGGAAAAAACAGGACTGAGCACGACAAAATACTTAAAAAAGACAAGCAACCTACGGACTAGTCCATAGGTTATTTGTCCATGGTTGCTTGTCTTTTTAAAGTATTATTTTGTGCTAGTCCTGTTTTTTCCATGACAGACATCTACAGCGCAATGACGAATGTCCAAAAAGCTACATCTTGTCAAACATGGCTGTCTTTGCACGATGTTTAAAAAATTCCATGTATTGGCGGAAATGCTTACAAAAATGTACTGACAATATACGGAAACGCGATCCGCATTTACAGAAAAGGAGCTGATCTCCGTAAATACATAATATGGAACGTCTCCGTATTTCCTTACAGCATCGGGTTTCAGTAACTAGCAAGCTTTCTTCACTATACTGTTGCCATACAATTATCGTTTCTGGGGCAGTTGGGAAATCCACGCCACTAAGGCCTATTTCTTCAAGCAACGAGTAGCATCAAGCATTCGCATCATTTGGCAACATTTGAAGCACTCAAACATTAAAAACAGAAAAAGTTCCGTATGTCACATTCCTATAAGAGCAACATTTTTATACCCTACATCGTTACAACCAGTCGCAAGCAAATGGCAGGACTCACGGACTCCAATGTCGGTGCACAATTAAAAAAAAAAAAAAATTGAACATTTTAAAATCTATTTTTATAACAAAAATTGCAAAAAGAAATTTCAGTAATGTCTTTTTTTTTAAACCAGAACAAAAAAAAAAAAAAAAAAAAACTAGCTAATTTATGGAGAGTTTCCGAATCATGGAAAGTTCTGTGAAAGCGTAAGGAAAGTCCGTTATTGTAAACACGTGTCCGTAATTTTACGGAGAGTTGTGGAGAATTTTACCAACACTTTTAAAATTACGCAACAATTATTAAACAATGCGCAGGCTGGTGGGTCTTATCGAGGTGCTCCTTTCTCCCTAACTATAGGTTTTTTTGTCTGTCAGACAGAGAATCTGACTACGCTACGTTACAACCTGCTATAATATCATTCATTTTGACAATGGGCGTAAATCAGTGCGGTTTTCAGGAAGATTTGGGGAAGAGTGTTTATCGACGGTCTGTTTTGTGAAATAGTTGTTTGTGGGAATACACGTATCTCGGTAAATAAATGTTCTACAAATAAGATTTTTTGTCATTGTGTATTCTTGGAGAAAAAAAATCGTGAATATGGTCAAATATAGCATTTTTAAAAGCTTGCCTATGCGGTTCCCTGAAGCGGCAAAAGAAAAGTACAAAGATGCGTGCGTAGTTTAATCTGTGGGCTTTCATCGCGTGTAATAAAACTCCTATGTTACAGATATAATTTGCACAGTACAGCGCCACGACGGAAACACTACACGCCTTGCGCGTAGGAGAGATGAGGCACTAGGCGTGCATGTAACTGTCGCCCGTATCGCTCCCTCGCCTCTTGACCTTGGACGCCGGGGTCCATCCCACTCTTTATTTGTAGATTATTCCAATTTCAGGGAGGGGGGAAGCAAGGTTCACTCAGTATCACCCCCCCCCCCCCCCAACTCACTCTGGTCAAAACCCCTACAATCCAGGCCCATGATAACAACGGTCCAGCCCTAAAGTTAGAAACAACGTACACATGATTTATAAATGCTACGAGACTACTACAGTTACAGCGCATCGTCGTATTCGCCGTGGGGGTCGTGGAGGGGGGTTATACTGATCGCCATGGTCCCTCAAATAATACTATTTGAAAGCAGATGTAGAAGATGTGACTCCATCGTATTGGAGAGCTTTCGGTAGTTGATCATGTAGAGTCAGTAGAGTCATAGAGAGTAAATTACTAATTTCTTGCTAAGGCCGGCTGTAAGTGTAATAAACAATACCAACCTTCGACTTTAATAATCGTCACAACAAAAGAAAATTTAATAAAGCTGAAGTAAAAACTTAGCCACCATCTCTTATTCTGTATCTAACAGGAGTGGGCGTAGAAACTGAGGAGGTATGGTAAAATAAAGCATCTTTTAGAGATAAACCCCCACTAGAAAAATATGCTGTCTACGCCCTAGGTAAACCGTATCCGTACAGACGCTCTGGCTATTGCTTAACCCACAAGGTTGCAAAACACACTTTATCCTCTCGTCAAGGACCACAAAGACAATAGCAATTCAGAAGAGGAGACAAGCAGATACACTCATTTCTCTAAAGGCCTGCAGTGTTTTATCTTGCTCTCTAGGCGCAGCTCTAGATTATACATTGCAGTATAAACATTACACAACACGATTCTTTGTTTCACGACACTTGTCTGATCGGCCTTATTCGTAAGAAATTTCAATCATAATTGTTAAGCCAAAATCTAGCACAGGTAACATTATAAAATAATTGAACATTCAAATACATTTTTTTTTCTGTTACAAATTAAAAAAAAAAAAAAAAAAACTCTACCTCAAGCTACAGTAATGAACACCGGAAGTATAAATGTGACTTTCGAAACACGAGGGTTTAAATAACTAAGTTATTTGTTAAGAGTACTATTTTTTAAAACGTATTCAGGAATAGCTACATTGTTTCCAGATGGTAATAGTTTATTTATCTGTAAGTAATCTACAACTACTTTAATTAAAAAAACCTTTCATAATTGTGCATACGACAATAAAATGATCTGTCAGATGCTGCAAGTTCAGCTCAGCTCGTATAAGCATTATTTGTGCAAGTGTAGTAAAGGAAGGTGAATGAGATAAATAAGTATCGTAAGTACGTGTTCAACTGACTTGAAGCACTACATATGCGCTAGCTTCACGATAAGACGTAGGCCATATACTCTGTATGTTTGTAACTGGCCCGTATTTCCGCTTTGAGAAACCATCTCGCCGGTCACACATGATTACACTACACTTTTAACCTACATAAAATTTAAAATAGACTTAAGAGCTCAAAATTGCGTGGTAACCGTTTGAGATAACGTATATTAATTTTCAACCAATTTTATTACCTAACCACAGTCCACCCGTGTATTAACTGCCTCTTTTGTATGAGAGTGCTTGCTGTTTCAAGTGTGCTGACGAAGATGCTTGCTTGCTGGACGTATATACGTATTTACTAATGTAGCCGTATTTACTCTGTCTTCGTGACTTTTCAGAGGTTATAAAGAAAACCAATTCTTCAAGTTGATTAACACATACAATTACACGGATTGTCTTTCAATTGTAAGTAAACGATTTTTGGTCATACATTTTTCTATGTCTTCCGTTAATGGCTTGCGTACACAATTGAAGTTAGTAATAATGCTTCTAGTTACTTTTTCTGTGACATTAGGATTTGTTATCTCAGTAGCCTAAACGAACGTTGTGTTAAAATTCTAAATTTTTTTCCAGGAAAGAGTAACATAAATAAATAAATAAATAATGCTAAATTACACATACACGCACATACATACACACACACAGCTGCCTCAAAAGTATTCAAAGAGAGGAAATAGATTATATATATATATAATTAAAATGGTTTGAAATATCATATTTCTGGCTTCCTTTCACAAATTTCTTACGGGAACGGAGAAAAGTACAAAGTGGCCTCTGTAATTCAATACACTGGCTTGCACAGAATGTAATTATATCATACTGTCACAAATTTAATCTGCGAGAAATTCAGTTTCCCGGGAGTGCATATCACGGTCTTAGGAGGCCCGTCGCAATGTTTCCTTATAGGAGAAGTGGCATTAAGGAGTATAAAATAAATGAATAGGGATTCATTGCTCTCACTACATATACAGAGTGTTCGGACAAAAGTGCCATGTTGTGGGAAGAGGTAGTACACATCAAAACAAAAAAAAATGTCTAATAAACATGTGTCCTAAAATGCACCACATATCAGTGTATGCACACCGCAAAGAGTACAAATCTCCTACGGGGTGCACTTAGGACCCATGTTTATTAGACATTTGTGTCTTGTTTTGATGTGTACAACCTCATTCCACAGTTCGACACTTTTATCCGAACTTCCTGTACAAGGACAATGTGGACACGGCCTACGATGAGTGTGGTCGTCTTGCGCCCTAAATTTAAAACACGCACACACGCACGCAGATATCAACTGGGTACAACCTGCTCCTGCAAGTCCCCCATTTCGAGCGGAAAGCTAATGAAGGCGGCCTTTGTCGAGCGCTATTTCTGTCCGGAAGAGCTGACGTCCGCAGACATCCTGCGAGATGGCGAATGGCGTCCAGACGCAGAACAGCAGTGATGGCCAGTAACTCGAAGAAAGTTACCAGTTACATTAAGGGGGATGAATCACCACCATCTTGGATTTACGAATTTTTCGCAGTAACTTGTATCAGAGTGTTTGTATTTTATTTTGGGCGTCGACAAGGCATGCGTAGAGATAATGGAAAAGCACGAAACTTTTTTTTTTGCTAACATATATTGTATAACACTTTAACTAGTTTATTATTTCATGATTGGATGAACAAGGTTTTGACTCGGCTAAGTTGTTTGCAGACCAATCACGAACGTTCTACCATATAGTATCAGCATTCTCATTGGCCCAGTGAAATGGGGTAGTTCATATACGCATGACCACCAATGAGGAAAGAAAACTGTCGGACATGTGTACTGTACGTTGAATCCCAGCAAACAGTCAAGATTTCCTGCATAAACCAGCATCTCTAGGCATACGGCATTACTTCGCACTTGTTCCAAAACACGTATTGCTAGACTGCTGTTTACACGATCATTTCTGTAACCGACCGCAAATAAAAAAAAAAAAAAAACTTATTTCTTTCCCGTAGCCACTAGTCAAAAATTAATAAAGGCAGTAGGACTGTGATAGTTTGATAAAGCTTTAGAAGCTATTATTTATGCAATATCGTGCGAAGAATTCAGAACAATAGGCCTATAGATAGAAATTAAGAAAAATAATTCTACCTATATCAATATTCGGCGAAGGACGCCATAAGACCACCGCGAGAAAATCACATCAACGAAAGAGGCACTACAAATGGAAAAGTTAGATACGATTTTTCGTGGAAAAGAGATCTGTTGTATTTTACTATACTATGGTTTCGATAAAAAAAACGTAAGACAAATAATTTTTGATAGCACGGCTAT
Organism: Dryococelus australis; assembly: GCA_029891345.1. NCBI lineage: Eukaryota > Metazoa > Arthropoda > Insecta > Phasmatodea > Phasmatidae > Dryococelus > Dryococelus australis. The sequence goes on along the minus strand of CM056998.1, from coordinate 29,866,145 downwards.
CAGCACCGATTCTAGACAATTTTCCTTCTAACAGAAAAATTTAGAAACCTTTATTTTTCCGAATGACCCAAAAAAAATACGAGCCTTTATTGGCTCTACATATTGCATATGTACGAAATTTCCCCTATAATGATCAAACCCGTGAACAGGCATAAGATATGGAGTACAAATGAGAAAGTTTTCTCATGCGCATAAGCGGTAGCTCTCCTGAGCTTCTTAGGCAAAAATCAAGTGTTGCCTCCCACGATATCAGTCTTCGGCAATAAGATTTAAAAACTTTTCTGTTTGAAGTCTGTCTAGGAGTAGCATTTGAGAATCACTTCAAGTCAGAAGACTAGCTACATTTTCTATTTCAGTTTCTAAATTGTTATCACAATCACTTTTAAGTACGAGACCTCGTGTAAGTCACAGAATATTTAAAGTAGAAGACAGGTAGGCGTGCTGTCCCTCTCTATCTTTAATATGATATAAAAGACCACCCAAAGGTTGGCCACTGACCACTGAACGTCTCATAGTAGCAAGCTGCCAACGGAAAGACCAAGACTTTGCGTACAGAAGCGATGACGGATGAGAAGAGGTAAAGCGCGTGCCTGGGTCGTCCTTTATATTGCTCCCGTGCTTATGGACCTCGGGGCACCATAACTTGGATAATAAAATGACGTAACTGACATGGTAACATTTATTCAACATTTCTACACAGTGGTCACGAACTCCACGTACAAACTTTGTGAGAATATTCGTTATTAAAAATGAGGCAGAAGTATAGTACCGCCTGCTATAGGTTGTTCACAGTAAACTGGGCACTTTTGAAAGCACTGCTTAAGATCTGTAGTCCATTCCGCATTGGAAGAAACTTTCTCGGAGCCCTGCTAAATATCTACTTGTAGGCCCGTTTCGTATCCTCCCGCCAAATATAAACAAACATTGCCATGTGACTGTCATGTAGCATCTGTCAAAATCAATGTTTACATGCCATTGTGCTTGTACATATATTCGTATACTTTCGATACACGTAAAAATAAACATTGAAATTTGACTTCTACTTTTATACCTGTCAAATGTGTTGTTTACTGTTTACAGCTTTTCAAAGAATTCTGTATTAGGTCTATTTCAAAAACCATTTCGTACGAATATTCACAGTTTAGGCCTATAACATTATTTAGGTCAGCTTTATGACGTTTTAAAAATGCCTGAATTAACGATAGTTGTTACGGTTATTTTGCATTAACATATTAGTTTTCCATGACATAGCACATTACACGTAATGCACGTAAATATTTTGCCGCGACTATGTTAAACACTGTTACAACTGCGGAGTAATGAACTGTAGTATTAAACTTGTTATATTGATATGTGTTGGGTTATTTCTTTAAAAGGACGGCTTCAATTCGAATAAAGAAGGAATATACAGTCCAACGAAAAAGCGACATTAAAATCAAGCACGCAACTCTTGTCGCTCACTTTTTGCTACAGAAACTTAAAATATAGCGGTGAACATACACTCAAATAAGCCAACCGTAACTTTAATTCCGCTCATATTTATATGTATTGCTACTTACTGTGTATTACGTTTATTGAAATTTATTGGGGCTGGGCTTGGTTATTTTGTTGGGATAGGTGGTAAATCACGTTACACGACTGTGTTTCAAACACCCAGGGTAAAGGTACAACGTTGTGATAAATAAACACACGTGGATGTAAATAAATAAGTTAGTCATAAAAACAGTTCACATTCAAAACGTATAAATAGTTCACATCAAATATTTGAAATCACGCATACACATATCCAGTGTAACTATCACCAAACAGCCACGCCACGCTATTTCACACGCAGTAGTTAACGAAACACACCATAACAGTATATTTATTACTGCCGCGGAAACACAGATTTATCACAACATCGTAACTTGCCTAGGTAGGTTTAAAAAACACGTCTACAAACGTGATGTATTAATTTGAAGTATTTTTCGGAGTAAGTTTAATTTACGCATCGTTAGGTAAAACAGCAACACGCCATGTCATGGCTCGCCACGTTTGCCAACTTCACTTTGTTTCTGCCACGCCATCATACCCAAATATATTAAAATAAGTATCCAAACATTAAAATCTCTTTTCAGTTGTAAATTACAAATTCAAAAATTACTATTTTGCGGTAATAAGTATGAAATATGCTAAAATTGAAAATATGTACAACTTTACTGCATACTAGCGAAGTGAAACTTCGTGTGAGAGAGAGAGAGAGAGAGAGAGAGAGAGAGAGAGAGAGAGAGAGAGAGAGAGAGAGAGAGAGAGAGAGAGCTCAGCAGACAGTTGCTTCAAAGTTGCTCTCGCTCGATAAAACATTACCGTACCATTACGGCCTGCTCACGATATTCTCCGCTGTTATTTTAAACTGTAAAAATGAGATCTGTTGCCATCGGGGCTACTTAAATATTTCAATATTCATCGTTTAATTTATAAATAGTATACTAAAAAACGAGGTTAAAATAATAATTTAACTGTGAACTATTTCTTACCTGCCGTTGCCAACACATCGCTGCTCTCGCTGTTGTTAATTCATATTTAAAAATAAATAAATATTACAAGTTATAGAATATATTAAGGTAAAGTTTCATTTATTCAATAATACAGTACTCTAAAGTTAACCACAGTGTTACATATTTGTGGAATACAGGTTATTCAAAAGACAGGTAGCCATGTTATGCCTAAGAGTGTTTTTTTTCAAAGGTTGATTTTCATAAGTCGCTTCCAGTCGGGAATAGACTATAGTTGAATGCACATTGTGTCTTCTTCCGCGTTATGTAAAATTAACATTGCCACGGGCCTCAACACTTTATTCATGCGTTGGTCAAGAGAGACTGTTTAATTATTAGAAAAGCAAATATTTTGCAAATCTGGTAATTTTTACACTTAGGTGCATTAAAAACACAGAAAGCGAAGGAAATCATATTTAAGTTATCACAAATGGTTAGCTAACACTTTTAATTCGCCGTTAAGACATGGAACTACATTCCTCCATCGTTACCAACTTTACTGGGCTCATATCACTCAGTGCGCCCGTTAAAATATATGCAGGTAGGAGCGGTGATTTTTTTTAAAGGTTGATTTCGAAAGTGCTCTCTTTATCGTGAACAACCTTTACCTAAGTTGTTATTTGGTGCTTGAGCTGCGATGCATTGTGTTATAAATTCGCGTTTTTCTGCGAAACTATTAAACGTGCGTCCAATGCACTGGCTTACGAAAAGAATACAAACTTCAGATTGGAGCTTTTAAGATGTCACGCACATCAGAAACACCATTTCTGAGAACTCTCAAATGGCTACAACCAGCTTTTCCAAAGCACTATATCTCAAAATATACGTGAGAGTGACTGTGTTAGTGGAAAGATTTGGGCGGCTCTTGACATCGAGGTCTTGAGAGCCGAATATACGCGTCAGATACACACGGACTTTCCATCAATATAATAACAGGGTCACCACTGAAAGTCCCATAGGTTCACGCAGAGTGACGAGAACTCTGCACGCCAGTTCAGAGCCTTGCCCTTAGCGGCCATGGCGCACCTGATGTGCGTGGAAGTGTCGCCCTTATCGCACTTGGGCCTCAAACGCGGAAAGAAGCTCCACAGGTATATGGGGACCTTAACGGAATTGGTAATTAATATAAGTTATTTGCAAAATGTCAGAAACTACGTGAAACAGAACAACAAATTCGTGAAAAAAAATGTTAAAATGCCATCTGAGGAGAACAACTTTGCTACAAGAGAGTCAGTAGGAATAAATTAATAATCATTTTTGTGTATGTTGAGTCCATAAATATAAATATACCCGAGATTTTTCAAGATATTAAAACGTTGAAGAAAAAAAAATTTTTTGTAGAAATGTAGCCCGGGCAAAGATGGACAAAATGTTGTTTTTCTTGGAAAGCGGATATCGTGAAAGGCGGCAGAGATACGGCTAAAATAATTTAACATATACATTATACTCGGCCGGTCCTCTACAGGTAGCGTCGTTAGTTTCTTCTGTTTTAAGGCGCCTCTCAAGTAAACAATTTTAACCACCTCATGGTAGCCGACCTCCCGTGGTGCGGGAGGCTCTGGGTTAAAATCCCAGGTAAGGCATTGGTGTTAGTTTAAGTTAGGTTATAAGTTAGTCTGTAAGTCGTCCCCTGCTAAGCGTTTCAGCATAAAACCGGGGGACGTTGAAAAGCCCTTTACAATACAATACCACTTCATAGTCACGTCCGGCCGTAACGAGGCACTCCGGCGGCCATGGAAAATAGCACAAAAAAGCTTCGCCTATGTTGTGTTCCCTCTGGATTGTAAGCTGTGATTGTATAGGGCTTTAATACAGCACTGTCGCTATAGTTGAAAACGCTGTTTTACACAAGAATAAATATAGTAAACAGACAGCTATACTACAGCTATTTTTGCTCACCTCTGACACTACGATTACATTAGTGTTTCAATAACCACAATTATGAATTATCAACACAATATCGACATTAAATTCTGTCCTGTAAAAAAAATCTCCGTTATAATAATTTAAAAAATTAAAATTAGACAACGCTCCTTTTAATGAGACCTACGTATCGACTAGGGAGGCCCCTTAAGGTCCACTAACAAACCACTGTGCAAACGCGGCAAAGAACATCAACTATGAGATTTTCACACATCTACAGAAGTGTGCAGTGGAGTGGAGAGATTAGGGCGGCAGTTAACATCGAGGGCTTGAGAGCGATGAGGGCGAAGCAATGTACGGAGCAGCACAGGAATGCAAGGGCAGAGGAAACGGAAGATCCCTGAGAAAACCCGCCGACCAGCGGCATCGCCCGGCACGATCCCCACATGAGCAAATCCGGGGACGACCCCACCGGGAATCGGGGCCGGTTCGCCTAGGTGGGAGGCGAGCAGTATAACCACTACACCACCTTGGTCCCCCTCACATCTACTGGAGAATTTTTTTCTCTCTCGCTCTCCAGCGAAAGGTCTACTTTTAACGGTCTTTGGAGGCGGCGTTCGCAGCAGTGGAAGTTGCCGTCCTTCGAAAAAAAAGGGAAGGGGGGGGGGGGAGAGAGAGAAACTTGGGCTGGCGTTAACACTCTCGCTAATTACACTCCCAACTCTTCCTTCCCACGATGAAGACGTTCCCGCGGATTATAAACTTCGGCGATATCGCACGCAACAGCCAATCCTCTTACGAGAAAACGGAGGTAGCGGATGATATTGACAATGATAAAAAGGCGGAGGGGGGGGGGGGGCAAGCTGTTAGGAAATATAAACACACGCCGTTAAAAGTATGGGGGCTGGAAAAAAAAGGTGGGAGGAGAGATGCAGGCAGTTCAACCCTTCCACCGCCTTATTATCTAACTTTCTCCTCGTCCTTTCGCTTTCTTCGCAGCGTTTCTGACGCGCTCCCCAACCAGATCTGCGCCGTCTTGCACCGCGACGAGATTGCCTCCCTCCTCCCCCCTTCCCTAGGCCATGTAATAACCGGCTACTCGCAGCGGCGATTATAGCGGCTATCTCGTCTCCCGCGCAAACAGTTTCACTTTCGACGACCCCCTTCCCTTCCCCTTCAGCATACACATTCACGCTTACACCAGACCTGATGGAAAAAGTTCCCAATATCACTGAAGTAGTTCATAATTTTTGCTGCACTGTCGCGTCAAACAGTTCCATGACAAAAGTGCAAAACAAGAAAAACATTTATTCAATAAACAGATTTTTAGATATGTTAACTTTATATAATGTAAAACTATTCACGGTGGATTTTTAATGACGACGTTTGGCTACAGATTAAAATTACTGTCGATGTCGACACTAAAACAAATTCACTGATAAATAATGCATGTTTGTATACTTGCACACATACATCTTTGTCTTTCAATACATCTTTTCCCTTCACTTTAGTTACGAATTTTTCAAACGAATTCAGCAGGCATGTATAAAGAAAACTGTACGGTAAAATATATACGCAGGCGAGGCAAACTTCTACATAACATTCGAGCCGCAAATAAACTCTTGCGTAAATGGCATGGCTGATGTTGGATACAACGCATCAAAGTTCGTAATTCCAACTGTTTTTTATTTAGAATTATTTTTACTGATCTCCCATTTCACTATATACCTGCTATCATATCGCAAAATGTGTGCTAATATGCCGATACGTAAGTCAGTGTGAAAGTGTGCGAAATCTACCTATACATCATCGCTTTGTTGATGGAGAATATATAAATAAAGTTTAGCAGAGTGGGCTATAAAAAATGTTAGTATTTATTTGTCTATAGGCTGTTCACGGTAAAGTGAGCACTTTTTAAGGCCCTTCCAAAATGCTTTAACCACTAATAAATATATCTTATTGCATCATTAGGCATTAAATTTCGTGAGTGGTGAAATGTATACACTGTGTTTATTCGACACATTGTAATGTTTATATTAAAAAGCAGCAGGGAGAAGGAAATATGATGAAAGGAAAAGTTAAGAAGGGCCTTAAAAAGTGCTCACTTTACCGTGAACAGTCTATAGTTAGTTTACAGAAACAGTAAACGGCGTGTATTCTGCAATGTAACGAGGCACAACAATAATGTTAGTAACATATAAAATTGACGCGAAGTTGCACCTCCGAAGTCGTCTTTGCATTTTCTTCCGCACGGGAAACTGTTAGCAGAGAGGTGATTTTTATATTGGTCTGCATCACGTCGTCTCACAAAGTTGCTGAAACCCCCCAGCGCGAGGCTACTCGGGAGGGTCGAATTTATCTCACTCGTATAGTTACCCATTCACTATAAGTTGCCCCCCACCCCCACCCAACCCGCCACACACATCCGTGGTCAGGAATCCCATTTTCTTATAAAATATTACATACAGTACGACTTGTTCGTTGGCAAGTATTATTTCACTTGACATACGATTGAACAGTTATTAATTTGATACAGTTATCCACTTCAATATTCTTTTCGGCCAACTGAACGGCGCTTCCGCGGGCTGAATTTAGCTGCAAACTGACTGGTAACGGGCTTCGGACGCAAAATGCCCCACAAACTAGAACATTATTAATATTTGAGTACGCCGGCAAATTGAAGACAGTAGCATGCCTCCACGCAGTCGCCCGCAGCCCGCGGAAGTTGTCATATTTCTATTTTTTTTTTATTTGGTTATCTGAGACAAACTTCGATAAATACCCCCTTTATGGAGTTGTTATTTGTCAAATCACTATAGTTTTCAAAGTATAATACTCAAATTACCACACAAGAGGGTTACAAACAGGTTCGAAAAGTTGAATTAGAGTCTAAGCACGGCATACTGCATGTGTGTTGCAAACTACGAAAGGGACGAAAACAACTTTCCCTCTACAGTTTATGGTTTAAAATATTTATTAAGTGAATGTTAACTATTTCGCTTGAATGAACAGAAGAAATATATTTACAAGTCTGACCCTTATTTTCAACAAAATTCAGAGTGCCAATACTCGCTCACCTGTTTATAAATCGCACTCATACTGAATCAGTATGTTCTGCACACCATATAGACTGCATTAAATGCAATTTGATTGGAAAAAAATATCTAGTACCAAAGCCTAGTATGCTGCAAAATTCGGTAAATTGAGACTTTTGAGTGATATATTTTGAAAACTATAATGCTTTTGACAACTAATGACGGCATTAAGGAGGACCTTTTCGAAAGCTCTTACAGATAACCAAATTTAAAAAATGTAAGATATGACCTTAACGAACTGCAAGCCACTGCTTGGGATACCAAAGGAGAAAATCAGCAACGATGGGGCAGGCAGCTCCGCGATGACCCACATCAGCGACGATGAGGCAGGCAGCTCAGCGATGACCCACATCAGCAACGATGAGGCAGGCAGCTCCGCGATGACCCGCATCAGCGACGATGGGGCAGGCAGCTCCGCGATGACCCACATCAGCAACGATGGGGCAGGCAGCTCCGCGATGACCCACATCAGCGACGATGGGGCAGGCAGCTCCGCGATAACCCACATCAGCGACGATGGGGCAGGCAGCTCCGCGATGACCCACATCAGCGACGATGGGGCAGGCAGCTCCGCGATAACCCACATCAGCGACGATGGGGCAGGCAGCTCCGCGATGACCCACATCAGCGACGACGAGGCAGGCAGCTTCGCGATGACCCACATCAGCGACGATGGGGCAGGCAGCTCAGCGATGACCCACATCAGCGACGATGGGGCAGGCAGCTCAGCGATGACCCACATCAGCGACGATGGGGCAGGCAGCTCAGCGATGACCCACATCAGCGACGACGAGGCAGGCAGCTTCGCGATGACCCACATCAGCGACGATGGGGCAGGCAGCTCAGCGATGACCCACATCAGCGACGATGAGGCAGGCAGCTCAGCGATGACCCACATCAGCAACGATGGGGCAGGCAGCTCCGCGATGACCCACATCAGCGACGATGAGGCAGGCAGCTCCGCGATGACCCACATCAGCGACGATGGGGCAGGCAGCTCCGCGATGACCCACATCACAAACAAGGGCTCACCCGGTGTTCGCCACTCGCCAGCCCTCTTCATCAGCGGCATTTCCGGCAATTCTCAACACACAGGACGTGCGTGTTCAGAAATAGCAAGGTGGAATTACTTCCAGCACACTTTCGTATGACGTCCTTAAATAACCACGCCGCATAAATAGTTGAAAGGAGAAAACGCACTTCAAATTCCAAGCTCATAAGGCGGCCCACTTGCTACGCGAAACCAAGAGCTGGGGCCTTTTTTAAAAGTTACAATTCGACAGGTCGACAAGTGACAGAAAATTGCCAGACCGGTTTACAATTCGACAAGTGTGTGTTTCATAAAAGCTGACAAGTTTACAAATTTGTCATGACAAATTTGTAATATGACAATTTGAGAAATAGTGGTTCCACATAAGTTTTGAGCTGGCAGGTAAAAATCTGACAAATGTGTCAAATATTACACTATAGACTGTTTTATGAAACGTAAGTATAATCACTCGTGACATGTGTAGAAATTTGTAGAATTACCACTGCATAAGTGACACACAAGCTTTCCTTGGTAACCAGTAATTTGTAATGTTTATATAACATGGCAGTGCAATTGTGTTTCAATATTGTGTGAATAAACATTGCTTGCCAAATAGCACAACCTTTTCCTTTCGAATTAGGTTTAATACAGTAATCTTATCCACATTACTCAACATTCTGCTGCTAGAGTAAACAAAGTTATGTGGGTGGAATTATTATCTACCGCTTAATTAATTGCGGTAAGAATCGACTGTTCATGAATCGCATAAAAGCCTGCGATCGATTATCGTAAGCGCACTTGAGAGCTACCTAGTGTGTAATAAATGAAACTTACGGTTTGACATATAATTGTCGCGTTTATGTAACTTTCATTGTAAGGCCGACAATTTCCACATTTTTGCTTGGCAAATACGGGGAACTTGTATTATTTATGTAACATAAGATTGACATATTGGCAAATTTGTCGGATATGACATAATTGTCTTATACATCACATCTGTCACGTTTTATGAAATGTGGCCCTGATTGTGCTACACCTTCACAACATGTTACTCCGTCAGCGGCAGTTAAACGACTCCTCCCCTCCCCCGCGCGGCATCTAGCGCCTAGTGGCCAGCACTGGCGGCGCGCGCGCTCAGCTGGCTTTTTAAAACACTAATTACACATACCACATATTCTAAAATTACAACCTAAAAACTAAAATATACAACCTATGCTAAAATAGAAAAGAGTTCAAAAAATAATACTAAATATATTAAATATTACTAGCCGGATAGAATTAAAAAAAATAACAGCACAGTGTCCAATCACACGAGAGCCGCCCAATTCAAAAGTACCAATAGCCGCGTAACATTTATACTTACTTGAGTGACGACTAGCTCTCCACAGTGCCACGATATGCTTTCTCAAACCTTTCGAACTTTATTATCTGCGTGGTTGCAAATGGAAACAATTTATGGGAAATTAAAAAAAAAAAAAATCATAATTACAAACTTTGAAATAGTTTGCTTGAATCTTTTTTATATAAATACTTTAATAACAATTTTTTAATACAATATTTCATAATATTTCACGAAAAACGACATATAAATATACAGGTAAAACAATTAGCAAAAAAACTAGCAAAATTAATTTTAAAAATATTTATAATTATTTCTATGATCTCACAGCATTACTTTGGAACAATTTCAAAACTATAATGTCCAAAAATTTACACGCTTTTAAGTTATTTTTCCTTTTTTCACGAGACTTCAATAAAAAAATATTTAACAACATTCTAGCCGAAACCTAGCACTTAAAAAACATTTTTCTACCTTTCTTATACATTTACAACCATTATTAAAAGACCCCAAATATTAAAACACTTATCTCCATTGTGAACAGCTTCAGAGTCTGAGAACCAAGCACGCCAGCTCCAAGAATGCAAGCCCATTTATTTAGAAACCCTTTCCTCACCCCTCGACTGTACTTCACATTTAACATGTTTGGCAACGGTATGTTCAGCATTTAATTCGGTACATTTAATTCTAATCGATAGGGGAAAAAAAAATGTATTTTGAAATAGAGGTCTCTCATAACTACACGGCGGCAGTCTTTTTATTTTCTGTCACGAGCATTTTCTCTCTTCAACCCGCAACTCTTGGCAACACCTCTGACGTCACCAAGGCGTAGCCTATCACGTCACTCTTTCGCCTGACCGGGCTGGAAGCACGGGCACTCTCGTTAGTTGGATTGTTGAAGCCGAGGCGGCCAATATGATGGTCGACACCGCGCTTCTCCTTGTAAGGACCACTTGACGTCGGGCGCCGAATCTACTACGTATTTTTCACCGTAGACGAGGCAGCATACATCGTGGTCTTCCAGAGCTGTTCCAAACTATTCGCCAAGAGCAGGGAAACGACCACAGCTCAATTTAATAACGGGAAGTCGGAAATACGTTACGCGAAGTACATTTTTTTTTGACGTGAATGCGTCTTTAAATTTGCAACCATAGTGCGAGGCAATCCAGAAAATCCGATGATAACGAAATCGGGGGATACAGTTTGGCATTGCAGCTCCGAATCTATTATCGACATTCGAAAATTCGATTACACCACTCGATTGCCAAAGGATCAAAGAATATGTTAGGTTGAATAAGGACTGAGAAACAACACCGCCAGGGAGGGGGGGGGGGGGGGCTCAATTTTGACTTCCCTTTCGCCGCGTCTCATAATTTCCTTGTAGTATAACTTTTGACAAGGAGAAGCTACGACGCTCATTTAAGTTTCAATCGACAACTCTCGTCAAGATCAATCGATTGTGCATATAAAAACATTTGTGTGGCGTGGTTATGGTGAAATTGTATGAGTTTAATGTAAAGATTAAGAAAACTTAACCCAATGTCGGCCTATACTCGTCAAAAAGCCAAGTCGAGATACAGAAATCGTATACGGTTGGAAAGAGAATCTCAAAAGCAATCCACTGATACCCATAAAACGTCATATGATCGAGTGAAGCGGTGCCGGGAACGTATAAAAAAAAATTTAAAAAAACCCATCAAGGCGTCCGAGCGCGTCAACGTAGACGTATTCATGCAAAACAAACGGCCGTGTCCTCAACACAGCCACACCCCATTTTATAGGGAATTGGAGCTCTTGAACAAGGGATGAAGACGTATAGTTCCAATTTCGAAAACGTTTCGTGCTCCGTACAACGTAGTTAATGCGTCACACAGATAAGAACTAAAATAAAATATTTTCCTGGGAAATAAAAACGCCTCTAATAATTATAACAATTTGTTACATTATAAACTTATAACTAAGTTAATTGTTTATTTTGGAGACCAATGTGCAATTCTTGATACGCAATACAAAATACGCGTTCAGTAAATTTATTATCCAAGTAGATTCGTATTCCGGACGAAATGGGGGAACGAAACAAAAAAAAATAAATAAAAAAAAAAATAATGGTATCCATCAAAAAGCTATGAAGTCCCTTTTGCATGATAGTATAAACTTTTCAATGTTCTTTTATAGATAAAATTTCAGACTTTGAGAAAATTGAAATTTACCAGTTAAATGCGTAATTCTTCATAGCAGCGTGTGTATTCTAACAACGCTAAGTAAGTTCTACATTTTCGAAGTCCAAAAACGTTTAGGACTGTTAACTCGACGACAGAGGAAAGATTTTCAGTGGAGCGGAAATGAAAGTTTTTAGCGAAATGCGGCGAAATTATACCATTGGATCATAGAGCCAGCACAGGATATATATGACGCAATGAAACTGCCACGAGCAACCAGTGATTACCTCCGCAATCACCATAAACTTTACTCGTCAACGTAATGTGAGTTTGTTTCGTGAATGGCTGGCTGATAAAAAAAAAATAGCCGTACTCGATACTTGCAGTTGAGGGAACTGCTTTCAAAAACGGCAAACGTTAAATTGGAAACCATAAAGCGCATCACAGCTGGTGCAATATTTCAGTAAACATGATTCCCCCAGAGAGTTCCGTGTCAATGTCGAGATTAGCTACGGCAAGTCGAGCTTTCGATCGATCGATACCACTTTTAGAGCTCATACTGCAATACTTACTAATGCAAGTGAAGCGGAAAGTTGGAGAGATCTGGGAGGCTCTTTACATCGAGGTCTAGAGAACCGATGAGGGTGAAGCGAGGTATGGAACAGCGCCGGAATTGCCCTGCTCAAGATCTACTTGTATGTCCGTTGTGTATTTTCCGCCTTGTGTAAAATTAACATTACTATGGGCCTCATCACTTCATTCATGCGTCGGTCAGGTGAACTGTGAAATTATTTGACAAGTAAATACTTTTAAAATATGCTCATTTTTACACTTCGATGTATTAAAAATAACAGGAAGCGAAAGAAATAATTTAAGTCATTATAAATGGTTACCTGACACTTTCTTTTTGACGTTAAGGTATGGAACTACTTCCCCCCCCCCCCCACACACACACACTTTTACCAACTTTACAGGACGCAAGTCACTCAGTGCGCCCGCTGATATATATATATATATATATATATATATATATATATATATATATATATATATATATATATATATATATATATGACGTTAGTAGCAGTGACTTTTTTCTTAGGTTGATTACAAAAGTGCTCACTTTGTCGTGAACAGCCTTTAGCCACTAAGCCACATACACACTAACCCATACGTACATAATGTTGCGCAACAAGGGTTCCAGAGTTCCTAGGTTGCCTATGGCCCAAGAGTAAGTATGGGATACGCAGAAAATCATGCCGGACTTGATTAAAGGTCTTTTTGTAATGCACCAACCGCGTGATCGAACAATCCTTCATAGGTCGTGCAGACAATTGCGGACTGCGCAAAACTTTTTTTTTTTAATGTGCATGTCGTTGGGATTTCGAAAGTGACTCCATAGTTATGTTGCGATCCACACGACAGTATGAGATATTTGTGTAACGGTATAGGTTGGCAGGCGTGGAAACATTGGAAAACCCTAGAAATCAGTAAAATTCAATCAAAAAATGTAATATCTCATATCTCACGGACTATCGCCGTGACCAAGGTAACACTGATCGGTGACCAAGTTAACACATTGCTTGATCAGTGATTTCTGTCGGTCACCAGTGAATTATTCTCCGAAGTACTGGTTCCCGACGCATTTCTTCTATTAGCCAGCCGGCAGAACCTATTATCTAAAATCAGACTACCGTAGTCGAGAATATAGTTAATATCTGCTGGATATTTCAAGCGTTAATCGAAACTTCACAAGGGACACAGGCATACATGAATGTCAAGTTCTCTGCAGTTACAGTAAGATTGCGTATCTTCGCATAAGAACAGCAAAGGGAGACGCGAGGAATGGCTAGGAGAAATTTGCGACTTATCTGGCTTAAAGTGAATATACAAAACAATCAAGCGCCCCCACCCTCCTTTCCCCAGCACAATTGAAAACATATAACCATCAGCAGGGAGCAATTAAGAATCGCAATACATGCAAGCCCTATTAAATTAGGTTCCGTAACTGATACAAATTTGGATTAACAGCAATTTAAAACTTGTTTTCCCGCAACACAGAAACAAACGATAGGGTTTGTTTAATCCGTTCTCCCCGAAAACACGCGCAGGAGTGAACCGGTGGTAAACATTTAGCAGATGAGCTTAATTCTTTCAGGTCTATTTCCAAATAGCAGCACCAGAACTTTTTTCTAAACGCACAGCAGTAGCCAATGAACAAATCACTTTTTTGGGATGTTGACAGAACTGTGACATTTAACATGGCACTGTACCGTTAAAACGCGAGGCGCTAGCGTCTCTGTGTTGTATTGCAATAAGAATAACGAGCCTTCGTAGAATTATATGCCGTTATTATTGCGGTTTTCGTAACACAGCTTATCATTGTCCCAGATATAGACTGAACAAGGGGAGGCTTATAAACTTAAAATAACAAACATGCATCTTAAAGCGTCACAAATCAAACTCTCCCATGGCTTGCCAGGACCTCTCACACACCGTAAGTTGGAACGCTAATTACTACACCGCGGATGTCACAAGTGAAGGAGGCGAGGTTTCTAATTTTGTTTTGGCCAGCTCTATAACAAAGAAAGAATCTAAATAAAGTTGCTACAAGTTACCCGCGGTAAAGTGAGCACTTTTGAAAGCCCTCTCATTTGGAATAATAGTCAATAAATACATTTATTTTAGTCTTAGACGTTAACTTCCGAGTGCGGTGGAATTAACACACTGTGTTTATTACTTACATGGCAATATTTATTTAAAAGGTGGTTAAAGGTTAAAACTGGCTAAAAGGAAAAAGTAACTAGGGCCACAAAAGTGCTCACTTTGACGTGAACAGCCTATAACAGAACGAAACACGTGCCGACGTAACTTGCCTTGACACTATGCTGCCCGACAAGCAGCCCCCGCCGATTCATGGAATGAAGTGATGTGGCGCCCACAATTGAGACGTGACGGAAGATAAAATTAAATATTGCTACAGGAACCCAATTTTTATAGCCAAAACACCTCCAGGTATGTTGAACTGTCAACATTCAGGTATATATAGGCTGTTCACGGTTAAGTGAGCACCTTGGAGGCCCTAGTTACTTTTTTATTTTAGCCATATCTTACCCTTTAACTACCCTTTTAAATAAATAATGCCATATAAGTAATAAACATACTGTGTATATTCCACCGCACTCGAAGTTAACGTCCAAGGCTAAAATAAATATTTTTATTGACTATTATTCGAAATGAGAGGGCTTTCAAAAGTGCTCAGTTGACTGTGAATAGCCTATACCCACATGTTTCTCGTTTACAAAACCAAGGTGACAAACAAGAATTTCTGTTTTCAAAGTATAAGTGACATGACCATTACCACATTGCACACGCACATGTACAAACATGAGACAAAAAATAGGTATGGTTCTACCTGTGAAATGTAATACGGAGTAATCTGAGTCATCACCACAATACCGCAAACATGGTCGGAGTACCATAAATAAGACTGGGGGCAGTTAGGGTTTCAGAGACATGGAAATACTAGTCGGCGAGATCCCCGTCGACAGACAGTTAGTGGTAATACTTCTGGGTTTATGTTCCCCTGCCTGCGAGATGTGTGTCGGAGGCCGCAGCAGGGAGGTAGGGGCGTCACAATGCGGGCGCAAGGCACGCGGCCAGCGGGCAGTTGGCACCGGCCAGCCTCTGTGTCTGGTCGAATCCTCGCTAACTCGAGTCCAGCTGACGATTATTTTGGTCGTTGGCGCGCTCCCCTGCGACCCAGCCAGCCAGCACGTGCCGAGCAGCGAGCTCACCTGTTGCCCGCCAGCAGGCTCTCTCTCTTCCTGCTGGGGTCTCCCGCCTGGGTGCATGGTCTTTGGATAAGCAGATGATGGTTTGATGCTGATCTCTGGAGATTCAAGAAGAATTCTAGAATACAAAGCAGCAGAAGTGGTGGGCAAGACCTGGGAATGGTCTATTAGAGAGAAGCTGCAGTTCTCCACACAGAAGATCAAGATTATGCCGCTTAAAGGGAAGCTTCAGAGACCACCGACCGTGCACTTTGGCAAGGGCCCGGTAGAGAATGTACACGAGTTCAAGTACCTGGGATTCATCATGGATGATAACATGAGCTTCCTCAAACATATTGAACATATTTCACTCAAAGCCGTGGTGGTGTTCCAGAAACTAAAAAGAATTGGCAACACGAGTTGGAGCCTCAACTGCAGTACAATAAGAACAATTTATAAGGCAGTATTTGAGGCAATAATAACACATGAAGCAGTGATGTGGCACTACAGAACGGAACTTGCACTGCATAAGAGGAAGTTCATCAGTGTTCAAAGGGCGGCACTGCTGACCATTGCTAGAATATATAAACCCTTGCCAAATGAATCAATCCCAGTGCTTGGGGACGTGTTACCCATAGATCTGTTCGTGAAATACAGAGGAATCACGGCGAAGAGAGCACAAGCGGCAGGACTATCAAAGGAAGCCAAAGACGAAATTATGTATGATGTTCTACGGGAATGGCAAGAGAGATGGGATTATTCTGAACATGGAAGAACATCTCACGAGCTGCTGCCTAACATTAAGGCAAGGATTAACAGTAAATGGATTACCATCAACCGTTACAGTATCCAGCTTTACAAAGGCCATGTGAATTTCAAGGCGAAGCTTCACAGTCAGCGGCTCATGCAATCTTCGGGGTGTGATGTGTGTGGAGTGGACGACACAGTTCAACATGTCGGAATTTCTCAGGACAGAATACGTTAGATAATAGCTGGAGGAAATCACTGGAGTTAGGGGCATTCACTTAAGACTAGGGAACGTAATGATGGATAAAGCTCTTCATAAGATATGGAACAAGTTTGCCATAACAATTGGTAGAAGACTGGATAAGTGGCAAGAAGAACAAATTTATGTTGATCCATAAAGGGGTTTCGGGTAAAGGCTTCTAAGTAAGGAAGTTGAAATATCTCTGAATGGCGAGGAGGACAGATTTTTGCAAAAAAAAAAAAAACCGGTAGAATACCGATTACAGGCACTAAGAAACGAGAATGGCCCGAAGAGAGAAGAGGAGAAAGTGTCGTGTGCTGTCTTACTCATCAGAGTAAAGATGCAGTGCGGGAGGATGGAGGGTGTGCCGACCTTCGAGCCGTAAAAACCTGCTCTGCGACAACTGGCCGTGGGGTTGCTAGTCCTCATTTCGTCGGCTCCACCTCTCAAGGATTCTGACTCCTCCATATGACAGTGATGTGATGATACTGCCAATCAGCACTGGACTTATTATCACCTACTGCTTGCCATCAGGTCCTCCAGCTTCACAACTGGCCGTAGCATCACTTGTCCACATTATCACTTGTCCACATTTTGTCGGTATTGTCTCTCAGAAATTCTGAATCCTTCCTCGTACGGCAGTCACATGACGATACCACCAATAAGCACTGAACTTTTAATCCCCTACTGTCTGCTGTCAGGTACTCCCAGCTTCCCGACAGCTGGATGTAGCATCGCTTAATCAGATTTCATTGGGCTCTGCCTTTCAAACATCCCTGACGTTTCACTAGTCAATCACCCCTGCGGCAGTCGCCGCCAGTCAGGCCCTTCCAATTCTGCAGAACTGTGCACCGCCGAGTAGACATGTCTCAGGCTACAACGGCTAATACCATGTAATAGGAATCTTCCATATTGGCTCGTGTGCCAGGTCTTACAGAAACTTGAACAAAAGCAGTAAAGAAATGCCGAGTGACATCAGCTAGAGAGTATCAGGTTGCACACACAAAGTAAAAATACGTATACGGCAATTTTTTTTTTCAAGCCGCCAAACGATAATCACACAGCTGTACACAACTATAGTTTATTTTATTAAAGTATTTAGATGTAAAACATTCAACGACGGAATGGCAGTTCTAGTTACCTGTTTATGTTCCCAATGTGTCCTTCCATAGTATGACAGCGTCATCGCTTTAAGTCTTTGCGTGTAGAAGCGACAAGTTATACGATTCGCGTGTCTGAGTCGCCCTTAGTATGACCACACTTTTAGGAGTCGAAGGCGCTAACTACCTACTTAACCGCTTAGCCAAACAACCCCCTTAAGGGACACCTCTCGCTGTACTGAATTATTCATTTTTATAGCGTGTTTATGCTTGTATAAAGAAATTCCAAAAGCACCCCTATACCAAACTAGCTGTTAACATAATGCGGGAGTCACATAGCCCCGACAAACACAGCACGACACGACAAAAACAGCAACCACGACACACCTTTTATATTTTCAATGTGACTCCTCGAATTTACAACACGACAGTTTACTGACGCCACACGATGAGTAGAATTTTTTGGAACCATTTTGAAGGCACTGATAAACTACGCTAGTTTCAAAGGCGGTCGGCAGACAAGAAAATTTTGAATACATGATGGTAACAAAGTGTTATAGCTAATGCATACAAAGGTAATATATTGTGACAGAAATATGAGTTCGTAGTTCAGTCGTCAGTTTCCGCCATCTTAAATTTATGGAATTTTCGCCGCAGACAGGGCCATGGTGGTGTAGTGGTTAGACTACTCGCCTACCTCCAAGGCGAAACGGGTTCGATCCCCAGGGGTCGCCCCCGGATGTGGGAATCGTGCCGGACGATGCAGCTGGTCAGCGGGTTTTCTCGGGAATTTCCAGTTTCCCTCACCCTTGCATTCCGGCGTTCTTTCATACTCACCTCACTTCACCCTCATCAGCTCTCAAGGCCCCGATGTTAAGAGCCGCCCAAATTTCTCCCCTCCCACTCTCATTCGCCGCAACCTGAAATTCAGATTTTATTTTATGTTTTACGGATCGACGAAGCAAAAACCATTGCATTACACATTTTTTAAGGTAGTTATTGTTTGACTGCCGCGGTTAAAATAACTTATACAATCGCCCGCAAGAAATAATTACTTATTTCTTCTAGTCAGTCACAAGTTACAAAATGAATACGTAACAATTTGTATTAAATTCACGAAACTGTTACATAAGGTCTATCGTGTAGACATTTCGTTATCTGTAATGGAACTTACGTGGAAAATTTGATAAATCCAAGATGATGACGTGACGAAGTCGGTTGGTGCACAGCCGGTCTGGGGTGCGGGGTTCTGGGTTCGAATCCTGGGTAAGACATGGGTGTTAGTTTAAGTTAAGTCATAAGTTAGTTTGTAAGCCGCCTCCTGCTAAGTCTTCAGGCGTAACACCGGGGTACGTTCATAAGCCCTTTCCAATCAAATCCATGATGATGGGATCCTGATCCCTCTCAACAAAGCGGAAGAACAATGAGGTGGGAAAGTAACACGTGCTGTACGCAAGCGGTATGAAAGGTGGAGCAGGATGCGACCAGTGGTGGCAAAGGACAAAAAAAAAAAATCACTTTTAAACTCTTAAGCCCTCTTGGTCATAGGCCTTGCTGGAGGTTAACTGGGAAACCCGAGTGAATGTCCCCAAAGCACAACTTCCCTCATCACCCTGGCAGAATCCAGCATCACTTGAAGAATCCCAACTACAGCACCCACTCTCTACTAGTCTTTCAGCTCTACTGATAAAGCACTAGTTCCAACCTCGGTCTCCCGTAGCATTTCTGTTTAACGCACGAATAATTTTGTATTCTTTCCTGCCAACTGGGTCTTTACGTTGTCTCTAACAGGTTTTCCTCGGTCTCTTCTGATTTATAGTCTTACACTCAGGGAGGTGGTCATGGCCCCAATCACCGGACATGGCTGCCCAATCTCTCTCTGCCACGATGCATGTCTCCTTGCATGATTTCCTTTCCTTGTAGGCGTAAGTAGTTAGCCCTGAGACGCAATAATATCCCGCCCTACCCACTGGGCTTCCACTTAACACTTACTAATAGGGTAGTTAGAGACAAAAAATTAAAAAAATCGCCTTGCCGGACTTTTTACTTTCTCCTTGATTTGTCAGTTCAAAATTAACAAAAAAAAATTTCAGTTCAAACAGAATTTAAATAAATATCGTGATTTTAATACTGTTCTTCCAGTTTCACTTCATCTAGTACCATTGCTTGGTAGCAGCCGGAAGGGAGTCCCGTCGACTTATTTTTGAACTCCCTTCCCCCGCATTTGTCTCCCCATCAATGGTCAAGAATTTCGTTATTTTCGTTATCAAGAAGTTGTTAAATTGTTATCTTTGGGTGATTGCGGTACAATTATTATTATTTGATATAACTTTAATTGTAATATTCCTGTTTCCCGTCATTCAGTTCCACTGTTGGGTAGTAGCCGGAAGGAGGGCCTGTAGACATATTTTCGATCCTCCTTCCTCCATATTTGTCCCAATCACTGGTCGTAAATACCGTTCTCAAGAAGCTGTTATTTCATTATAAACTTATACGTCCATTATATTTAAATTAGAGGGGTATTTTATTCTGTTATTCACAAGGGGATTTATTATCGTATATAATTAATTAAAAATTTTTTTTAGTTTGTTTGGTTATTTGTTCTACAAAATAATTTATAATTAAAAATTATCTTTAGATGACTAACTCGTCACTATTTCGCGAAACCACTACCAATACTATTCTACTAGGATATACTATTTCTAATGTGACTACTAAGTATGGGTCTGGAAATCCCTGGGGGGTCCCAGATTGGGAGGACGGTGCTTCGCCTGGACGCCATGTTTATCTCTGGTTATTACGCGATGTTCCTGTTCGATAGCGTACGTCACCGTCAGTGCTGACACACAAGCCAACTGACAGGGCGGAGACGAGACAAAGGGTAGCTGAAACCCACCGCCTCCCGCGGCGAAGCAACTGCCCGCACTGAGTACGGTATTAACAAAGTTTGAAGCGCCCCAGGTTAAACTAGGTTTACAATAGAAAAATTATGCGTTTAACAATGCGATATTAGGCCTACGTGTACAGAAAAAGTGAAAATGTGTTATACGCTGGTTTCAAATGAAACTTAACAGGCCGTGTGCGGTGTTGGGATTTCCTTAAGTGTTAAAATAAATAGTTACATTTTATATCTTGAGTAGAACTTGCGCGGCGGAGACCGTATCAGAACAGAGAAATCGGAATTTGTTGGCAATAAATCGTTATTCACATTATCTAAGCATAAAAATAGTAGCCTATGCTCCATTCACGGTTACTTCCAAGTTCTCTGAAGCCCTGCTCAAGCTCTACTTTCCGGATATTCCTCCGCCTCATACAAACAAAGCTTATAACAGTACACCAGAGGGCTAACGCACCGCATTCGTGCGCACTCAGTTTAATCATATTTTGCATACGAGCTATTTCATACTAGCCATTACCTACACAACTATTTCCTCTCTGTCTTACTCACATTAGTTATATATTATATATTTTAATTGATAAATTAAAGATCAGTAAAAATAATTTAACAAAAAAACAAGGCACTTTTATGTTAACTGGAGTATAAAAGGCTTGTGACGTATTTTGGAAACAAACCAAACACGTCACAGCCTATATGAGATCTTTTTTAAAGGTTTGATTTAAAAAGTGTGAAAAAACTGCGAATAAACTATAAAACGGCATATTGTGTATGAACATGCTTACGATTATATTTGTTCACAAAAAATAAACTTCTATGTTAGAAGATATATGCTTTGAAATATTTTCCGCTTAAATACGGCGGTGGTATACGAGGTCAAGGTACGATAAAAAGTAAGCAGGACAGGCTTGTAGCAAGTTATCATTGGCTGGTCTTAAGAATTACCCCATGTAAATACAGACGACGTAAATCCGCGGGAGAGAACCGCGGTTACTGCACAATTCTTAACGCATGATTTTCTAATTGTGAACTCGCCATTCGGTACAAACGGGCCGTCGCGAAACAAGATAATTACGTGCCAGAAGCGGAATCTGCGGGCCGTTGATGACCTCCGGAGGTGGTGAGACCGCGAGCCGAAAAACGCACGCGAGACTTTTCTGTTGACATTCCGCGATCACAGTTTACTCGTCAACGTCTGCTGACGCGATGGTCGGGGAATATTTCTACCCGAGGAGTATCTCTGTCACGTCCAGCACCAATCAATATGAGCTATAGGCTATTCACGGTAAAGTGAGCACTATTTAAGGCCCTGCTCAATTTTCCCTTTCAATTAATTTCTACCTTTCGCCACTTTTTTTATGTAAATATTGCAATATGACTAATATACACAGTGTATACATTTCATCACTCTGGAAAGTTGACGCCCGAGACTGTAATAAAATATATTTATTAGGGGTTAATGCCTTTTGGGAGGGCCTTACAAATTCCTAACTTTATCGTGAACAGCCTATAGCTACGAGTGTGCGACAACTCGCCAAAGCGCTCTCTAAAACGGCCCGGAAACTATAATCCATTCACGGTTACTTTACACTTTTCTGAAGCTCCGCTAAAGTTCTACTTCCAGGATATTCCTCCGCCTTGTGCAAACTAAGCTTAAAATAAGTCTGGAAAATTACACTAAAGGACAACGCACCGAATACGTTGTAAAGGCTGTTCACGATAAAGTGAACACTTTTGAAATAAACCTTAGAAAAACGTCACTGCCCCTACCTGCATATATTTTAACGAGCGCCCTGAGTGACATTTGTCCAGTAATGTTGGTAGTGGTGGAGGGTAAAGTAGTTCCATATATTAACGTCGAAGTAAAGTGTTCGGTAACAATTTGCGATCACTTAAATTATTTCTCTAGCTTTCTGTATTTTGTAATGCATATAAGGGTAAAAATGAGCAGATTTGTACAGTATTTACTTTTCTAATAATTTTACAGTTTCACTTGACCGACGCACGAATGAAGGGATACAAGTAGATCTTAAGCAGGGCTTTCAAAAGTGCTCATTTTACCGTGAACAGCCTATAATGATATTTTGTATGAGAACTATTCCTTACAAGGCGCTACCAATACGTAGAGAGGCGGCTAAAGGTGACATGACTACCTGACCAATGTGAGCACAGAACCAATTTGTAGCTGATAAACCGAGTTACACCAGATGCTGTGCTCGAACCATAGCCGATCTGACTTCCTCCCTACTTTTAAGAGACATCTATGCGAGCAGCGCCACCGAAAATCCCTCATGGAGAGCGTTTACACACACACACACACACCGAGCCAAATATGATGCAAGCAGAGGTTGCATATAACGTTGTCCTTTTGGTGTAATTTTCTAGGCTCGGTTAAGCTTTGTTTGCGTAAGGCGGAGGAATATCTTGGAATTAGACCTTTAGCAGGGCTTCAGCAAAGTTGGAAGTAACCATGACTGCCCTATGCTAGGAAGTCGCCTTATTGGTCTGCACCGCACACAGCATAAAGCAGCATACGAGGAGTGAAATACGTAATGTATCGTAATCTAGACTATGTTCCGCGATCTTACAGACAGATGTTGCCAGAATCATGAAGGACAAGCACATCTGTTTTGGTCATGCATATACGACGGAGCGCCATGCATATACACTATGTTCGAAAACTCGGTGCCCAAGCTCCAGACACAGTTTCTTTGGACCAATAGTAACAAAGAGGCCCTGTATATTTATATCGGAAATGTTTTTTTACATCAAATAATTGTGTCCGAATTTGCGGCGTACGACACCTGCAGAACACGCATGAGTCACTGCGGGTATGTCACAATTTACTGTCTCGCGCCTATGACCTATGTAACTTGTAATACATGCATGATCGAGCAGCCGTGTTCTGTAGGCGTTGTACACCGCAACGTTGAACACAATTATTTGATAAAAAAAATAAGTTTCCAGTTATAAATGTGCAGGGCTTTTGTGTTACTATTAGTACAAAGAAACTATGTCTGGGGTTTGGGCACTGATTTTCCGAACATTCTGTATAAGCTATACAGCAGAACGAAAAAGATCAAAAATGGTGTTTGTTGCAACGCTTAAAACGATATGTTTATTTTTACTGACAGGGTTGAGAAACACGATGAACGAAGGTTCTGTCACAGTAGTTTTTATAATACGGTCTAAGGCACCGATAGTTTGTTTTTCAAAATATTGCTATATAGGCTTTAACTGTTGTATTAGGTGTATCTTTAACTGATAAAAGCATCTTAGAACCCGTTAAAAACGGTCCATATTCATTATAATGTCTAGTAAAGTTTTTTTGTCTGATATTGACACATGTAAATTCAGCACCAGGTCGGTTTAAGATTTCTCGTGTAACATTTTCACACTGTACATGCAGTTTTCAAAAGAAGTGAAAGAATACAAAACATTTTTAAAAGTAAATTTATTACATGTTAAACGTTAGAAAAACAGATAACGACCATAAAGGGAGAGAAAAATCCGCAAAACATGCGGAAGGTATAGTCTGCTCGGGACGAAATTAGCGACTCGTGGAGTCCATGTATCATGTTAAACAACAAGTGTGTATTTACTCGTGCATCTGATGGGTAGCGGGCGCGGATAGCTAGAGACCGGCACGCATTGTCTTGAGATCCCCCGGGGTACGAGATAATGCCGGCGAGCAATTGTGCCCGCTCTGACAGACACAGGCCGGCTCTCGGCCCTTCATCGCTGCTCCGCGGTGGTCCAGCGACAGACGGATGAAGAGCGCGTCTTTGTCTCCCGAGGCTAAGAGCACTCCTCCATCCGTCTTAAACATCGCGCCGCACAGATGTGCAGTTCCCAGCGTACACCGGCGGGCGTTTACTTCCGCCAAGCCTTCTGCTCCACAGCGGAGTGAGCCGCACAATCACAGCACCTTTCATACCTAGTGTACACAATTGGCTAGGCCACATGTTGTACTTTAAGGTGGAGCGCTAGTTAGTTTTTACGGCCGATTTCGATTAAATTTCGTACACTACTTTGTTAAGCTATTTTTGTTATGTATACCTGATTTTGTTAATTTATTTTTTAATTTAGTGGACATATTTAATAACGAATTTCATTAATCTGTCGCTTCATAATACTGGACCTGTTGAAAATATGTGTACGAGGTTTTAATCATGTGAATATACAACCATCTGCATTGTTCTGATGAAATTTGGTTTAAAGTAGAATATTTCTGTTATTAAGTAGTATTTATTTGCACCTCTGCATAAGGTCAATGTGCCGACTTCGGAGAAATTGGCCACTATAGATTATACAATACGCGGATACAGATTAAAAAAAGACAAGCTACATCCAAGTCATTATGCTAGCATTGTATTGCTAGAAAACGCCTTTACAACATCCGAGAAAGCCAAACTAGTGGACATAAAAAGCATCAAATTTTCGCTGGCAAAGAGTGCAGGCTCGTAGGAAATTACTTTCCATTCAGCAGATACACAGTGTGCCGAGGTAATAACTACGGCATCCTACAGAAGAAACAATAACCAACATTTTTATTGCTGCCACACATCAGTGCCATGTCCGAAAATGCCAAATTAACAGCCATTAGAAGCATAAAATTGATCGTTTTAAAGACAAATCCTTTCAGATTTGAGGACATTTTACCATACATGCAGTGCTGCTGCAGAGATCGTAGCGGCGAGTCTTGGAACTTTTACCAGGAGTGGCAGAAGAGTTCAAGGGGAAGGAGGAGA
Source organism: Dryococelus australis (assembly GCA_029891345.1). NCBI lineage: Eukaryota > Metazoa > Arthropoda > Insecta > Phasmatodea > Phasmatidae > Dryococelus > Dryococelus australis. Next base: position 29,840,617 of record CM056998.1, on the reverse strand, counting down.
TAAAACACTTAGCAGCAGCTCCTTATCTCTCCTTCCGATTGACTTACTGTCTTGAAGCGAATGTTTCCTACCTGTTTGTGGGTTTCTGCTAGCCTGGTTCGCGAGCCAGGCTGATGCTGGAATCACAATAATGTATCGTATCACTTTTATAATTAACTTTATTTACGTCAGTTTCAGCCAGAAATGTTTGTGACAAATGGACGCTCATATAAATAATTATAAAAATTATTTCCTACAGTATTATTACAAATTTTTTTACACACAATCATAGTAAACATTATATGACGATATTCCATGACGAAGATTTTCTTGCAAATTCTTCTTTCTGTAGCATCCAGAATGGAAATGCGCTTAAATTTTGTTAAAATTGCAGACTATTTTAATAATTTTTTTTTTTTTTTACATTTTCAAAGTATATTTTATTAAAATGTTTTATAATGTTGCAAAATATATAGATTCTTATTTCACACACAGCATAAATCGCACTTTTCTGACCATTTTTCTGGTGTCTGTACGACTTTTTTTATGAGTTCTTCACAATATATTGTCGGGTGCAGTGCTCCACAGAGAGTTATTTTACTTCAACCTTAAGGTTACATTTTCTTGGAAACGTACACTACTACACAGCTCAATGCCCAGTGATTTTTCCTTTAAGTAACTGACTCATAAACCGTTTACTGCTCTGCATCATGACTGGTGCATATCTGCGATCACTAAGCACAATGCCTGCAGCCAATTGGTTGTATTAACGGAACAAGTTCTTCGACAACTTAAGTACAGCACCCATCAAAAATGTCATATTTGCAACACCATAAATCTTAGATTAATGTGGGAATGGAAGAGTTAAGAGAGTGTTGCACACAATTAAACACTATTGTATTGTCTATTCGCGGTATCTACACACTTTCTGAATCAAACCTTTGAAAAATCACTCCATGCAAGACGTGTTTGGTCGTTTTCTAAATACGCCAGAAACTTATTTATACTTCTGCTAAGGTAAAAGTACCTTATTTTTGGTTAAATTAGACTACCGTAAGCGGGGATCACAATGTGACAAATGTGGGGTGACTTTGTAACAAACAAAATACTATTTAAATACCTCCCTTTTTTGCTGGTTGTTCCAGATATTCAGTGGTGCCAATTTAACCAATGAAAATTAAAAACCTCTTACAATGAAAGAAAATAAAAAAAACACTAGTGTCACAATGTCACCCACCCGGTCACAAAGTGACCCCTGCTTACGGAACTTACATTTTGTATAAAAATTGAAGTATTTAATTTGATACGAATATAAAAAAGAACAGTCAGAAAATAGGATATATTAGTAATGCATAGTAATAAATCGTTTTCATGCAAAAACATTACAGGTTTTAAATTCTGTTTTTTTTTTTTTTTTCAGGGCAGAAATGAAAGGCGATATTTCGTTGTCCACTTTATAGACCCTATATTTGGTTATTGAAACATAAATGCGTCGCTGAAAAGAGTCATGCTCGTTATGTACTCTTCCACGACTTCTATAATTAACATTTCCACAAGTTCCATCAGGTTATTCATGTGTCAGTCAAGTAAAACTGAAATTATTAGAAAAGTAAATATTTCACAAAGTTGATCTTTTTATTCATTTTGTATTAAAATAACACCTATAGACAATTTGCGGTTTCTTCACACTTCTTGAATCAAACCTTCGAAACGTCCCCCCCCCCCAATGTATGCCGTGTTTAGTTATTTTCTAAATATGCTATGCATCACACGCGTTGTATACCTTTGTTAACGTAAAATGATTTTATTTTTCGTTAAATTGAAGTTTGACCATTATTTAATTTATAAATTTTGTTTCATTTTTAATAAATATGTATAAAAACAGCGAGAAAACTTGTGTGTTGGTAGCGCCTAATAAGAAATAGTTCTCATGCAAAATATTATTACAACTGAGTGCGCACGAATTCGGTGCGTTGTCCTCCGGTGTAATTATCTAGACTTATTTAAGCTCAGTTTGCACGAGGCGGGAGGAATATCCTGGAAGTAGAACTTTAGTAGGGCTTCAGAAAAATGTGTAAGCGTGAATGGATTATAACACCTTTATTCAACGATAACATACAGCATATGCAAACTTTTTTTTTTTTACGTTAGGTAGGTTTATTGTTAATGTTTGGTTTTTTTTTTTTTTTTTCAATGGTACAGTAGCTACTTTGTTGTAATGCTGAATTATCCGCAAACAGCCTATACGGCATGAAGACGTTTTCTGATCAAACTCAGTAATGAATATTGTCAGTTGACGGACAAACTTGCCAACAGGCACACGGCAGTGCTGGAGAAAGGACGTTCTAAGAGGCACAAGCAAGGCAGGTCTTACAGCGGCGAGTCAAGTGTATATGAATGCGTGGACGTTGGCGGCTCGTCGTGAACAGACGAACAAGTGAACAATAACAGCCCGGCTGGCAGGAAGCGCGGATGGACAGTACATGATATCTCCCACGCTGAACTTCTCCGAGGCAAACTCCTCCAGCTCCAGCTCCAACTCCATAGTTCCTACTCCCAACTCCGGGCCAACTTGTCGAGCGCACTGCCGCGCTGGTGCGTATACGCGCGAGTGTGAGTTGCCTGCCTGCCGCTGCTCCAGATATACCTACATCTGGCGGTCCAGAGATAAGGTAGCGCGCATGAAACGATATAGGCTGTTCACGGTACAATGAGCACTTTTGAAAACCCTGCTTAAGATATACTTGTATTCACGCTGTGTATTCTTCCGCCTTATGTAAAATTAACCTCATCACTTTGTTCATTCGTCGGTCAAGTGAAATTGTGAAATTATTAAACAAGTAAATATTGTACATATCTGCTCACTTTTACACTTCGATGCATTATAAAATACACAAAACGAAAGAAATAATTTCAAGTTATCACAAAATGGTTACATAACACATTTTATTCGACGTTAAGATATGGAACTACTTTCCCTCCATCGTTACCAACTTTACTGGGCGAATGTCACTCAGTGCACCGGTTAAAATATATATGCATGTGACTTTTTCTAAGGTTCATTTTTAAATTGCTCACTTATCGTGAACAGCCTCTACCTGCTCCCAAGCCGACAGCACGCAGTATGGTGTGGACAGATTTGGCCGGCTCTTAACAGCGTCGTCTTGAGAGCCGATGAGGGTGAAACGAGGCGAGTATGTAGCAGTGCAGTAACGCAAAGGCGAGGGAAACGGGAGATCCTCGAGAAAACCCGCCAACTAGCGGCATCGTCCAGCGAAAATCAGGGGACTGACCTCGCAAGGACTCGAACACATTTCGTCTAGGTGGGTGAGTAGTAGTCTGACCACTGCACCACCGTGACCCCTCCAGCGGCGAAGAACGCTTCGTTTATCTTCAGCAATGTTCGTTCCCGAAATACGAAGCTGTTGTTAAACACACAGAGGTTCGGTATTTTGTCTGTACGAAACTCAGTCCCGTGTAAAAGCTGTTCACGATAAAGTGAGCACTTTAGAAATGAACCTTCAAAAAAGTCACTGCCTTTGCGTACATATATTTCAATGGGCGCACTGAAAGACATTCGCCCAGTAAAGTTGGTAACGATGGATGGTAAGTAGTTCCATATGTTAACGCCCAATAAAATGTGATAGGTAACAATTTGTGATAATTCGAAATGATTTCTTTCGCTTTCTGTTTTTTCAATGCATCGAAGTGTAAAAATGAACAGATTTGTGAAGTATTTACTTTCTTAATAATATCACAGTTTCACTTGACCGACGCATGAATAAAGTGATGAGGCCCATGACAATGTTAATTTTACATAAGACGGAGGAGTACACAACATGTATACAAGTAGATCTCAGCAGCGCTTTCAAAAGTGCTAATTTTACCATGAACAGCCTATATTAAGACGACTCTGGAGCTTAAATTGCGTTGCAAAGTGTTTGAAATACAAATTTTTTTACGAAAGTACTTTACGTGCATCGTATCGCCTGGTCTACGGAAAGTTTTATACACCCGAGACGATGTACGAAGACTAGTTTTAAGACACCACGCACTTCGCAAAGAAAGATCTCCGAGCTCTCAAGCACGGCTAAAAACTGCCTTTCCACACTGCCTTGTGGCGAAACGTGCTGATCGCAAACATACGGAACTAGAATGGGGACATGTACTGAACTTCCCGATGCACTTTGCTCTAGTGAAACGACGGGGTCGTCGCTTCAAATCCCATAGTTCCAGCGATACAACGGGAACAACGCACGCCATCTCAGAACGTTGCTTGTAGGAGCGCCGGGCCGATACGTGTACGGATCTGCGTCGCCCTTATCGCTCCCTGGCTCGAGTGCTTCTGGAAGGACTAACACGGCACCAGGCACATATACGACACTTAACTGTATATTTCCGCAAAAAAATGCGCGTGAATATGCGGGGATTGCCGACAGGGCAGTCGGTGTACCAAAGACGCCGAGGCACGTCGCCACTCCGGCGAGCGACAGGGCGTTCCCCGGGTCGCGGTTAAAGGTCACCGCCGGTGAAAGAGAACTGCCGGAGATGGGGGGGGGGGGGGGAAAAAGCGAAACTTGACGACAGGAGGAGGGGACGGGAGGAACTATTCACGACCTTCTGTTGAAGTAGCGAGCAAAAGGTGACGGCGTGGAGACCGCGTCGAAACTAGGTACGTACTTCTTCCGTCGTTTCGCAATACCCGGGGAGCATAAAACAAATCACCGTGACGTGAACGACACCGCAAGAACAGTCCTGTCAGCAACTAGTACTACACGCGGATAAGGTTACTTCTACTCGGGTTAGGAACAAAACAAGTCTTCTTAAGAGAGAGTTTGGAATAGGGAAAATTTCAGCCGCTAGGTGCGCAGTGTTCCAAGTAGGTCACTTTTAATTACAACTTAAGCTACCTAAAAAATAAAAGAAAAAATTATCTTAGTTACATATTTATTTTGTGTTTGATTTATGATTATTGCAATTATTTTGTTTCTTAACGTAGAAAATAGAAAAAAAATCCGGTACACTTGCGACACTAGCGCTTACCTAGTGGCCAAACTAAAAGCATTGAGCTTCCCAACCCGAGCAGAAGTAACCTTTACGCAGGTACGGGTACTCTGCGTGTACCTGATCAACTAAACCACTTGCAGGAAAAAAAAAAAAAAAAAGAAGAGAGAACTGGAAGATACTGACTTAAAGCCACTCTTAATCCGAAACGTTTTGCACAAGTTATTTTACAGGAATTCTCGAGACAAATTGAAAAATTATAGGAACAATGCCCCTAGATAAAACAACGATGGGAATTAAAAATATTTCCTCTCCTTAGTTAAGTAATTATAGTGAAGTAGATCTTGGTTATTTTTTTTACTGTCCGGGTATATTATTTGTGCGAGTAAGTTGGCGTTTATGAAATTTGGTAAAAAAAAACCGAAATGTTCTGAGACGCGTGGTTGCGCAACAATCATGGACTAAACCACACGAGCCTATAATTTGTATAGTATAGTAGTACACAAGTAAAGATAACATTCCTTTTGCTACCCGGTGCTTTATAAAGATTGACGAAAATGCTACGAAACATTTTATAACTAAACTACATAATTTGGGGGGGGGGGGGGGCGCACGTGTTCTAGCTAAGAACGTCTAGCAATTGATGATTAGTATCTATAGGCTGTAAACGGCAAAGTTAGCACTTTTGAGGCCCTAGTTACTTTTTCTTTTAGCCCTTTTTTGAGGCATTAACCACCTTTTTAAATAAATATTGCCATGTAAGTAATACACACAGTGTATGTATTCCACAGAAGTCGGAAGCTAACGTCTACGGCTACAATAAAATATATTTATTGACTATTATTCAAAATGCGAGGACTTCAAAAGAACTCACTTTACAGCGAATAGCCTATAAGTGGCCTGGCATGAATACACTGAAAAAAAAAAATCCCTTGATTTGCATAACATTTGCATGTAAGGCTCAATGCGTTATAATTCGACACCTCGGCGTTAAGTGCACACATTAGGATCCTTACAAGCATGACTGATGTTAATAAAAACTACTATGTTGCTTGCTGTTGACGCCTACGGAGACCTAACCGCTATGATGATGTATTTCTGCGCAGTAGTGGGAATTGTTACTCAGTCACTGGACTCGGAAACTGAGTTAAGCTGACCTCTACGGCATTATCTAACCGACACGCGAAGGGTTCCTGGTGGGAATCCCAGATACGGCATGCACATGCAGCAGGTGTGTTGTAAGAATTTTCATATTATTTTCGCTTTTGAAAATCATTGATTTACTGCATCCAATATCGCATTCACTCTTTAGAATATCTTGCGTCTTGGCATGTTTGCTAACTAACCCATGCGTTTATTAAATTTTACTCGCCGTTGGGTCCACGCGTGGGAATAATAAAAGCAGTATCATGTTATAAATATAAACTTCACGAAACTTTTTTTTTCGGAATTGAATTACGAGTGGGGACGGGAAAATTTTGCTAGGAAAGCGGCCTGCGCATTCGACGTCCAAATCATTTGTACAATCGGTTGCTGCACAATGTCACTGACTGCTGCTACAGCACGACGCATATTTACATTTTTACTAGGTTATACACGATCCAGACTCCTTTCTGAGCGACAGTTTTAGAAGATACTTGACAGCCGGGTTATTTAGTGCCGATGTGGGTATGGTAAGATGGAGATGGAGCACCGAGTCAATGCAATGGCAAGGGAAACGGCGGTACCCCGAGAACACCACCACCGATCAACTTCCACGTCCGCCATGTTTCACACTTGTATGGGATATTCACGGTAAAGTGAGCACTATTTAAGGCTCCCCAAGAGACTTTAAGAGCTAATAAATATGTTTTATTGCAGTTTCGGACATCAACTTTTGAGATTAGTGGAATGTATACACTGTGTTTATTAGTCACGTTGCTACGCCCTTGAACTCAAAGACGCAGCAAAATTGGATTTCCAGAAAATATTAAATTTTCCAACAGGTTTATAAGAAACCCTCATTGAAGAGGGCACATAATTTGCAATATATATTGAGAATTTATGACATTAACAAAGAACACATGAAATATGATTTGAGTTTTTTCTATTATTCATTATTATTTTTTTCATATGATGTTTTCATTACACTTAGTTTCCAACAATGTCAGAAAATAGCATATGGCAACTTATTTAACGAATTGACTAGATGTTTTTCACAGTGTCAATTAAAATTTTTCCTTTTTCATTTAAGGAAAACCTGATACAAATATATTTTGAGTTTGCCTCAGGCCTTTTACATTTACAAACATTATTTAGGCCAATGTATATACGTTACTATGCCAACGTTAATGCAAAAGAGTGCAACAGTTATAAATAATGGCCAGACTAAATATATATTATTTTGGCACAAATAGAACAATTTTAGTTATTTGCAATATCAAATATAATGTTTCCTCAAAATTTATTTCATTTTACAAGAACTCACAATTGAGATTATTTGGTCTTTAAAATACAATTGCCATTTATGACATCAATAACAGTTTGAACTATTTTAATTTCCACAGTTAGTTTTTCCACAAAAATTATATCGATTGTGTAACCAAACTCACAGGTTATGGCTAACCTTAAAAATGAATTTGGTTGTCTAATATTATCACTTAGCATAGCCAACAGAGGCCAACCTCAAAAGTCTCTTTATTTGATAATGTTAATTCCAACATTTTAAATGTTTAGCTAATTCCTTATTAGAAGGATACTTGATATAAGTTAATGAGCTGGCTAAATGGCCGAACAGCGGCCAAAAGTTTCGAAGAACTAGAATTCATTTTTATTTTACTAAATTCCGTTTATATTTGGAACTTATCAAAACACTTACTAGAGATTACTGGCCGTATGCCCGAACAAAGGCCAAAATCTGAGAAAACCGCACATTAGTTTTCTAATTTATACAGAGGCCATGAAGATATATATATATATATATATATATATATATATATATATATATATATATATATATATATATATATATATTATATATATACATACACACACATTTCCATTAGTTCCAGAGAAAACATTAAAATATATTAAAAAAAAAACACATATTCTAAAAGTTTTTGGCAGGTAACTTTGAAGTTGATTTACATTTTATATTTTGCCAAAATGCCCAATTCAAAGTATTCTCATAATACATTCCGCCAGAATTGCGCATTATTGAATTATAAGGTGACCAAGTGTGCCTGTGCCAACCCAGTCATGAAGGCATACATTTAAAGTTATAACATTATGTATTAAGTTTTGGGTTACTTAGTTCGGTGCAGGTGACGTTCCTTCGGGGCGATGATCGACCCCGAACTGAGCCCGTGCATTCCTATTTATACGCCTTTATTATCATTTTCCCCTTAGAGGGATATATAGGATTTATGGCCAATGAGAGACATAAAAAAAAAAAAAAAAAAACAAAGAATCGGCCAATAGAAAATCACATGGCGTTATTGGGAAAAACTGTTCATTTAGGCCTTATAGGGGGATCTTGATTTGGCGACGAATCCCAGCAAACATGTCCATTTATGGCGATCTACGACACCACCACGTCGACACACTTCCGGTGACCAAACGAGCTTGAAGGAAGTAACTTTGCGGCAGCCATATTTTTCCAAAGTTGGTACTCGTGCGCGCATGCGCAGCAGGGGGAGTAGACACCGCCAGCGCTCAACTGAAGCAATTGGTCGTGCCCCTACAGGTGGCGCCGCCATCCACCACCGGCGGCGGTGAAATCAACTACCAAAACAGAATCTAGTCTGCCACCAAGTGCGCCGTACGTGCCGATGAAAGTTGCGATATTCTACCGCGTTGGGCAGGGACGAAGATTTTAGCGTGACGAATCACGCTTCGTTGTTGCCGCCCAGTACGTCCAGACATTGAAGAACCAGGTAACCTGACAGCAATTTTAGGCTAAATTGCAATATTGCCGTGGAAAAGTAGGCGGTTATTTTCCGTGGAAACGAACACTGTAAGTCCGTTGCGACGTGTTGAAACGGGGTTGTATTGGCACGCCATCACAACGTGGCAACGTTTGCATTAAAAAGTGGCGGGAAGATGAAAATTGGCTCAAAGGAAAAATTTAGAAGGGCCTAAAAAGTGCTCAGTTTATCGTGATCAGCCTATTATAACCCGTGCTCTACCCAGACGGGGATCGAGCCAGGATCGCCGTGACAGAAGATGAACGGTATGACCACAACACCTCGCCTCCTTTACGATGCGGCTTTATTGTGGTTGGTTGCGAGCCACCCAAGGAACGCAAAATAAGCCGCGACCCAATGGCGAACCTCAGGGACACGGGCCAGTTTTTTTTTTTCATTCCGGGGGCTGTTAGGATATTGTCCGCCGTGTGCTGAGTCTTAGATCATGACAACAGATTGTTCAGCACGATGGTTGGTTTCTATGCCCACTGGCACGACGATCATCTGAGGTATACCTTCCTCCGACGCCCAGATCGCTAAGGCGCATCCGGATATCCAGGTTCCGGGTTCGGATCCCGTGTGACATTTAATTTACGTTTGCGTAAATTAGTTATGTAAACGCCTTGAATTATCCTCTAGTTATAAAAGTGTGACGTTAAAAAATCGTCACAAAAAAATTATAAAATATATTATTGCGTGGTTTGCCATCTGATTCTGATCTTCCGAAAGAAAATTGTGCGTGCCTAAAAACTTTCCGAACCTGCAGGGAACCGGACCCGGCACCTTTCGCACACCCACAGACGTCCCGCCCATATAATTTTTTTATTTAAATAATTATCTAACGTGTGTTTGATTGAAAAATCGGACCAATGACATGCACAACTGACAACTTCCCAGACAAGAGGGCAATAGTGCCTCGCCCGAGACTCGAACCCAGAGCCCCTCGCACCATAAGGCCGTGTGCACACGTGCGGACATAGACCGCAGCGGCGCCGCAGATACGTGTGCACTGTTACATATAAGCCAAGCCCTCGTGGAACGCTTTTGCCCCGTACATGTGCACACGACTGCAAACAACTACGCTTCTCACATCGCCAGCCAGATGAGCCTAAGTGTACTATGCCCAGGGATGAGCACTGTATATTTCATAGCTTCCACATCTCCCTCTCATAGTTAGTACGGCCCAGTAGTTGGTCGGAAGGCTGCAGCTCACTTCCATTACCCGCCACAGGAAGCAGTTCAAGCATCGCCCCGTCATTCCGCTGCGCTAGGCACGTCTGCTTTGACCGTGCTCGTGGTAAATCCTATTAGCAGGCACGAGCATATCTCTACTGCGAGGTAACGCAGTGTACACGTCCACCTGACAAAATGCCTTCCGTGTGTGTGTTAATTCTACTAACCAGGAAACGTCAACTGCGAGGGCAGCGCAAACAAAAAAAAAATAAAGCAGCAAATTGGAACGGCGTTTGACGACGCAGTTGACTGTTAAACTATCTAGCAACGACGTAGTTGCTTGCTCAGACGCCGAGACAGCACCGCTGGCTGCAGACAGACTGGCGCATCCAGCCGAAACTTGTGTTAAATCGACGACAAAACATTTATGAATGAGAAGGCGAATATTTTTATGGCGTGAATAGTCATCAAGTAAGATGGGCCGAATTTCTCAGCATCTTAAGAAAACGCCAAGAATACAGGTTATATTATAAACGAAAATGTACGCATAAAAGTCATCAACAGACCACGTGTTCTTAGTTCCCAGTACACGACTGAGGAAGATAAGCAGTTTTTCCTTTAACTGTGGGAAACATGACAGCAGTTTTATCACCAGAAGGAGATTTGCACTTAACAATGAATTATTAGAAGAGTGGTGAGTATATGACATTATGGGCTGCTCACGGCAAAATGAGCACTTTTGAAAGCCCTCTTTACAATCTACTTCTATGAACGTTGTGTATTCTTCCGCCTTATGTAAAATTAACATTTTCCACGGGCCTCGTCACTTTATTCATACGCCGGTCAAGGGAGAGTGTATAATTTTTAAAAAAAGAAAGAAAATATTTAACAAACCTGGTTATTTTTACACTTCGATGCATTTAAAAAAAGTAGAAAGGGGAAGAAATAATTTAAGTTATCAAAAAAAGGTTACCTAACACTTTTTATTCGACGTTGAGATATGGAACTACTTTCCCTCCATCGTTACCAACTTTACTGGGCGTATGTCACTCAGTGCGCCGGTTAAAATATATGCATGTAGGAGCAGCGTCTTTTTTCTAAGGTTCATTTCTAAAGTGCTCATTTTATCGTAAACAGCCTTTATATTTTGGAATTCGTCCGTACTTAGTAAATTCTACGGGCGTATCTGAAGTGCCATTCGCATGGTAGCTGTTTCCCGACTGTTCAGTGACCACACCGTTGGAAATACTACGACAAAGAATACCAGTATAAAGAAGATTACGAGAGTAACAAGGTCACACTTACTACTGAACAGACACCACATTCGCATGGTAGCTGTTTCCCGACTGTCCAGTGACCACACCGTTGGAAATACTACGACAAAGAATACCAGTATAAAGAAGATGAGAGTAACAAGGTCACACTTACTACTGAACAGACACCACATTCGCATGGTAGCTGTTTCCCGACTGTTCAGTGACCACACCGTTGGAAATGCTACGACAAAGAATACCATATTAACAGAAGATGACGAGAGTAACAAGGTCACACTTACTACTGAACAGACACCACATACACATCGCTGGAAGGTGGTACAGATGAAATGGAGTCGAATGGTTTGGGAGGCTCTCAACATCAGGGTCTTGAGAACCGATGAGGATGAAGTGAGGTGAACGTGTAGCAGGGACGGAATGAAAAGGCGGCGGGAACGGGAGATCCCCGAGAAAATCCGCCATCCAGCGGCATCGTCCGGCACGATTCCTACGTGCAAAAATTCCAGAACGATCCCTCCCGGGAACTGAACCAAGTTCGCCTCGATGGGAGGCGCACAGCTGCAGAATTTTAAGTATTAAAAAAGACACACAAAACCGCAGCTTTCTCGGGATTCAAACCTTGAACGTGGTCGTCTGAAAGCTCCTTACCAACCTTCCAGCCAGGAAGGTCGCCTGGCGGACAGATGACTATGAACGTATGCCGCAACGGTACAAATTTCACACCAGTAACTTACATTCCACAGCTACAACTGTGCCAAACCTCGCGAATACGAGACCCCAAAGACAGCATAGCTGCGGGTCAATATACTGAGAAAAAGGATTTGTCTGAACCACCAAATAAATAAAGCTGACGTTTATTTTGTTGTCTGATACCGACTGTGGTTAAATACTAGACTTTTAAAGTAGTTTTTGTGATTCTTATGATTTTAACTCTAACTTATGTTTCGCTCAATATACCGTATTTTTTATGTAGATTACGATCTACTCTTTTTCCATTTGAATTCTGCACAAATAATACATTTGTGTTAAAAATGCTTACACAAAACTGTTTGTTTGAATGAAAGCTATATTTGCTCAGCTCTTCTGAAATGGTCAAATTTAACCATCTGGGACACGTGAAACCGAACATCGAACTTGGTTCATAGCGTGTGCGAGTCTATACATCATGGTCGACGAAGAAACTAGAAAGCTGCTTCGTTTGAGGGCTTTTGAAAAGATAATGCTGGTTTTTGAAGGTATTTAAAAGTTTTGTTGTTTTTTTTTTTTTTTTTTTTCCTTTTCGCTCACACATTTACAGTATGGATTAGCTTCAGCGACGTTTCACAATGTTTCAAAGCAATTCCGTCCACTCTGGTGTTAAATGTATGTATTATCCCGCCACATGCTACGTATATACTTCTCTTGTAGTTACGTTACGTCACGTCCAGTTGTTATTAATACCATCGTTATTGCAGATGAAAAATAATAAAATGTTTTTTCTTTCTGCTAAGTTTTTTAATAGTTTTAGATAGATGCTAATGTTGCATGTATGTTTCAACACGAGTTTTGGTTTAAAGAAATATCCCAGTATTCTAGTCAAAAACTGCATGGTTGTTTTAACACAGACATAAGCCTGTATTTTGTTTAACAAAATTATTTCGTTCTGTCAAACAGATGAACTGACTTGGTTAAACAGAGCATAATATCAGCAATACAACATTGTTTATAAAAAAAAATTAATAATATCAAACAATTAGTTTTGTTACTCCAAATAATACCGTTTGGTTGTTTCAAAACATATTCCATTCGACTTGACCCGATCATTTTTCAATACGTAGACGCGTGAAATGTTGGAAAACCAGCAGAACATTAAGAGTGGCTTGTAGAAGTAAAATCCACGCCGGTGCACCATATGGATAGTCGGCAACTTTGCAAGTGGCTGTTGTCAGCACATGGTCGCACATGCTCGCTTGGCGAAGACGCCGGACAGAAGACATTTACGGCCCCATAATTCACCACGACTGTGCACAAGTCGGCAATCGCCAGTGTCACGACGTCTGCCGCCTTTAACCACGCTGATGCACAAAACCGAGCTGCGCAAATTTTAGATGCAACGTGATTTGCGTACAAATTAACTATTTCTCTACGAACTGCCGGAGAGCGGTGGAAAATTTGGGCGGCCCTTAACATCGAGTTCTTGAGAGCCGATGAGGGTGGGCAGCGCCGGAATGCATGGACCGGTGGGGGGGGGAAGGGAGCTCCCCGGAAAACCCGCCTACCTGCGACATCGTCAGGCACGATTCCCACATGTAAAAATCCGGGAGCGATCCCACCGGGAATCGAACTCGTTCGCCTAGGTGGAAGGGAGTATTATGCACTCTAAATATGAATCAGTGATAATTTCACTGTTTCAATCAGTCAAACTTATCTGACTGATTCAACAGTCACTTCAGTGAATTTAACTGATGAATCAGTGAAAAAAGTGCCAGATTTCCTTCACTTATTGATTCAGTGACGTTTTCCACTGATTCGTCAGTCTTTTGTTTTTCAGTGATTTGTTTTTGACTAATGGATCAGTTAAAACGAGTGTAAAAATGGCCGTCAAACAACGTTTAAATATTGCCTTTAAACAATGTGTACCAAGTGAAATGATAGCGAATAAACTACTAAAAACAATAAAAAATACTTTTCAAAATGTATTTCGTGTTTCAAAACACTATTTTACGAGGTAATATAAACATTCAGCCTTTCATTCCGCTTTTACGTCTTTCGTTTCTTTTTCATGAAGGTAATTATCACAGCGCTCTGTTTGAAGGTTTAAAGTGAATATTATATGGTGAAGAGAGTGCGGTCCCTATTCATTTCAACAATCCTAACGATACCAATTAAATCGAAAACAAAAACTAAGGGCATACAACGTAGAACTACACGCTTTCGATAAAGAAATATAAGACATATTTTCTCACATTTATTTAGTTGATTTGTGGTGTAGATGGCACGGTAACGGTCTAAAAGCGAAGTGTAAAGGCTGTGCGAGTTCATTCCCGGCCACCGAGGATTTTGTACTTTATTCAATTACTGTCAATTGCACAATATGAATAGTTAACTGCCGTAAGTATAATTATTTCTCGTAATTATTTGGCTGAATTCAATAAAAACCACATTTAATTCGCCACTGCAGTTGGCCGTCACTTTATCAATCAGTGAAATTGTTTCACATCACTAATTCAGAGAAATTTTATCTGCTTGGTGGAGCCATTTTCAGTGATTCGAGTAGCTGAATTTCACTGCGAATCAATGGTTTTCCACTGATTCGAATTTAGTCTGTGCGGAATTCTTCGGCGAAAGTATAAACTTAAAACCATCTGAACACGTGTTGCTTATGAAAGGGGCACCTTCTATGAAATGAACATCAATCAGAATAATTATACAAATGACTGTAGCCATACCTACAGGTCACTGAAGAAGTGAATTCTTTTAGTCCCGTAATATGTATAGCAATCCGTTCTTTGGAAGTCTCTCAATTCTAACGCCGAACTTTTGCATAGTTTACTTCCCCATATTCACGTTTAACATTAACATAACCCACAAATTGTTTTATTTTTTTGTGTTGTGATATTGTAGGATCACTACCACAAGGAAAGGAAGCTTCCAAACTACCATCCCTGTCATGTGCTAATTTTTTGTAGCTGAATTGCAAGTTGACAGGCGGACTTTACCCGTAAGAAAGCAGAGAGTATGTAACTCCCCAGTACATATTTTCGCTCTTGTAAACAACATGAAAGGTCAAATACTACAGTAAAAAAATCAACGACAGGTCAAGTTGTAAACAGATACAAATTTAATTAAAAAAATATTTGTATAGTGGAACGTAGTCTTAACGAAAATGAAGATTTCCAGGCAAGTATATATGAGGTGGTAGTTACTTAGGTTACTGCAGATAGCGCTGCACGAGGATGATCAGGGGCCGCAGTGGCTGAGCGGGTAGCCTGCTTGTCTTCCACCAAAACGAACCGGGTTCAATCCCCGGCCGGGTCACCGGATTTTCGCATGTGGGAATCATGCCGGACGATGCCGCTGATCAGCGGGTTTTCTCGGGGATCTCCCGTTACCCCCACCCCTTCATTCCGGCGCTGCTCCATACCTCAATCACCCTCATCGGTTCTTAATGCCTCGTTGTTAAGAGCCCCCAAATCTCTTCACTTAACTTCACGAGGATGCTCAGGCTATTAATAATACCTGCATTGTATGTCCCGGCATTAACAGGTTACTAAGAAGCGGTTCAGTGCAATGAATATCTTGTCCTTTGTGTGGAAAATGGGGCACAAAACATATGTTAATAAGTTACAAAAAGAAGTGTTTGCATTCTGGCGTGCTAAAAAAAAAACCACGGTTTTAATGAAGTAGTCAAATTTTCCAGGTGTAAAAAAGCGTCCAGTATGCAGGAAATTCTCGTTAAAATTGTGGCCAAAGCGACAGTGAAAGGACAGGAATAAACAGAGTGTTTCACGACCTGTGACTAAAATCTACTTCGCTTCCAATTAAGAACAGCTTCTGGAAATCAACGTAAGTCCTCCATTCGACATCAACTTCTTCATGGAACTGTATACACGAGAATATGGGACCAAGTGACACGCACGAGGCCTCTGGTCAACTTTACTCCCGAAATTTCTCTGTTTACAGCGGCAGAAGCGAAAGAAACATCAAACTTTCAATATTGCAAACGTGTCATCTAATCTCTGGTGAGATGAATCTCGTTTCTGCCTGCAAGATACTGAACAGATATCAGGAATCATTCAACGAGGACTGCCTACGGGGGTGGTTCAAGCTGGGAGCGGTTACCACATGTTGTGGGGATGTTTCAATCACACAGAAATGAGCCAATCGGTTGAGTTGTCCCGAAATTTGATCCACAAGGAATACAGTAAGTAGCTTTACAATCAGGTTATCTTTTGCCCATTATATTGGACGAGGAAGTATTACGTTCTACCGGGCAGGTTTCAGTCATAAACACCAAATAATTTGTTCCGTAGGTCTGCAAACGTATACTTGATCACTAACTATCTGTTCTTTCAAAACTTGCTAGTTGTGACTATACGGAAACCCCTACGCTCTTATTTGAACTCCAGTATGAATGAGGCAGGAACAGTTTACATATCACACATGAAATCGGAGCAAACACTGCAGTCACTTGTTTGTCGTGTCGAAGGGGACTCTCTAATTGTTACGATCTTCAAACACGCATTAGATTAGCATTAGTTCCTCGCGCTCGTGGTCGTACTATTAATATTTACTGTATGTAGGTCTATGTTTTCTGGGGTAGTTTCGCTGTGTCTCATTTATAAAACTATTTCCATACAACAATAGCATCTATAGACTGTTCGCGGTACAAAAAAATGAGCACTTTTGAAAGCCCTGCTTAAGATTTACTTGTATGCACGTTATGTATTCTACCTCCTTGTGTAAAATTAACATTGCCATGAGCCTCGTCAATTTATTCATGCGTAGGTCGAGTGCAAATGCGAAATTATTACAAAATAAATTATTTTACAAATCTGCTCGATGAATAAAAAAAAACAGAAAGTGAAAGAAATAATTTAAGTTATCAAAATGGTTACCTGACACTTTTTATTCGGCATTAAGATATGGAACTACTTTCCATTCATTGTTACCAACTTGACTGGGCGCATGTTACCCAGTGAGCCCATTGAAATACACGCAGGCAGGGGCAGTGGCATTTTTCTAACGTTGATTTCAAAAGTGCCCACTTGATCGTGAACAGCCTTTATCAAGATGTAAATTTTAGTCACAGAGGTTAAACATTATTTTTATATCAATGGAAATACAGTAGGTAAAATTAAACAGCAGTTTTTTTCTAAGTAATTATTATGGGTATGCCACAACCATCATAATTTACACACATGAAATATATACGTGATTTTAAGGCAGTAAAACAAACCGAACAACGATTGTTGAAAACACTGTCAGAGCTTACAGAAAATGGCTGCCTTGACGTGCGCGACGTGGAAGGAACTCGAGTTGGGGGGCCGTCTTCAGCAAGGAATTCGTTTGGCTGCACTCGAGCCGCGAGCACCTGCAGGCAAGCAACTCCCTCTCCGCCGAGACAATGGCAGGCCTGCGAGGAAAGAGATGGCGGGTAATTCTGAGGGGCGAGGGGTTCGGCAAGCACGCTGCTGCCATTATGACGTAATTAGTCCACGGGAGAAGGGGACGAAAACGAGCTCAGGCAGGTAATGCGCCACGTTCTCTGGCTCTCAACTGCCTGCCTCGACCCCTGCGATCAGCACTTCCTGTAAGGCCGCGATCCTTCATTTCTACAGTTCTTGCGAGAATTAATTTTTTGTACCCAAACTGGAGCCGATATTCTAAAAATCCTCTTACAGTTTTGTTATAAATTGTTTTTATTATGCAGTCTAATTTTTTCCACACAAAAACTGTATAATGTTAAATACTTATTAAATAAACAAAATTTTGGTTAATTAATTAATTTTATAAAAGTATACACTTTTTGTTGGAAAAATTAGACTACGTAATAAAAACAATTTGTAATAAAATTGCAGAGGATTTTACAATATCGGCTCCCGTTTGGGTACAAAAAATTAATTCTCGCAACAGCCCGTTAAGTTTATCACAACACTGTTTGTTGCGAGAACAAGCTAAATATTGCTGACGTTATTCTGTTGAAATAACTAATTGCTCTGTACGAGGAACATATTGCTCTGCTGTGGGAACTATGACTATACTTGCATGTACAACCACTGACAAGACCAAAACGAACAGTTCTGTTGAAGTTACTATCTGCGTTGAGAATATTTAGATGGTATGTACAACCAAACTGTTTGTTGCTCCTACATTAACAGTCTACGTGGGTTAAGGCAACATAAATGTGTTTCCTACAGCCATATTTTTTTCTCGTTGCAGTGGTGGCGACTGCTGATAAGCCATGTAGCCAAACACTGAGTCTTCGTCTTAGCTTTGAGCTGGCGAGTCATGAGCGAGTGAAAAGATCTGGGTGGCTCTCAACAGCGAAGTCTTGAGAGCCGATGAGGGTAATTGAAGTGAGTATGGAGTGGCGCCGGAATGACGGGGCGGGGAGACGGGAGATCCCCGAGAAAACCTGTCGACCAACGGCATCGTCCGGCACGATTCCCACTAGCGAAAATCCAGTGACCCGGCCGGGGGATTGAACCCGGTTAGTCTAGGTGGGAGGCGAGCGTGCTAATCTCTCATTCGCGATTCATGTGTGCCGCTGTGAATTTTATGATAAATGCCACGGACACTTTCACGTACAGAATGCACCGACAAGATGTTAGTATACGATGGCAGTAAGAGTATGCGTCATGCTGCAACATGTCACAGCAGGGTTGTAGGCACGGGGTAGACATTTTGCAAAGCACGCGTTAAACTATCTGAAACATGAACACATGCAACAGAAGAATTGTGGAAAATTACAGTTACGTACATTTCATGTTCCCATTACATATGCTTCACCAATGTACCTTGTCATTCCATTAGGTGGAGGCTCAAAGTCCAATGAAGAACATAATGTTTTCATTCGAAATTATACTTAGAACAAGACTGTTTGGTTATGTATTATATCATCCTATGCATGGGCACCCACGCTCACACATACGTGCATGGCATGTCTATAAATGTGTTAAGGCCATATTTCACAACAATTATTTATTTCATTAACTGAAGAGATTTACAATGAACACAAAATTGTACATATTTGCAGTCATATGATCATGGTTTTCAAAATGTAGCACCGAAAAATTCGAAAATTTCGTAATATGGGAGCCCAATTTTCTATACTCCTAATTAACTTTTCCAACTAAATCACATATCATATGATCTATATCATATACACAACATATTGTATCAAGGATACTTAACAATAGGTACTCTGGTACTGGAACCCTGAACATATTTTAATACAAGTATTGATGTTTTTGTCAACACATCTTTATTCGTCCGAGAGAAAATAGCATTCGTATTTGTTAGTTTCTCTTCTACGAATAAAAATGTGCTGGCAAAAACATCGATACCCATTTTGAAAGAGATTCCGGATACCAGTATCAGATTACCCATTGTTAAATAGCCTTGATAATTAAAACGTTTTACATATGATACAGATAGAGACCTGAAGAATTCGCGGATTCATTTTGAGACAAACTAGAATTCAAAACACGTATGTTCGTATAACTTTAGCCATTGGTCCACACAGTGTTTGGCACATCCTGGAAAACGCTGGCCCAATCTTCGCCTTCCACTGCTGTGACAGCAGACAACCAATGTGCAGTTAATATCGGCATACTTGTACATAAGACTGTAGAGTCGAGCCTGCAGGTCACTGAACTCGCTAAATGTTCAGATCTCTAGAAATAGATCACATGACATATGGCTTATTTCGCAAAGTTAATTAGGAGCATAGAAACTTGGACTCCTGTATTACGAAATTTTCGACTTTTAGATTTTGAAAACAATAGTTATTTGACTACACATATTTACATTTATCTAAATATCTTTCAGACAATTAAATAAAAAAATACCGTGAAGTACAGCCTTACGTGGCGAATCTACGTGACACCATTCTGTCTTTCGAAGCAAATGCATCATTAATTGCGTGTTAAACTCCTCGGCTTGGTCTGAGAGCATCAAAGGCACTGTATTAAAGACTGCGGTGGGATTCGGGAGAGGGATTAAGTGGCGGCACGTAATTTATGTAAAAGGGATGCCACGTCAAAAGCGAGTGAAACGGCATTTCCAAGCACTTCAGTTACAGAAAGCCCTTAAATAAACGTTTCACGTCGAATGAGAAAATTGGATTTTGGTTTTACTAATTGAAGTGTAATTTTTAAACAAGCGAGTAGTCAGTGAAACATTTCTTTTCTGGTTAGCTTTCATTCACAAAAATACCTCTCTAGGAATATTAAAGCCGTGCAGGTGTGTGCTCACTACCTTTATATTACATCAAATAACATGATAGCCGTCGATGGTCTTACACACACACACACACACACGAAAGCTCGCGAGTTAAAAGCATCGCTGCACGTACGGACGATAGGGAATTTGACGTTCGTGTGCTGTGCTGCCCTTGCTGCTATGCCTCAGATACGCTATAAATAATTCCAGGCAGAATCTCTTACGTCCACCTTACAAGTCGTTATTTCTGCTGGCTTATCATGCCCTTGGGTGCAGGCCTGACATTCTACCCAGCAGAAACGACGGCACTTCTGAATGTATGATTACATGTGCGATAGTCCGTTCATCACAAACCCTGGGTTTTGCTCCAGTAAGTAAAACGTGACTGGACTACGTAATGTTCGCAGAGTTGAGTTGAGAGATTTGGGCGGCGCTTAACAGCGAGGTCATGAGGGCCGATGGGTGTGAAATAAGGTGAGAATAGAGTACCGCCAGAATGAAATGGCGGGGGAAACGGAAGATTCCCAAGAAAACCAGCCGACCAGCGGTATCGTCCGGCACGATTCCCTCTTGCGAAAATCCGGAGTGACCCGGCCAGCGATTGAACCCGGTTCGCCTTGGTCGGAGGGCTGCAGTCTAACCGCTCAGCCACCGCGACCCCAATGTTGGCAGAGAATAGAAAAGCATTTCCAGGATTTAAAATCATATTGAAAGTAAAATATTTAGTTTAATGGCTACCACAATAGATTTATTTGGTCGTATGCACACTGGAGACCTAATGCTCTTTGCAGTTAGATATTTATAATGATAAAAATTCCACATGACACGTGATCGGTGCACTGCTAGCTACAAGCCATACTACAATTTGAAATAAGAACCACAAGTATAACCCTAGCCCCTGTCAAAATTTTTAAAAATAAAAAACCAATAAAGCAGTATTTTTTATTTTGTTACCATGTCAGATTTCACTTCCAATCGAGAATTTCTAGAGAGGATTTTGTTTTGTATTATTTCAGTTGCCTAACTCGTCACATAAATTAGCTTAGCACCCCTCGACATTTTTGTTTTCAAAAAACATTTCGCTAATAGCAATCCCTTACGTTCTCCTGCCTTCTTATTTATTAATTTATTTCAGTTTACACAGAAAAGAATATACTGCCTAAAAGGAGGGGGGGGGGGACGAAATATGAACACAGGTCAAATTATTGTCTATTTTCGTGAACGGAATGGGCCTTTACTAAAGTGCATTTGACTTGTGCAAAACTACAGATGAATTGTTATTATCTAAGCAGACATTGTCGCAGAAGAATCCGAAAGTTAGCAAACTTGCTAAGCGACAATATAACAGCAATTGTTATTGGTGACTCTGGTAAACATCACTCTACTGAAGAAGTAAAATCTCTTACTTTTATTAGAATGGTTATCGTTATTTAAAATGTAGCACGGCCTCATAGACGATGAGGTCTACGGCTAAGTTAATTTTTTACATATGGCGTAAGGGTCACAGCAGAGTAAAAGAACTCAGCAGGGATTCCCAAAGTGTTCAATAAACTGCGAAAATACAGAACGTTCAATAACAGAAGTCAAATAAAATTAATTCAGCGCTTTAAGCGATCGCCCGAGAACCCACGCAACGCACTAGTCAAGTGTGTGTGCGCTGTAGATTGCGGTTTCTACGAACTTTTTGAAAAATAACCCCACGTATGGCGTGTTCAGTTATTTCCTAAATATTCCATGTATCACAAGCGTTTTATACCTATATTAACATAGAAGTATCTTATTTTTCGTTAAAGAGAAGTTTTACCTGTATTTTATTTATAAATTATAATAATTCATTTTAAATAAATCTGACGAAAAACAGTGAGAAAACATGTGTGTTGGTAGCGCTTAGTAAGAAATAGTTCTCATGCAAAATACCATCACAACAAAGTGCGCACAAATTCGGCACGCTGTTCTTTGCTGCAATATCTTTGCGGAGGAATATCCTGGAAGTATAACTTTAGCAGGGCTTGAGTGAAGCGTGAAGTAACCGTGAATGTATTATACGTGAAGTTAGGTTCGGCAAATAGATGTTCCGGGCCGGCAGGACGCGGTTCGCGATACTTCTCTCCTGGTTGCTCTGGTGGAAAACCACACCACTCGTCCGCCGTATCGCATCGTCGCCGGGGTTAGCTGAACTTCAGTTTTATTTGACTTGTTTTGCCGGCGCAGGGTCGTCGCACGCTCCCATGTACTAAAGACGAGGTAGACAGATCTCGCTGGCTGCGCGCGACTAATCTCCGTGTACCAACACGGAACTGCTTTCCAGCCAACACGACTAGCAAAAAACTGACGTGGATTGGATTCGAGGTTAGAACATTATTTGGTAAACATATCCTTTGAGATGATTCTATATTTCCTCTAACCAATTTATGAAGCTGTTTGATTAAATTCAAATTACGAAAAGAATTTTATTAACACAATAGTGCTTGTCATTAAAAAAAATAGAAATATATAAACACGTCCATCATTGTTGACGATGTGACATTGACAGTTGTGTTGCTTTTGGGTACAGAACAGAACATATTTAAATGGCACCAGTACCCAGCCGAAGGCCATAACTGGCATTAGTTACTAGAATTTGAAATAAATTTGGAAAATAGTCGAAGCATAAAATTTGTCGCGTTATAAAAATTTAAAATCAAGTTAAATTTAAACGTCACAGAGGCTTAAAATTACATTTTGTTATAATCTAAAAATAAAAAAATAAATTTAAAAAATCGTTATAGTTTAAAAATGTTAAAAGTTAAAAATTCCTCTACCTCCACACTTGAACCCTCACCC
Organism: Dryococelus australis; assembly: GCA_029891345.1. NCBI lineage: Eukaryota > Metazoa > Arthropoda > Insecta > Phasmatodea > Phasmatidae > Dryococelus > Dryococelus australis. The sequence continues at coordinate 29,817,495 of CM056998.1, read as the reverse complement.
CGTCATCCTCACTGGTGACAAGGGGGGGGGGGGCAACGGTTGTTGTCGTTTTCGTGAGGTGTCCGTCGTGTGTTTGTTGTTTGTGTCTGTGTTGTGAAGGTGTCGGTGTAATGTTGTTAGTGTAGGATGTCGTACAGTGTAGGTGTTGTTCCGTTAGTGTATTTGTTCTTGTGTGTATCTGTAATATTGATGTCTTTGTGAGTCGGACGACATCAATATACGAGATTATTGTTGTTTATAATGATATGTGATGTATTGCCCCTGTTGGGTACATGCGCAGAAAAAGAATAAGCGTTCTACCTCATCTTTAGTCTGTGCTCTCCCCACGGTCACCGCAATTCGCCATGCCACCAGTTCACTGTAAATGGCACACCCCAGTTGAATGTAATTATAATAGAAATATACAAATATGTTGTCACTAATATAACGAAATTGTAAATCAATAGAAATTTTCAATAAAACGTGAATTGTATCCAGCCGGGGTTGTAAACTGTATTACGTGGCTGTCGCAGTTGTTAGCGGGCCTCCGAGCCGCTTTGACACGTGGCGCCACTCAGACGCGTTAATTCGCCTGCTACACTCGCAAACATTTACCACGGCGCTAACTGAAGTCGTGAAAATTGCCTCACGAATTTTTTTAGCCGAGGTTCTCTACAAGGGAGGTGTTTCCATAACGTGTACAGTCTGTTTGCAAGGAATTTTCAAAATTTCTCTACAAGGGAGATGTTTCCATAACATGTACAGTCTGTTCGCAAGGAATTCTCAAAATTTACGTTCTACAAAAAAAGTACATACTGCCATCTACATTGAAAATGTACGCTATCTTTAAAATTAACACACCGAGGCGAAATTTCCTCAAGGTGGAATTTCCTATTGAAATTTCGCAGCTGCCAGCCGATAGGCAGTGCCTTTAAGGCGTGTATGAGACACAAATGCACACAAGACATGTTTATTGCTTACGCATGAAGTTAAAGGCTAAAGTAAAATGAAAAGCAAAAATACAAAAACATATACAATCTTCACTAGCAAATAATTTAACACGTAAGTTGATTTTATTTGCAGTTATTTATGACTACATAGGATTGTGGATTTTAGAACGGCGGGAGATTGTATTACAAAGAATGAAAACTCAGCATTGATTTATTTTAAACGAAACGTGTGTAAAATGATTTTTATGTATGTTTGTATTTAGATTTTCCTTTTTTTCCCCCCAGATGGCTACAATCTTCACGAATAATTCTAGCTGCACGCGATTGTGACTTCAAACATCAGGAATCGCGCACACCTGTTAAGAATGCAACAAGAAAACTGACAGTGCTGATGCGTATAAGAGAAAACGAATGCAAATTCCGATTATGCTAGATTATCAAATACGACACCGTACAATAATGAAGAATACAAAAAAAACATCATATTCAAGAGAGCATATTAAAGTCGGAATTAAACCATGCCAATTTTTCTGTATAACCTTCAAGAGGGCCCTATATATAAACCTCCCATGAAAAACTACTTTAAATTAAAATCTTCCCGAAAAATACACATAAAATTGATCGACCGTGTAAAGTGGTGTTCGGAACATGTTCTGAATATTTTTTATTGTCTGCGAAAAAAATCATTTCAAAAACTATATATGAGATTTTTAGTGAAACTGCTAAATAAAAATAACTATAGTACTTGCATCGCAGGGTTACGATCAGAGAGGACTAAGGCCATGTGACCTCTCAAGTTGCAGATGGGTTCCGAACCACTGAACCACCCGACCGAATGCTCACAAAACTGGGTTGAGCACGAACCGTCAGCAGACATGTCCTCGCGACGTGAACCTGTGTCCTCACGTGCGTGGCGACAGTAAAGCCCCTGTCACACTATCACATTTTCGTTTCGCGTTCATTTATATTGACAATAAAATTTGAAGACAAAATAGGGCCATCAAATTTTTCCTTCCTACAAATTTTATCAAATAATATTGAATGTTCTTGAAGATGTGTCACGGTGTCAAATTTTTTACTGGGAGACTCTAATTTGAATTATTTCAAAATTATTTTCATGGTGAGATATCGTTATTGTTTTTCCATGCAGTCCATTACAGGAAGAAATGTAAGGAATGTTGTAATTTATTTTCACTTATTCACTAAATTCAAATTTTATTTATCAGAGATGTTTCCTATACAATAAAATTTAATGCCTTTGTGTTTGTAATATTATTTGCAATATCATTAAAAATAACATTATAGCCCAGACAGCTTCTACATAAATTAATCAGCCTCATAACGTACTTCGTTTCCAACAATTCTTCGTCATTTTAAAGTTTCTTGATGTCCATTTTTGTCGTGCATTCTGATTGGCTGAGACCATCAAACATCTCAGAAATTTTATAACCGGTCCAATCTTCAAATGTTTGATGGAAACTGAAGTCGTCCAACTTTCTCAGAGAGATATGGCGGCGTTTGTGACGTTTCGATGATGACGTCATAAATGTCCAACTTTATTTGACCAAACTTATTGGAAGCAGTTTGACGGGAAAATTTGACAGTGTGAAAGGGGCTTAAAAGAAGTGTGAAGTGAAACATTTTTTTGTGAAATCGTTGTTTGAGCGGATTCGCGTATCTGAGTAAATATATGTTCTGTAAATACGACCTTACGCTAGAAAAAAAAAAAACAATTATCTATGACTTTATGATTTTACTTTTAACATATTAAGTACGTTAATAGAGGAAAAAACTCGCGAAAATGGTAAAATATCGCATTTTTGAAGCTTGCCTATGCAGTTTCGTAAAGCGGAAGAGAAAAATACAAACATACGGACGTAGTTTAATCTGTGGGCTTTCAATGCATGTAATAAAATCCCACTGTTACAGATCTGATGTGCACAGTACAGGATCACAACGGAAACACTGCACGCCTTGCGCGTAGGAGCGATAATGCACTAGGCGTGCGTGTTATGTATCGCCCGTATCGCTCCCTCGCTTCTTGACCTTGGAAGCGCAGGTTCACACGCCTCTTTAAGACCCTGCTAAATAAGAAACCCCCTGCGCTGAACGTCGACGCTCCTCAGTCAGATGAAAGTTCTCGTGTGTTTGTCGCGCCCTCCTGTACGACAAACTCGTCGAGGCTAGTGTGACTGACAGGCTTTTGTCGCTTTTTGTGGCGGGCAGAAAAAAAGACGCACGCGAGCTTTCTCCAGCCTCATGTCCTTCATTTGCTTATTCCAGAGACCGTCCTCGCACAAATACCTGTCTCGTTCCAGATCATCTCCCGACCACTGACAGACTGCTCCTCAATGCCGTTTTCGAATTTGTTCCGCTCCATTTTAGTAGCTTTAAAAATTACCGCTCGCGTCTGTACGCGAAAAGGGCCTTGTACGACAATATTATGAACAATAAAAATAATAAACGTGGACCTACACAAACAAACCAGAAGCAGCTTCTACACAATACACGCGTCTACGGTAATATCCATTCCGCGTTACCTCCTATAGCTGTTTTCATCGGCCAAAAATGCGCATGCGTAGATCCATTCCATAACGACCTTATAGGGCAGCTGCCACTCGAGAAATGGGAAAGGCCAACCCTCCTTTCTCGCGTAATGAACTCTTCCGATACATTTTGGGTTACTGAGCAATAACCCGTTCCTCGTTCGCAAACCGGCCAGTAAGCAGGTAGCTACGAACAAAAGATGTCACCAGTTGTAGGGCTTGGAACGGAAACGTTAAAAACTGTATATTTCTCTAACGACATTTTGGTGCTCTGGAGAGTAAGAAGAAGAAGAATAAGACTTTTCAATACTTAAAAAAAATAACAACGTTCAAAAACCATTATTACAAAAAAAAACAGCAGTATAGTAACCGCCATAGCAAGTAGTGGCAGAAAATATAAGGTCATACAGCCACACGTACCCAACCACATGGAAGAGTGGCACTAATAGAACCCTATGAATGAAACGAATATGCGTTTTACTTCACGTCAGACAAACGTGATGAGTATTGTTGAAGTACACACACCAAGCTCGACATGGCTTACGTGCTTTAAGTGAACGTCTTGTTGTCGCGTGAAATCATCGCAGTTCCGTCCGAGGAGTCGAAGACCTTCAAGTGAGCTACCCGGGTCCCCGCTGAGCGTCTGGGTGCAGTAGCGAGTTGTGGTTGGCTACATTTGCAATCGCAAAAGATGGGCGAAGGGGATGAAAATTCACGTGTGGTTCCCGCCTGAGGCAAGATCACGTATGGATGAGAGGAGGATACTGGAGCTGTTCGGAGCCGGCTGTCCTACCCCAGGGGCAGACCTGTCGCACCGGAATGCAATGATGAGGGAGAACCCCGAGAAAACCGGCCGACTAACGGCATCACCCGGCACTATAGCACGCCTGGGAATGGAACCCGGTTCGCCGAGGCACGAGGCAAGTGGTCTGACCACTGCACCACCGCAGCCCCAGAAGGTGGTGGTGACGCAGAGGAATGAAGACAGGGGAGGAAACGGGAGAGCCCTGAGAAAAGCCCCACATCACGGCAGTGTCCGCCACACTCTCCATACGAGAACCCCCGTCCGAAAATTTCCCACCAGCCAGGCATGGGATCGAACCGGGGACGTCAGAAATGACGGGCCAGTGACTAACCTACTGAGCTACTCGTGGATAAAATTACGTAGGAAATAGGATCAGTAGGCATGTGGCGTTAATGGATCTCCCCAGTTGACACATGGGTGTCTTTACAAGCAGGAGAGACTATTTTCATTTTTTCAAAACTATGTAATGTGTATACGTAATTTTTTTTTCAAGACTGAAATGAAAGTAGATAGTTAATAAACTTGGTTACTGACACATAAATGTGGTCAATGTTAACGTGTTAACGTCAGCAAAAATCGCCTTTGTTTACGATATTTATACTTTTGTAAAACAGTGTTTTGAACTATAGTGACAATGTTGTACCGTTTCTAAACAGATTGCTACATTTAAACCCTACAGCGTTCGCTGAAATTCTGACGAAACAGAACACGCGCGAAGTATGTTTATGCTGTTTTCCACTGCCGTCGCGATGCTTCTTTACAGCCGGATGTCACTATAATCCACGCACAGTTACTTCAGCCTTTTCTGAAGCCCTGCTAAACTTCTACTTCCAGGATATTCCTCCGCCTCGAGAAGCTTAGTTTAACTAAGTCTGGAAAATTACACCAGAGGACAACCCACCGCATTCGTGCGCACTCAGTTGTAATAACATTATACGCGAGAACTGCATACTAGGCGCTACCAACAAACGTGTTATCTCACTGTCTTAAATTCATATTAATTATAAATGAAATATTATAAATTACAGAGAGGATATAAATAACATTCCAATTTAACCTAAAAATTGTTAGTTTCTATGACCACAAGTACAAAACGCTTGTGATACATGGTATATTTACGAAATAACTAAAAAGTCATACATGGGGTAGTTTTGAAAGATTTGATTTTAAAAGTGTGAAGAAACCGCGGTAGAGTATATTTTTTAAAAGCTGTTCACGATAAAGTGAGCACTTTAGAAATGAACCTTAGAAAAAAATTACTGCCCTAGCATGCGTATATTTTAATGGGCGCACTGAGTGACATGCGCCCAGTAAAGTTGGTAACGATGGATGGAAAGTAGTTCCATATCTTAACGTCGAATAAAAAATGTAAGGTAACCATTTGTGATGTCTTAATATTATTTCCTTCGCTTTCTTGGTTTTTTTTAATGCATCGAAGTGTCAAATTAAGCAGATTTGTAAAGTATTTACATTCCTAATAATTTCACAATTTCATTTGACCAACGCATGAATAAAGTGACGAGGCCCACAGCAACGTTAATTTTACATAAGGTGGAAAAATACACAACGTGTGTACAAGTAGATCTTAAGCAGGGCTTTCAAAAGTGCTCACTTTACTGTGAACAACCTATACTAAGGTAGTTCCTTGAAATCCTGGCGAACGGCGTCAATGCCTCCTGGATGTCGTTTACCTCACGGTTCTGACAGACTACCTCTGTTCGGGTTTCAGACGGAAACTGCTTCGCCCCTCCAAGGCCAGTGTTCGAAAGCGGGACGGGTAAATATTTGCGGTGAAGATGCTGAAGAATGTCATTATGTGCCACTAGAAGCGTGCAAGAGCTAAGCTAGTCAGCGATTACGTCACCAGTTAATGACAGTAGCGGAGCGAAGATTTCACTGCTGTCAACATTTCAGATGACAGCGTTGTGTAATTTATACAACGCCAAGGGCACGAGTGACTGCGAGAATACATCCAGTCTTATAGAAGAACTTTTAATACCTAAGAACTATTTAATTATTTATCTCCATTTTAAATTACCATAGCAGTATCTATTTGATCAACAGACCCGAAAAAAACTTCTAAATTAAATATTAATATTTATCATATGAATTCAAAATAGTATTTTTCGGAACCGTGAAAATCAAGCGAGAGGCCAGACAAATTATTTTGTGTTCGCATTTTATCATTTTGATTTTTGGGAGCAGTTTAAGCCGCCGTATTGAAGATATTGAGGCCTCTGTCTACCAAACCTGCATTTAAGGAGTTCAAATGGAGAACAAAAAAAAAAAAAAAAAAAAAAAAAAAAAAAAAAAAAAAAAAAAATCAATGCATTACTTTTTTAAAAGATAACCATTACAAACAAAAATCATATCCGTGACATTTCCTGGGAGGACACTAGCTCGCTAAAAATTCTCGCCAATTTTTATGTTTAGCGCTTTTTCTAAATCAAACATTAAAATTTAAATTTTACAAAAAAAAAAAACTATATATATATTTAACTTTATTACGTGGCAGTATTTTCTGATAAAGTTACGATAAATATTTTTTGTTTGAAAATAGTTATCTTTAAACTGATATAATGAGAAGGAATTAATTATCGTTGATTCCACATGTTTTTTATGTCGGTCACAACTGGTTCGACTTCATTAAGTACTCGGCCACGCCAAGATCACATTTAAGCTATCGTTAGTCCTCGAACTAACTGAGTGCAACACAAAGGTGAAGAAAAACTGAGTGCAACATGAAGGTGAAGAAAAACTTCCAACACAGGTCTTACAATTTGCTGGATGACGGATGTGTCAAGCGGCAACGCGAGAACGACCTCAGCAAATATCACAAGTAGTTAGAACTAAATTACTCACCTATTCTGCTCACACAGGCATCTTTTCACCCCGGCAATTACCACACTTAGTGCACGAGTGTCAAAACCCGAGGAAACTCCCCCAATAATATTTGAGCTTTCTCCGCTTGGAGCGTTGACGTCAGGAACATTGTCACTAAGCATTATGAACTCTTTAAGAGACACTGCGCTGAATAAATTGACAGCCTGGTAGAGTGTCTTTGCAAAGCAAAAGCTGAGTACTCAAGTCCAGACAAGACGACAGTGGTCGGCTTTACGTAATACCCATTTCTAAGACTGAATAGAAAACTGCATTCTCGACACTTCACAATCAATAAAAAGCCTTTTCAAATATATCTACCATTAATTTTTGTCCCAAAAATGCATAGTAATAAAACGTATTATAAAAATAACATTAATGACATATAAAGTTTTCATAGTAACTGAATCTCCAAAAATAACACTAGAGGGAAAAAGTTTCAATGAAGCAAGATCGCGGATAATATCATGAAAGGACTGATAATGTTGCGCTTGGTAATTATTTTTGGCGTCCTCTCTCTCTCTCTCCCTCTCTCTCTCTCTCTCTCTCTCTCTCTCTCTTTCTCTGCCCATGTCTCTCTCTGTCGCTCTCTGATATACATATATACACATACATACACACATGCGCTAATGTGTTTCAGGATATTAAGAGAATTCTTCATAAGCAAAATATTTCTACTTGGGGAATGGCAACAGCTCACCAACATATCAGCTTCTTTCAGCGATTTTTTCTTCAAGGTCACCAGTAAAACACTAGCTGTCGGCATGCCTCTTCCTTCACCACTGTTTCACACCAAGATTATTCCGCCAGACATGCTTCCATTACTCTACTACACTAGAGTGTACAGTGCCTAAAAAATAGTTTTACTCAAAAATTTGCAGAGAGGGAAAACTTGGAAATAAAGAAGAGAGATTTTCAATACACTAAGCATACATTTGTAAAGAGCCCAGATCAAGAAACATTAAAACAGGAATTCGTAAAAATCAGGAAACTGTAACTTTCATTTCAAATAAAAACAATTTTCATTAAAACTATCTGCGTTTACACAGACATTAATGAAAATATTTTCTATAGACATGCTCCGACAAAATATTTTTAACTGATTAATTTTTGATTCGTTCAAATTTCAAAAAGATGTCTTAACACGAAGTTTGTCTCCTGCTAGATGGTATGTTGCAATTTCTTTGTTATCCAATACTTGGTTCACCTGGTGCGGCAAGGGTTTAAATTCTAATCATTATGATTTCAAATTTAATCTGAAAATTTAAAACTTAAATACGAAAAAATAGAACAATATGACAATTACTTTAGAGAGTAACTCTAACGTATTAATTTTCTTCAATTTTGAGATCGGTACGGAAATATGTATAAATTTAATATTCCTGTAGTTTATTTTTTTTTTCATTTCTGAGAAGTAATGTTTATTCAGTCATGCAGAAAATAATTGTACGACTCTTGAAACGTCTAACGCCTTTGACAGCTTTGACTTCAGCGCTGATGAGGGTGAAATGAGATGAAGACGGAAAAGCGGCGGAACGCAAGAGCGGGGGGAAACGGCAGGATCCCGAGAAAACGCACCAAGCAAAGGAAACGTCATCCACGAAATCAGAGTGTGACACACACACACAATGATTAGAAATATCCACAGAATGTTTGCAAGAATATCACTGTACTATGCAACGACTACCGTTAGTGCATAATTTTGTTTGATTTTGCTTAACGAAAGCAGTTTCTTATTAATCTACTGTGAATGGTTTCAGTTTCTCAAATTGTCGAGTCTGTTTCCTAAAATAGTTGATGGGGGTTTAAAAAAAACCAATTAAAAGGCTGCCGTTAAGATGCCTTAACTAAAACCAACGAGTTCCAGTCAGCAACACTAGATACAAAGTTACTTTTCTGCAGTCCAACTGCAGTGTTTGTTCCTGTTTTACGGGCTGTCTCTGCAGTCTAGAAGTCGAGGGGTACTTTTCTCAGAGTGGTATTTATATCCTGGATTTCTAAGCACCGCCAGCTAACCAACTTCCCAGAGGCAGTGAGATTCAATGCTCTGTCACTACCTACAGAAGAAAAGTCGGGCAAAAGTTTGGAGGTGGCTATTTGTCTCGTAGTCGTTGAGGTCTTGGAGGTTGCATCAATACCGCGGACATTAGGTTGTTCCGATCAGTTTTTCTTTATTTTCTCACGTTAAGGGAGAAAGATATTGATCATCCTGTAGTGAAAGTTTTTCAGGCAAAGTATTCAACATTCATTACTAAAATCTTTCTCTGACAAGGAAAAGTATGCGCCTCATTAGAGTGCCTAAATGTAATGTACATAAATGGAGAGTCGTTATTTATTTACCGTGTGGTAACAAGAGTTACATTTTAAAAAAGAATGTCAAACGGAAGTGCATTTTGCAATGTTCTCACGAATATTAGACATTTAAGAAAATAATAAGTAACATAGCTAATGGCTACTCGAGTTTTCCAGTGAGTCAGTATCACAATTTAGCTCGGTGGCACTGCAACGGCAGAGGACACAAAATTGGCTTCCCACCCAAAAAGTCGAAGATTCACTTGTTCAAAAAAAGTTAACGTTTCTAAACGGACTAAACCTAAGAATTATATTTTTCTCTGAGAGTCCGTTATATTCTAAGGTGACAAAGAGTGACGAGACATTCGTAGTTTAGTATTAACATTTGACGTGTCTACACTGTGATGAATTTATGTAGATTTACGGAAACTTTTACGGAGATGTAGAGTTCATTTACAAAAAGGCACTCCGTAATGACAAATAACGTATATGAGCTCCGTAAATATAAAATACAAAAGTTCTTCGTATTCTAATGGCTTCGATTTTGACACATGAACAATGCAGATGATACCTGACGCATATAAAATCCCATCTTCACAACACTACTTCGTATATAATAGTGGTAGGTGAGTGACGAACCACTCATGGAGTGCCAATTCGTTGATTATTATTCAGATTCCACTACAGGACAAAACCTTCAGTATACACAGTGAAACACGCATATATCGAAAATGAAACTAATTTTTCGTAACCTCGTTTTATAAACCGCAAAAACAGCAAGCGCTCTAACACGACTTGAAGCAAAGACAGGCGCGTTCGTCACTTTCATGTAAAGTCTATATTTACCAAATACCTACTTCGTGTAAATGTGTGGTAGGTGAGTAGTTCGAGTTACTGATCGTTAACTTTTCGATTCGTGTTCAAATTCCACTACAGGTCAAAATATTTAAACCCTTTTAATTTCTCTGTCGTACACATTGAAATACATTACGAAAATAATTTTTTTCTTTACCCCTGTCTGTAAACCTGAAATTAAAAAAAAAAAATCGCTCTAACATGACTAGAAACTAAGAGTGTACATGAATGATTCTTCAAAAATCATATATTTACAAAATTAGTTTATGAAGGTTGTGACGTCACATACCACTACTAGAATTAACAGAAAGGAGACATACGCAAACAGGAATGTCCTCTTCAGCCAAGTGCCCAAGTCACTTACCCTTCTCGTGCCCTACACAGTTGCAGCTGCTATACTGTTCGAAGTATTTCACTTGTCCGTGTCTTGCAGTTTGGCTCCCGCGTGTTAAATATGGCAGTCCGGAGGAGCGTAGGTGGACTGAATATAATCAATGTTTGAATGAAGAATTGTATCCGGATTCACAAGATTCACACATCGTCATGAAGGGAACAATGGCTATCACACGGGAAGTGCTCAAGGGAACATTGCAGAATACCGAATAACGCCAATACGAAGATGGTAATAGTAATAATAATAATAATGCACACGGGTTGGGCCAAGGGTTGTGACAATACCCACCGACTAACGGGTAGTCGAGACGGCGCTCATTAGGTGCCCGTCGTCCTTGAAGAGTGACGTGAAATGGAACCCTACAATGGAGGGCAGCGGAACAGAAGGAAGGGGCAGACGGGAGTACCCCGAGAAAACCCACCGAACACCGGCAACGTGCACCTCGTTGTCTACATGAGAAAATACTTGTGTGGCTCCGACGAGAATCGAATGCAGATAGCATTGTGCGAGGCCGGTGCTCTAGGCATCACCAAGGTGCCGAGGAAGAGAGAGAGAAAGAGAGAGAGAGAGAGAGGAGGAAGAGAGACAGAGAAAGAGACAAACGGAGTTCTTCATGTCTTGCATGACAAACCAACGATTGCCAGTACTGCGAAGTCTCGCAATCGAAGATACCTGAATATCGACGAATTTCACTGAACCAGGATACATCATTAGTTGGCCTCGCAAATTATGGTAATCTGAATTCCGATACGCTCATTATCTGTAAAGCAGGCACTTTCGAACAAATTTAAGTAAAGCATACCAAAATATAATAATATAATGGCAGTAACTGACTCACCAAATACGCTAGTTAGTGAGAAACCTCCACCAGATTCACTCACCTGCAACAAAGAAAAGACGACAATCAGCACAGAATTCAGTCACAGAATAAATAATAATTTTAGATTCTACGTCACCAAAGCACATAACAGAACAAACATTTTTTACATGACATAACAATTTTAATAATAACACAATGCAAGCCACTTTGTCGAGGAAACAATTATATCACTAGTACGACACAAAAACTGTCAAGGGCTCCTTCGAGTCTCAGGCTAGATTCCACAGACCTCTCGTATACCATGAACCTTCGTCAATTCTTCATTCTTCCCCATACACTAAAGATGAGCTAGCCCGATTTTCGTTTCTGCGCATGTACCTAACCTACTTCACAACAATGCAGCTGTCAAAATCACATTGTCATCAGAGATAAATGTTTGGTATCTTAATTTTGAAAAGACAAACACTTCTATTTAAATAAATTGGCCAACTTTAAAACATTTGGATTTAACTGTTTTAAAAATCGGTTAGACGGAGTGATCAAACATCTCCAAGAACTTGTTAATGTAAACTCCGCAGTGGCCTAACCACAAATCCCAACCACGCCGCATATGACAGTCGCATTGGCAGAAAGGCAGTAGAATGCTGAGCCATGGAGATTGGATCTGCGAACCTCAATGTTACAAGCCGTTCAAAGCTATCCACTCTCCGAGAAATGAATGCACACCAGTTCAGAGCACTGCGCGTAGCGGCGATGGCGCTCTTGTAAAGCGTTCCAGTGTAACCCTTATAGCTCCCGCGCTTCTCAGAAGAAAAAAAACGACGCAAGCAAGCGGGGCCCTTAACCGCCGCACTAACTATTTCATTTTTGGGATTAAATTGAAGCAGGTCTAGGTAAGTGTGCGCATATGTCCCAAGGCCTGCGTAGCCAGACCACAGGGTTATACTCTGGTTTACACCCCGACACACGCACACAACGCGTGTCCGACACGACCATGTGGCACTTTTCCCACCCACGCTTGCAGGAAAGAGAATTACGAGAGTTCCTGCAGGAAGATCCCCGACAGGAAGGGTGCAGTAAACACGTCGACCCCTTTCTCAGTCGCGCACTTCGCGCCACACTAGCTGATACACACTCGCCCGTGCAAGAACAATGGAGATTTATTGCACGTGCGAACGTACGGCAACCGGCCGAGGCATGTCTGCATGCTTTCTAACTTACTTCGCAGCACGGCGAAGATCCAGCGACCAGCTTTAAGGCATTTCCACACAGTCAAATTTCTCTTCAAATTACCTTCAATTTTTATCGAATCCAGTTCGTTGAATGCTATGTAACAACATAGAAACGCCACAATCACGCCTATTTTCTCTTTCGATTTCTTGAATGTCTCGTTTTCCTTCAAGCGAAGTGGATATATTTTGGCGGCTCTTAACAACGAGATCTTGAGAGCCGATGAGGGTGATCGAGATGAGTATGGAGCAGCGCCGGAATGAAGGGGTGGGGGAAACGGGAGATCCCTGAGAAAAACCACGGACCAAGGGCAACGTCCGGCACTATTTCCACATGCGAAAATCCGGAGTGACCCGGTAAGACGCGTTGTTACGGGTTTTACTAACTTAACAGCTCACTTCTACCAACACTACAGCAACGGAATGTCAATGTGGAATCAATGTTGAAGAAATTACTCCTCAGTGAATCAGTTTTGAAGTTAGCTGTTTCAAACGGAACAAAATAATAATATTCAACGCAACATTCTCGGAGAATACTACCACGTTAAGAAATTTTCAAAAAATGTTATTCGTGCAAAAAATATTGTAAAATGTAAATTTTACCGTTAAGGGAGGTTAGGAGGAGGCGACCACGCAATCGCCCTATCGCCCTATCTAAATTCGTTGTTTCCTCCGCAGATTAACCTTTCACAAATGCTCAACAATTGCGACGTTAATCTGACAGCCACGAGGGGAAAAAAAAAAAAAAAAAAAAAAAAAACATTACGTTGTGAAAGCAAACAGCAACATGCTGATACTAGAAAGAAAAATTACATTTGAACCAAACAGCTAGCTCTAATACAATGTGTATAATATAGGGTAAATAAGCAAATAAATATAACAAGATGTCAAATTCACAATTATAATATTTCCACAGCACACAGATAAAAACTAACTAATTTGCAGAAGCGAAAATACGCTGAAATAAAATACGCCATGAGCTGCATAAAGTAATCTGAGTAAATGCACAAAAATTATTTTTTTAATGTGTGTTATTAAATATCGTTTTATTATTTTTGATACCAGACGGTACATGAACTCCCGTAAAATTAATTTTGACAAGCACATTTAAAAATGAACTACGTTTTTTTTAAACGTCCCATGTTACCTTTTTGGATCTGGTTAATTTTTTTCTGTTTCCAGAAACAGTTAAACATTGTGATTTGACATCTGATTACGTAAAAAACTAATAGGTTTATTTCTTTTTATTTCCTGAAAATTGCAATACAAGAATTGGCAACAAGTTCAGCGGTTTTTTATATTAATACGAATAATAATATAACTATTACTGTGCAGACCTCTTACTTTGTCCGATAACACTGAAAACCATTTGATAGCGTGTGTTTTGTAAAAAAAAAAAAAAAATCTCGGAATGCAATGTTATTTCTCAGGACGCAGTTATTTTTATCACACTGATACTGTACTAGCGTGTAAAACCAAAATTACAGAGTAAAAGCGTGACTCGTGTGCATAATTGTACAAACTAGGATGCACCAGAATTTTAATTAGGAAATTAAAGTAAATTCTAATTGCAAATATCCAAAAGCAGAACTTTCTGGAACGCAAGCAATTACCATCGTCATTGGAACGTGATAGGGTGCGCAAGAAAGTCAGTGATCGACATACAGTAAATGTTCACGGAATTTTCTGACTAAGCATTACTTATTTTGTAGAAGCACTACAATAAAATTAATGCTCCTAAATAATTCGAACATTCCAAACTCATCGATATAAAGTGAGACGACTTTGTCGTTTATATAGTTAGTTTGAAAATAATAGGTTTTCTGAACCTAAATATGACATCTCTGTTGTTAAATTTAAGTTAAAAATGATAAGGCTATTAGTCTACAAATAAATGGAAAGCGAATGATATTGTTACATTATACAAGTAGTGGAATAGAGTAAAAAGTAAGAAATATTACCGTTCAATTAAAGGTAATACATTTCACAAGCTCCGAACACGCAACATATTTACCTTTATATTAAATACATAGTCACGCTTAGGTAGATTGGGCGAAGTTACACGTTGCTGACACAGACGAAATGCGAATTTGCAGTTCGTGTGTAATAGTAAGGACTGCAATCGAAATGCTTCGATGGTTTATTTTAATTATTGCCAAATAGCTGTCGTTTACATAAAAAAAAAAAAAAGATAATACATTGTGCGGGTTTAATATTTCGATAGTCAATAACTCAAATCTGTAGCTAATAGTGACAAGAAATAATTCTAACCAATATTATAGTCGCTCAGTTGAGACAAGCAAGCCGCCAACAAGCAATAAGCTTCCTGACGGAGTGAGCGGGAGAAAAAAAAAGGGAGGGGGGGGGGGGGCAAATAGCCAGCTAGCAGAAATACTTTGATTGGCTAGTATTTAGGGTTTTGGTTTTTATGCACTGACAACAAATATTTCATAAAACGTGAAAAAAAAAGCACGCAGATCTCACAAAAAGTTCACCAACATATAGACGAAGGCCGGGGATTGAACCAGGTTCGCCTTGGTGGGAGGCAAGCAGGCTAACCACTAGGCCACCGCGGCCCCAGGCGGCGATAGAAAACAGCACAGTGAAGCACCGCGTGTGTTCCGTTTCTCATAGAATTTCAAGCGGCGGCTGAAGGGTTTCAATGCAGCAATGTGTTCAGAAACTATATATATACAGCACTGTCGCTATAGTTTAAAAGACAGTTTTACATAAGAATAAGTATCGCTACACAGAGCAGTTCTTCCTGACTTTGACACTTCTCAACCATCACATTTGTCTTTCAATAACCAAATTACGAATAAGCAACGAAATATCGACTCGTTTCTGTCATGCAAAGTGATTTATGTTGCAATATTCCATAATTTAAAAAAAATTTTAATAGACACAACTTCTTACTGTGAGACTCAAATGACGACTAAGGTGGTCCCGTAATTGGAAGTCTTGAACTCTACTTTCTTTGTAAAGAAGTTTTTACTGGTTCCGAATCTTCCGAGACGTGTAACACAAACGTGGCCTAATTGCAAAAGTAACACACACACTCCCGTTATGATACTGATTCTTGTGCCGATCTCAGGACAGCATCCGTTTCACAGCTAGTCGGGGTATTTGCTTTCATGAACAGCTAATGTCTATTACGGCACACTTCATTTATGGAAAACAATAGTTCCACACACACACACACGAAATCTGATTCGGCTATTACAACACAGTGAAGGCAGAACAACGGATACACAATGACTATACGCATTTTTCTTTTCCCGAACACGTCTGTACGATTAAGTTTTTCTTAAGAGGCCTATGTAGCTCTACGTGCTCAAGGTCAAGAAGCGAGGGAGCGATACGGGCGACACTAACCCGCACACCTAGTTCCTCATCGCTCCTACGCGCAAGACGTGCAGTTTTTCTGTCCCAACGCTTTACTGTGTACACTAGATCTGTAACTGTGGGGTTTTATTACACGCGATGAAAGTACACAGATCAAACCACCTGCATACTTTTCTCTTAGGTACCGCTTAAAAAAAACTTCTAAGGCAAGCTTTAAAAAAGGCGATATTTGACCACTTTCACGATTTCTTTTCTCGATTAATACACTTAATACGATAAAAGTAAAAATATAGCGATATAGACAATAGTTTTTTTATTTATCCGTTCTGGCAAAAATTCGTATTTCGAGAACATTTATTTACCGAGATACGCGTAAACCCGCAAACGACTCCACAGGAAACGTTTCAGTACACAGTACCCTTAAAGTTGTATTAATTTCATTTTTGAGTGCAATTCGCACCTTATTGCCCCCCCCCCCCCGGCCCGGACCGACAGGAGAGTTTTCCCCACTCCGATACAATTACACGTCGAAGTTATACGACATATTTTACGCGCCTTGCTTCAATTACACCGGTCTACTTCTCATCGTTCGCGAGTACATTACTCCTCAAGGACAGACGCGTCAAACCGCCGTAGTTTTGTACGATGGCGTTGGTGAAACTGAATAACTCTCAGATTTAATTTGGACATTCTTCATCACCTAATGCCCGGTTGCACCAACTGCTTCCCCGATCCGAGATCGAATGATCCTAGTTCCGAACCAAAATCCAGTTTGATCTTTGTTCCAATGTAAAAGTGTTGCACCAACAAAATTTCATGATTCTGGATCTCCGATTCGTCAATCTTGGTTCCAAAATGAGAGATCGATATTAGTTATGAGACAAATTTTGCTATTGGTTCGTAATATATGACGTCATGGAAGTAAAGGTATTTTTCACTATAGATAGCACTGGATGTGCGATGTTTTATCTGTTTTAAATTTATTATTTTTGTACGAATTTTACTTAATAATATTCAAGTGCGTATAATGTTGTTATAATTTCCCACGAAAACAATCGAATGCAATTCTATCTGTTGGCGTATTTTCAAACTACAATTGCCAACGATGGCTCCTGATCTCAGATCGAGATTTCGTCGGTTCAAACTTAACTTCATCTCGATCTCCAGTCCAGCTCTGAACTCGAATGGTGCAACAGTTTTCTGTGTCGATCTTAGATACGATCTCGGATCGAGTTCCGAACCACGATGGTGCAACCGGGCATAAGACTGTGTGTTACGAGGCGATAGCACCCGTACTGTGGATTCGAGTCCAACCAGGTGCCCTTGAAGCGTGGTTTTTCCAGTGTCTTTTCAAACAAATTCCAGGTCAATGCTGGATCTGTTCATTATGAACCTCTTCCTATTTCTCACCCATGGCATTTAAATACTTATTAGCCTGAATGGCTCCAAGGAAGTTAAGACTAATTAAATCACTGCTCATTTCCAAGGTTGACTGAATACAAAAGGATGATTATCACCATGAAATCAAAATTCTTGTTACTTTGGTTTTAAGACAATAATCTTAGGAAGCCTATGAGGGCGAAGCTCCCACCTTAAATTAAAGTATTATAACAATATTTAACTTAAAGAATATCATGTATACGCTGTTCACGGTAAAGCGAGCATTTTTTAAGGCCCTTCAAAAATTTTTCTTTCGCCTAATTTCTATCTTTCGGCTGTTTTTTTAATATTAATATTGCAATGTGACCAATAAAAACATGGTATAAATTTCAGCACTCTCGGAAGTTAACGTCTGAGGCTGCAATAACATATATTTATTACTGGTTAATGCTAGTTGGGAAGCCTTCAAAAGTGTTCACTTATCCATGAATAGCTTATACGTATGTACGGGCGTGTAGGTGCGCACGAGTGAATATTTGTGTTAATATTAACTCTTGTTGCTGCCTCCCCCACCCCTGACGCTTTTCAGCCTCTAAACGAATTTGAAATTCCTATTAAGAACAACATCCCTCTCTTATGTGGGGAAAAAATTCTTGATACACGCCCTTGCTTGTTTCCTTTCATCATGTATTTTTTTTTTGCGTGCATATTTCCGTGCAGCTTCGGATGCAGTCGACGTAGTCAGTGAATAACGTCCAATCACAGAACATTTAAGAGAACCGAAGTGAAACGGCCTACTCCACTGCAAACTTCAACCGCACACGCCAGCACAATGACCTCCCATCCAGCATGTTGGTGCAACTCAGTTCGCCAATTATTGCATGGAGCCATACTTGTTATGCGGCATCCGAAACCAATATGGAATATTTTCGTAGCTAAGGACAGAGATAGTTTTCAAATGTTGATTTCAAAATGTACTCATTTTACCGTGAACAGCCTATAGCTCGTATAGTCTATTCACGGTAAAATGAAAACTTTTGAAAGCCCTGCTTAAGATCTACTTGTATACACGTTATGTATCCTTCCGCCTTATGTAAAATTAACATTACCATAGGCCTATAACTTTATTCTTGCGTCGGTCAAATGAAATGTGGAATTATTAAGAAAGTGAATACTTTACAAATCTGATCATTTTTACACTTCAATTGCATTAAAAAAAAAAAAACAAAGCGAAAGAAATAATTTTAAGTTATCACACATGGTTACCTAACACTTTTTATTCGACGTTAAGATATGGAACTACTTCCTATCCATCGCTACCAACTTTACTGGGCGAATGTCACTCAGTGCGCCCGTTAAAATATATGCATGCAGGGGCAGTGGTTATTTTCTAAGGTTGAGTTCAAAGTGCCTCAGTTGGCCGTGAACAGTCTATCACTCGTAATAGCCAATCAGACACGACACCCGTCCCACAGCCTTGCACAGCCAATCAGTTAGTGGCTATGCCCGTATGAAAGGAACCACCTTGTCATTTAGTATCCGTGTGTTCAATCCTTTCGTACCGACTTTAATTTACGGTTGCCGGTAGTGCAAACTAGAAATAGAATGACGAGAGCTTGTACTTCAGTCGACACAACACTTGTTTCGTTACCACATATAGGCTTTGTGTTCGGCTAAAATATGACCCAATCACAACGTAGACCAGTAACATCACTTGCAAAGTTCATTAGCCACTAAGTTTCACAGTGTACTGCACAGACAATAATTTTTAGTCCTTCACAGTATCTTCCCAATTTTCTAATTGATCGTTTTAAAACTCACCCCATGTGCGTGTTTGGTTGTATGTTAACTATGTCTTTTACATTACGTTTTATACGCCTGTTAAATTAAAATCTTATTTTTGGCTAAAATTGAATTTTTTCTTATAGTTTGCCTATAAATTTTAAGATTTAAGTTGTCTTTAGTAAGAATAAAAACAGGGCGAAATTAAGTGTGATGGTAGTGCCTAAGAAATAGTTCCTGTGAAAAATGTTATTACACTAAGTGAGAATAATCATCATGGCGCCTTGTCCCTTGGGGGGGGGGGAGGGGGTAATTTTTTTACACTTGGTTCAGATATGTTTGCATGAGGCGGAGGAATACCCTGGAAGTAGAACTTCAGCAGGGGTTCAGTAAAGTTGAAAGTAACCACGAATAGCCCATACGCATTGCGACGATTGCAACACCAGCCACGACGTGGGCTAAGGAGAAAAGCGGTCGGCGGTAGCCTGCTGAGGAGGCTGGGCCAGCACGGGCGACATCGGCAACAAACCTGCAAGCTGGATCGTATTACTTAGGCGTGGCTGACGCCGAAAGATGGCCATCGGCTGACAATCAAACTCCGCCCACGCCAAGGCTATCGCGAATAGGAATGAGTTGCAACATACTATATGTTATTCACGGTAAAATGAGCACTTTTGAAAGGTGTGTTTAAGATCTACTTGTACGCACTCTGCGTATTCTTCCGCCTTATGTAAAATTAACAATGCCGTGGCCCTAATCACTTTATTCATGCGTCGGTCAAGTAAAACTGTGAAATTATTAGAAAAGTAAGTATTTTTCAAATCTACTTATTTTTGCACTTGCATGCATTAAAAAAACAGAAAGCAAAATAAATAATAAATAATTAAAATTAAAAAGAAATGGTTACCTAACACTTTTTATTCTACGTAAAGATAATCGTTACTAACTTTACTGGGCGCTTGTCACTCGGGGCGCACGTTAAAATATACTTTTGAAATCAAACTTAGAAAAAGTCACAGCCCCAGAGACACTTTCTAAAGTTGATTTGAAAAGTGCTCACTTTATTGCGAACAGCCTTTAACAGAAGGGAGTCGAAAAGAGAGTTCGGGGAATCCGAACCAGGAGAGAGGGTCTTCGTGGGGCTTCAATGACGCGACGTGGACACAAGACGACATGGCGCCGACCTCCGACTCTTCACAGGCGAGTTTCTTCAGGCGAAAGAGAGCAATTATAGGGTATTTTCGGCAAAGTGAGCACTTTTTAAGGCCCTGCTAAAATTCTCCATCGAGCCAATTTTTATATTTCCGCCTCTTTTAAATATAAACAATGCAACGTGACTAATACACACAGTGTGCACATTTCACCACTCTCGAAAGTTAACGTCTGAGCCTACAATAAAACATATTTATTAGTGGTTAATGCATGTTAGGATGGCCTTAAAAAGTGCTCACTTTATCCTGAATGGCCTGTATTACCTAGTCCTTCCCTAACCTGTTCCAGAGGACTTGTAACAGTATTACTTAGCGATTAAAAAGTATTGGTAGCACTAATAATTCTTTTAAGCACCCTTTCCTTCTAGTCTTTCTTTAAGTTGGGGTGTCGCCTTAAGTGGCATCCACAACACTATGGTGCGTCTCGCTATTAGAATGCAGTGGATAGCTCACCGTTATATTTATACACTACTATAAAAAGTGGCAGTTTCTGTTACGTATTTCCGTGTGGATGTACTTCTTTCTTCCACACAAGGTAACATCTCGACTGCTGGTATTGTCTATTCGCGGGTTCTTCACACTTTTTGAATCAAACCTTTGGATAAACACACTCGGTATGGCGTGTGTGGTTATTTCCTAAATATTCCACATATTACTAGAGTTTTATACTTGTGTTAACATAAAATTACCTTATTTAGGTTAAATTTAACTTTTACTTACATTTGATCAATAAATTTTAATTTTTTTAATTTATCAGTAATACAAATAAAGACGTTGACAAAATAGGTGTGTTGGCAATGCCTAGTAAGAAATAGTTCTTATGCAAAATATTATTACACTGAGTGCGCACGAATGCGGTGCGCTGGTCCTATAATTTAACTTTTGAAACTTTGTTTATATGAGGCGGAGGAATACATTGGAAGTAGAACTTTAGCAGGTCTTCAGAAAAATTGGAAACAACCTTGAATGGAGTACAGTGAGTAGTCATCTGGCAACAGAGCGAGCCATAGGTATACTCTTTCCTGCAACCTAAGAGTGATGAGTACTGTGTACGTGTGAAGTGAATATAGTTTTGCTTACACTGGCCCGAAGGAACTAATCAACTCATCTATGGCCCAACGAAACTCTCGAATGTTGCGCAAATAACGTGCCCGAGACAGACAACTTTTTCCCAGCGCGCAGCCTTAGCGGAACGAAGGTCGACGACAACCCACGAAGCTCAACGCACGCGCGTGAAAGCTGGCCAATCAGATTGGCGCGCATTGGAGCTACAGTTCACTCGCGGTTACTTCCAACTTCTGTGAAGGCGGGTTCAGTTCTATTCCCTCCGCCTCGTGCAAACAAAGCTTAACCGGCTCTAGGAAATTACACCAAGGGACAACGCACCGCGAGCATGCGGACTCACTATAACAATATATCACACAAAAACTATTTCCTACAAGGTATTACCTACACACCTATTTCATTACGTATTTTATTCATATTAATTATTAACTGTGATTGTAAAGGGCTTTTTAACGTCCCCCGGTTTTACGCTTGGAAACTTAGTAGGGGCGGCTTACAGACTAATTTATAACCTAATTTAAATTAACACCCATGCCTTACACGGGATTCGAACCCAGAGCCTTCCACACCCCAGTTCGGTGGCGCACCAACCGACTCCGTCGCGGGAGGTCGGCTTAGTTATAAATGAAATACTATAATTTATAGGTAGGCCTACAATATAAATACAATTTCAATTTAACCGAAATGCAGTAATTTTATGTAACCACAAGTAGATATACAACGCTTGTGGAAGGTGGCGTATTTATGAAACAACCAAACACGTTATACCTGGGGTGAATTATATACACGGGGCAGGGACAACGTACCGCCATCCTACTGTTATACATAGTTTAAATTGTGGTCAAACCGTAGCTACTTGTTAAGCTTGAGGAGATCTCATGATGGTAGAGCATGTGGGGTGAATAAATATAAGAAGCTGTAAGTTACTATATAGCTACATGATTACACATCTGGAGAGTACATAAAATACTACAAGGTCGGGGGAGCATTGTAAATTTAACTACATCCGCTACAATACTGAGAGTCACATTAGTAGACTATATTGTATGTCCCACAGGAGTTACGGCGGCCGACAGAGCAGACTTCATGTGATGTCCATCCTCGGCCGGCGTCAAAGACGCCTTTCGCCACTCTGCATTGCCCTCATATCGGCGTCGCATATCGCAACCTGCTTACCGGGGTTTGGACAATGCGAGTTCCGATTGCGGCAACCGGCTGTCCTGATTACTGCTCATGAGTGATTGTTTGTCCAGGCAGGCCGTCGAATTAAGGCGTGTTCACGCTATCGCGACGGTACGCAATCGCTTTAATAATATTTTGCATAAGGTCTACTTCTTACTAGGAATTAATAACAATCGTATTTTCTCATTCATAGTAATTACAAATTAAATGTTATAATTTATAGATGAAAGAAGTATACAACGCCTGAACTGTTAAAAAATTTCCGTATATTTACGGACTGTTTGACGGAAATGTACAGTGTATATACGGAAAGGCAATCCGTAATGACGAAAAACGAAGTTAAGTCCGTAAATACAAAATACGGAAAGGCAATCCGTAATGACGAAAAACGGAGTTAAGTCCGTAAATACAAAATACGGAAAGTCTCCGTATTCCCTTTGGCTTCGAATTACGGGGATGAACAATACCGATTCTACACGAAGCTTTCTTCGCCACTGTAACAAGAAAGTTATCGTTTCTGCGGCAGTTAAATTTATCCACGCGACTATGACCTAATATTTCAAACATTAATAAATAGCATCAGGCTATGTAACATTTGGCAACACTAGAAATACACTAAATTTAATACAAACTGAATTTTTGATTTTGTCTTTTGAATACAAATGTAAAAATTATACCACAATTTTCAAGTGAAAGTTGTAGGTGAGAATTTTGTTATTGTTTATATCGTGTGTTTGAATGTGTACTGTACAATAGGTTAAGGGTAAACAACTCTGTATATTGTTTGTGACAGTACATTTATTTATTTATTAAAAAAATGGCTAGAGTCGATGGCTGGTTTTTTTTTACTCGGGTTCAAACCTCGCTTAAGTACAAAATATTTTAACTTTTTAAATATATTATTTTTATACAAGGTAGAACACCCACATAACGAAAATTAAAAATATTTTCATTATCTGTTTTTATTTTAAACGGAAACTACAGAAAACCAACTTGGAAATTAACGGAGAGGTTCCGTGAAATTTACGGAAAGTCCGTTTTTGAAAATCAATGTGTCCGCAATTTTACGGAGAGTTTACGGACACTTCTGGATAAGTTTTTACCAGCACTTTTCCGTAAAAAAAAAAAAAAAAAAAAACGTCATACCTGGGGTGATTTTTCTAAGGTATTCTTCAGAGAGTGTAAAGACACCGCGAACAGACTATAGGCGAGGGACTCGCGCATGCGACGCGTTGTAATAAACCGGGGTAGAGTACGCATGCGAACATCACGAACCACTCTCTGTTATTCGACGTTACAACTGCTTCTCCCCTAATAGCAGCACTATCAAAACCAGCGTCGGTAGCGTTTGGAGTCAGAACTATGTCTACACAAGCAGGTGTTTCCACATATTCACATAATTATTTCAACCCAATTTTGATGAAACAAGAATATATTCATGTCAGGTAAGTAGAAGTACTTTGTTAACGTACAAGGATAGGTCGGGTGAAAATGTAAATGAACACGAATTTCACGAATTCATTCGTCAGCAGCCTAAACCTTTAATTACTTACGAAACTGCTTCCTTCCCCTCGGTCGTCGCCGACTTCACTGGGCATGTGGGCGGTTAAAACACACGCAGGTAACGGCACTGACATTTTCTAAGGTTCATTTCCAAAGTACTCAGTTAGACCACAGCTAAGGCCGCCTGATTTTCTAGAAAAAATTTCAGGAATACTTGTACTCCGAAACAGGAGAGCTCAGATTCGTGATTGGACGATTTTAACTGTCACGCACTGCAGGTTTCTGCCAGCGAATTACGGACACTCGGTGTCGGAGTTAAGTAATTCTGATTGGCACCGTCTCAGGTTAGTAACTGTCTGCCAACAAAGATACGCCGCCAACAACAAAATGGAAACTGCACGTACGCCATAGAACATTGGAGCCCAGCCTTCGAGTAAATCTTCTATTCCCATACATGCATGGTAAAGTTCTTATAGTTGATCAGGAAAGAGCTAAATGAGTAGGGAAGTCCCTAACTTCGTATAGTAGCAATGCTAAACATTCCCGTATTTTCAGCCTGACACGTAGTGCTATTTCCATGTACTGTATACGTTGAAAACTTCCACTGCAGTGTAGGAAGTTTACCAGGAATTTTTTTTTTTATCGTACGTACTGGTAATGGACGAGTCTATGTTGGGGATAAATGCGCAGAAGAAAGGAAATTCGAGTCTCTCAGTCTGTGGACTGTAGACAACCGAGGGAGCAGCGATCCAATCAGATAGGCCGTGCGTAGCCGAGCTGCGTGCAGAACAGAAGGTCGGGAAGGCTCGTGCGGCGGCACGCGCCAAGACGAAAGTCGAGCGAGCGCGCGCGAAAGTGTGGCGAGATGGTGAGCCGAGATTGCATTCTCCTCCTGACATCGCGCCATTGCACGCAAGTCCGTTGCGAGAGCCCCGCCAGCTTTGCATTCGCCGCACCTGATATTTCTGTTTGTCGCGAACACCGAGCCGCTCATACCAACCATAGACGCGAGGTACACCGACTTTTCTCTTACACCCATACCCCTCAACATGGACTCGCCCATCGTGTCAATTCAACTGTCAAAGTTACGTTGTCATCTGTGGTGAACGTGTTTGTTTAAATATAAATTCCCAACAGACTACGGGGCCGCGGTGGTGTAGTGGTTAGACTACTCGCCTCTCACCTAGGCGAACCGGGCTCGATTCCCGGCGAGGTCGCTTCCAGATTTTCGCATGTGGGAATCATCCCGGACGATGGCACTGGTCGCCGGATTTCCTCGGGGATCTCCCGTTTCCCTCGCCCTTGCAGCCCGGCGCTGCTCTATTCTCACTTCATTTCACCATCATCAGCTCTCAAGACCTCGTTGTTACTATCCGCCCTAATATCTCAATCCAATCCTGGTTTTGTGCACCATTTCCCGCGCTGTTTTCAATCAAACCGAGACTGATAAATTCGTGGTTTTTAATACGCACTTGTCTATTCCATAGACTCGCTGGCTGCGCACAACCAATCTCCGTGTCCCAACACTGAACTGCTTTTCTGCCTACATGTCTAGCAAAAATGGCGTGGATTGGATTTGAGGTTAAAACACTGTTTAGTAAACAAGTGTTTTGAGATGTTTGTATACTTCCTCTAACAAATTTGGACTGCAGTCGGATAAAATTTAAATTTGTGAAATTATTTTATTGAAATGAAAGTGCTTGTATTTGAAAATTAAGATATATACAAAGAAATTCATCATCGTCGACCATGTGGCGTTTGACAGTTGTGTCCCTTTAGGGTATATCAATACTGGGTACATTCGCAGAATACGAATAAGCGCGGTATACCTCATCTTTAGGCTGTGGTCTATTCAGTTCCTAGTGCATCGCATTGATGCCAACAGCAATCACGCTATCTGAAGACGCTCGAGTATTGTGCGAGATATGGCAGTCGTTGACGTTCGCCGGTAGTACTATCACATACCTCGCCACTTCATTCGGTCACTGCACCGTTTTCATTTCACTCCCCCCCCCCCCCACTAGAATTGACGTTTAAGACCTCATCTGGCAATCGCAGCGCAATACTCTCTCACGAACCCCTTCGCCTTGCCGCACAGGTTCTCATTTTTGGTGGAATTTCTTCACATTCGGCACGTCCCGAGTTCCATACCGGCCGGGCGCCCTGGACTGTGGTTTCCACGCTTAGTTACCCAACCAACACTTCTCAGAGCGAACATTCCCGGTGACTGCAGCATTTTGCAGTTGTAAAGCGAGTTCTCAAATATACTAGGCACGCTTTTGGACGCCCCTCACAACAACTATCTGCTGCTCTTATAAATTTAATTTTTGTGCAATTAAATCCTAAATTAGACCTACATGTAGCATGAAAGACAAGGAAAAGTCTATGGCCCAGTAGCAAAAAAAAATATGCGTAATAATTACATTAAAGAATGTTCACGGCAAAGTGAGTACTTTTTAAGGCCCTACCAACCGGCATTAACTACTAATATATATATATATATATATATATATATATATATATATATATATATATATATATATATATATATATATATATATATATATTATTGTAGCCTTAGGTGTTAACTTTTGAGAGTGGTGAAATATATATATATACACTGTTTCTATTTGCTACATTGCAATATTTATATTAAAAAGCCGCAGGAAGATAGAAATTGGGTGAAAGTAACAATTTTTAAGGGCCTTAAAAAGTGCTCACTTTACCGTGAACAGACCATACAATAATTCATTATAGATAGTAAATGAATCTCGTTAAACAAAGCCAATTTGGAGAACACTTTACTCTTATTCTGGGAGCAATGTATACCCTGTCCTCTCCATTCCTTACGCCAATGACACTAGGTTAACGCCAGAAAGTACAAAAGGAAACATCGAATTAGGTTTCAAACAATACGATTGTCGCAGCTTACGTCAAACGTCTCGTGACACTCTTAACAGTAACACACTTGAAACTAAAACAAGAAACTGGCAATAAAATTGTGAAATTTCTATAGCCCGCTGATTTCGGCGAGACTCGTGGGTTACAACATTCCGAGGGAGTTTCAAAACTCTGAAGCTTGTACACATGTACAAACATTCAAGACAAGCTAGACGCGAGCTGCCTGTATCCATTAGTGCAAGAGCACTAGTTTTAGTTGGCGTTTGTATCTCCACTTGGCGTAGTTCTATTGGTCTACACTACACCAGCTACGCTAAATGCACCCACGCCATCTTGTAATTTCGGTACAAGCTTACCATATCGATATCGATGCGATGCATCACTTCCGCGAGGTACTAAAAATCTACACTGAAAATAATACTTTCCGGCGACTACAAAAAAATTTTCTGCTGGTATTCGCCCTACCAAACTATTTTACCGTGAACACGACATCTGTGTACGCACCACAAAATTAATGTTTAGGGACCACAAAACTTTAGTGGTGATATCTAAAAAAAAATTTTCGTGTTCACCACAATGCAAAATTTCTTTAAGTGACGGAAGAATACACAATGAGCCGAAAGTATACATTAAGCAGGGCTTTGGAAAGTGCAAAATGAATGGCCAACATCCCACGAGACGTGGAACAGCCACAGCCAAAACTGGAGTAAACAAGGAGGACATGCAAATAACCAGCAGCAACGAGAAGTGCTTGGTTTAAGTATTTTCCGATATGCCGCTTACGAAGCCCAGCGGTGATTGGCCACGCACAGTCTCGCCACGTGACACCTGCAATACACGCAAGGAACGTATTAGAATGCTAGTAGAAGGGCCACAGCCAAACGACCTGCGGATTTCACACTAATTTCAGCGCGTGTTGGCATTTCTATTTAAGTATAAATTATGCCCAGAGTTGTGTCAGTCTGATTGAAAGTTTTTAATATCCTATATGCGCAGTCAACCTGGTATGCGAATTTACCCCAATATTGAGCAAATTAATGGGCGAAAAGTACGTTTTATATTTTCTCTAACATGGCACATCATCAATAAATAAAGAAAAAAATAAAATTAAAAAAAAAAAGAACAGCATGAGACGGAGCAAAATCAGTATACCCTACACGAGCTATCGAACTTAACGGAGAACATATTTCTTCCCACCCCCTTTTTTTCAACCCTCCCAAAGAAAAAAAATATCAGATTAAATTTAAACAATAAACGTTCGTCACTTTTTCGTTCATTGCATATTACCACGCTGAATACGCCATGCTAAACTGGGAACATATAATTGGGTTATTTTGCAGCTCTCAGCTGAGGTCAGAATACGGGTGAATCATGAATTAACTTTTTTACAGTTCTCTACCGCCAGGCAATCAGATTCTTTGCGAGGAAGAGATCATCACTCTTTTAATTTTTTTTAACAGATAAGGGTTTAGAAAATTACTTTTAACTCGGCACTAAAACGACTGTTCGCCTTCCCCCCTCCCCTAAGGCGAACCGGGTTCAATCCCCGGCTGGGTCACTCCGAATTTTCGCAAGTGGGAATCGTGTCGGACCATGCCACTGGTCGGCGAATTTTCTCTGGGATCTCCCGTTTCCCCCGTTGCTCCATACTCACCTCACTTCACCCTCACCGTCGCTCACGAACCCGATGTTAATAACCGCCTAAATCTCTTCACTCGCTTCACGCAATATGAAAACGAGTCTCTTATATAACGCAAAACAATTAGTGATGTTTACATAAATTCCTATTGTGGCCGCCATGAGAGTCCAATAGCTTTCAGACAAGTGAATTTATAACGTCTCCATGAGTTTGGGAATTTAACCGATGAAGTATATCGACCAAGATACCGACTTACAAACTTCTAGCCATTACTAACACACTCAAATATTTTTTACACAAATAAATAATAATTTACACAGGTTGAATTGAAAATAACGCACGCTTAATTCAACGTTACCAAATTTAGCGTTGAGCTGTGCAGAAAGGTGTGAGATTATTCTAGGTTTGGCGGGAACAACTCACGCGGTAGTGGGAAATATCAGGATAAGTTGGACACTGAGGCAGCTTACTGAGTGTAGGCTACGTTTGTCTACGGGCATCTTGCACACCGCGGCAGGCTCGACAGGAAATATTATACTGCTTTAGTCACAATCCGATGTTTTCTAGTGAATGCGTCGCACTTTCACCAACATACGAGCTCGAACACCAGACACAGCACAGCGCTTAAATACCTGATGTACGGTAGAAGGCACAGAAGAATCAAGCACGCGTTAATGCGGGAAAGGACTTCTATATACGCACAAACATGGAAGAGAGGAATCACACCAACTAACGAATCTTCCTGGGCAAGCACATTGAGACGTGAATACGCATCATTCGCCTTGGAAAGAAAACAAAATTACTAGAAGAGCCAGAAAACACTCACAAAAGAACTGATAAGTATGCTCAAAAACAAATTAAGAAAGAAATCTTTCGCAATACATCACCATAACGTTTACAAAGAAACTTGTTATGTCCCGTGGCTCTGTATTAAATACAGTGCTGACGTAAAACATAAGATTCGCAATTTCGAGTACAGTTGACCTTATGGATTCGAATAACGTGAGAGCTGTCGTCTTGCGTTCTACGTCTAAATCAATAAGAAATGCTCCTTTATAGATACTGTAAAAATGTATTTCAAGGAAGTATTGGTACCACTTGTAAATACATTTTTTTTTTAAATGTATTTTGCGCTAAACACAGCTCTTTAACTACGGTATTAAGGAATGGATGACCGCCGTGTAGTTATGATATAATTTCGCTGTTCTAGGATTACCAAATAATGCAAGTAAATCTGGGACAAAACATGGAATAAATTGCATAGCGAACACTGGGGAAAAATATTTTGTGGCAGCCACAAAATTATTTTGTTGGTATTCACCATGCCAAAATTTTTGTGGTGTACGTAAAAAAATTCGTGGCAGCTACAAAATTTTTTATGTACACCACTAAAAATTTGGCAGGGTGAATACCAACAAAATATTTTTGTGGCCGCCACAAAATATTTTTTTCAGTGTAAAGGCTCAAAAATGGTTGTACGCGCGTGGGCCCCGGGAAGGGGTAATTACCTTGTTGAGACTGACAGCTACTAGTATGGAACATAATGCTATAATTTTCGTTAAACTTCCACTCCGATTCCCCTGCCCATATATTTCGGCGCTGCTCCATATCCACCTCGATGTATCCTAACCAGCTCTCAGAGATCTCTTTGTTAAGAACCGCTTAAATATTTCCGCATGGTGTGATGGCATGTACAGATTCGTCTCAAGTGTTGCAACATTTCTGGCATTGTCTGCTTCCACGGTTCGACGGCGAATGGGAGGCCACAGTGGTGGAGCGGATAGCCTACCAGCCTCTCACCTATGCGAACCGGGTTCGATTACAGGCGGGAACGCTCCCGGATTTTCGCATGTGGAAATCGTGCCGGACGATACCGCTGGTCGGCGGGTTTTCTCGGGGATCCCCCCCCCCGGCCCTTCATTAGATTTGCTGATCTATACGCACCTCGATCACCCTCATCGGCTCTCACCGAAAGTAAACGTGAAGAGTGAAGTGAAGAGATTTGGGTGGCTCTTAACAGCGAGGTCTTAAGAGCCGATGAGGGTGATTGAAGTGAACATGGAGCGGCGCCGGAATGAAGGGGTGGGAGAAACGGGAGAACCCCGAGAAAAAACCCACCGACAAACGGCATCATCCGGCACGATTCCCACTTACGAAAATTCGGTGACCAAGGCGAACCGGGTATTGAACCCGGTTCGCCTTGGGGGGGGGGGGGGGGTTTCTCATTCCGACAGCTCGGACAACAAGGCGAGCGCACAAAGCCGGCTGGCTCCACGTGGACAGTGTGTGGGCTCGCCGCATGCAGTCACGCGAACACAGCGCCCGCGCAGCCCGCACAAAGTCCGGTTGCGCCAACCGCCGTCGCCTCACACACTGGTCCACCATCAAGCGAACACTTTTGAAATTAACCTTTGAAAAATTCCACTGCGCCTAAAGGCTGTTCACGGTAACGTGAGCACTTTAGAAATGTACCTTAGAAAAAAGTCACTGCCCCTGCATGCATGTGTTTTAACGAGCGCACCGAGTGTCATTCGCCCAGTAAAGTTGGTAATGTTGGATGGAAAGTAGTTCCATTTCTCAACGTCGAATAAAAAGTCTTACGTTACCATTTGTAATAACTTAAAATTGTTTCTTTCGTTTTTTTTATTTTGTAAAAAAGCATCGAAGTGTAAAAATGAGCAGATTTGTAATATATTTACTTTTCTAATAAGTTCACAATTCCACTTGACCGACGCATGAATAAAGTGATGAAGCCCATAGCAATGATAATGTTATATAAGGTGGAGGAATACACGACGTGTATACAAGTACATCTTAAGCAGGGCTTTCAAAAGTGCTCATTTTACCGTGAACAGCCTATACCTGCATATATTTTCATGCGCCCTCCGAAGTTGGTAACGACGGACAGAAAGTATTACTATGTCTTAACGATGAATTAAAGTGTTGGAAAAATATTTGAGATTACGGATATTTTTTCTTTTTTACCTTCTTTAATTCTTTATCCATACAAGCGTATGAATGACCAAAATTCGAAACATTTACTTTTCCAACAATTATGAAGTTTTACTTGACCAACGCACGAATAATGTGACCGGGCCCTTGGCGATGTTAACTTTGCATATGACGGAAGTATACGGAATGTACATGCAAGCAGATCTTTAGCAGGGCTTTGAAAAGCGCTCGCTCTGCCGTGAACAGCCTTTCTCTGCCTCTGTCCTTACAACGTGGATCGCCGCCATAGACTAAACTTTAGGTAAACCGATCTCGCTGGCTGCGCACAACCCGTCTCCTTGTCCCAATATTGAACTGCTTTTCTGCCAACACGACTAGCAAAAACGGCGTGGATTGGATTTGAAGTTAGAACAATGTTTAGTAAACAAGTGCTTTGGGATGTTTGTATACTTCCTCCAACCGATTTGTAATGCAGATTAATTCAATTCAACTTGGTAAAAGTATTTTAGTAATATAATTGTGTTTTCCATTTAAAAATTAAGATATAAACAAACACGTTCATCATAGTTAACCATGTAACTTTGATAGTTGTGTTCGTTAGAGGTATAAAAATGTTGGGTACATACGCTGAAGAATAAGCGGTCTACCTTATCTTTAGTGTATGGTCACCACGGGCATTTTCTGTGCAGGCATGTTGTTCAAAATTACGTAGCGTCTCACATTACAGTGAGTGAGTGAAGAGATTTGATTTGGGCGGCCGTTAATATCGAGGTTTTGAGAGCCGATGTGGGTGAAGCGAAGTGAATGTGGAACAACGCCGGAATGCAAGGGCGGGGGAAACGGGAGATCTCCGAGCAAACCCACCGACCCGCTGCAGGAGAGTTCTAAGTAAACCTATTCCACAACAGTTTCAGCGCCTCTTACTTTATCTTCCCTCAACTAGGGGTTGCAGAGCTGAATTTTTCGTTGCAAATTTAGACTAGGAGAAATTATAGGTAACTTGATAACAATGTATAACGCAAACTGCAATACGACGGAAATAAACACAATCCACTAACTCCAACAAATACGACAAGATGCAGAGGATTACGTTACAAAATTAATTCTATGTGCAAGATAATTATAAGTAATGTTATATAACTGTATACTTTCAATAAAGAATTACAGTGGGGTTCCGTGATCGAATGATCTATAATTTTGGCCACACGCGACGTACAGCATAGTTCTGTAGTTGGGGCACGGCCAAAATAAAAACTCACAGTTTTACATAACCACTATCCACATGGCGTTTATATTTCAATGCGTGGATCACGTCACGCTGTCATATATATATATATATATATATATATATATATATATATATATATATATATATATATATATATATAGGTCTGGAATACAAATAAAAATATATTTACGTTCCACCCACAGCCGTGTTAACACTTTTATTTATTACACTCTGCTACTGAATGAACAGAATAAGAATGAAAATTATAAAATATAAATAAAACATTTACGTAATTTGTTCTGCCGTGAATTATTTTCGCCATTCCACGGAGTGGCAAGAAAAGGGAGCACATAAAAAACGGGCTGTTCTAAAGAGAAAAGAGAATTAATGCCCCAAAAGAGATTTAAGAAACCAGCACTTACCATTCCCCAGCGAACTGGCCACCGTTAATTTCGTCCTGATTGCGAATAACAAGGGTGGAACTTTTACAAATGACGGTAATTTGCGAGTACGTGACATCTCGCAGTTATCGCTTCCCGCCAAGTTCCAAAATATAAAACGTCATTAGAGGCCCCGCCGTGAGTACGCGGCGAGCTAAGTCTGCGGCAGTTATAGCTCTCGGCTCCTTAGTCCTACGACCCGCGGATAAGTCGTCGGCGAGCCACGAAGCCTACCGACTGGTCACGAGACTGGTTCAGAACCTCGGTAAGTCGAGGATTTCACTGAAGTGGTGTGGTGTCAGTGAGCTTGGAGCGACGAATTTACCCTACAGGTGCTATCGGTTTTAACATGGACTTAAGGTGGAAGTTTCTTCAAAGTCTTGCATTTATTATAATTTCCTCGTAGCTTATTATTTTTTATATTCGATATTTAAAAATCTGACCTAGTTGTCATTGATAATGTCTTAACAGTTATTTTGAGGCCAAATTTGTTATTTAACATTATTGTTGTGGCCTCTATCATAATTGACAATAATCCAATTATTTATTGATTTCAGCCTCACATCAGAAAATATGGATGACAGTCAGTTCACTTCAACCATTAAATACTTCTCCGAACTGCAGGATTAAATAATAAAAGTTTGTTAGAAGGAGATACATAAAAAATCAAAATGTCTAGGAAACTACTCCTTTAAGATAGATAAGGTTTTGGTGTCCTTCACTCGTACAAATGTCGGCTCACGAACTGCCAACACAACAGACAAAATATGTGATCAAACATACGAGTCAGACTTTGTTTACATGTGCTTTTCCATTGGCGCTTTGAAAAACGTTTTTCTGAGAATATTTTTTGTTGCGTCGAAACCCGTCCAGGGTAAGAGGAACAAACTTTCAAAGAACATATTTACAAAGACAAAAAAAAAACAGTTATGTTAACGTTGACTTCAAGCCGTGCGTTTCTGACAAGTATATTGGCAAAGCAGTCGTTTACTTTTCAAGACTCTGTAAATGGTTACTTGCGCACTTTGCATGCGCACTTTTCAAACATACATGAGTCGCAAATATCCCATGTCTTACTCTTATGTATTTAAAGCAAATATTAATTCAAGTTAATTTAAACATGGCAGTTTGAATGAGACGTTAAAACGTAGTACTGTTTCCCATAGTTCGCTTCCACTCCTAGAATAAATATTCCGGTCAGTGCTTACAACATAATGAGTGCAATCACGGGCAATGATTTATTTCCAGGGTTGACTGCAGAAAAGCCTAATAAACCGTGAATCAGCAACGGCCACCCTGGCGATACTAGCTGCAGAGTGGTTGAATCAGCAACGGCCACCCTGGCGATACTAGCTGCAGAGTGGTTGAATCAGCAACGGCCACCCTGGCGATACTAGCTGCAGAGTGGTTGAATCAGCAACGGCCACCCTGGCGATACTAGCTGCAGAGTGGTTGAATCAGCAACGGCCACCCTGGCGATACTAGCTGCAGAGTGGTTGAATCAGCAACGGCCACCCTGGCGATACTAGCTGCAGAGTGGTTGAATCAGCAACGGCCACCCTGGCGATACTAGCTGCAGAGTGGTTGAACGACCTTTGTAGGACGAATGTAATAACCTCCACTTAGCGTCGTTGAGTAATGCTCCCAGCTTAACTGATCAAGAGCTATTTGGGGGAATGAACTACGGTAGCTTTCATTCATCTAGTACCACTTAATATCATAATTTATACAATAAACGAAGTCTCCACTTTCGGAGTAGAGTTGAGAGGGATTTGGGCGGCTCTTAACCTCGTGGTCTTCAGAGCCGATGAATGCGAAGCCAAGTGAGAATGGAGCAGCGCCGGAATACAATGTGGGGGAAACGGGAGATCCCCGAAAAAAAAAAAAACCCTGTCAACCAGCAGCATCGTCCGCCACGATTACCACATGCGAAAATACGGAAGCGACCAGCTGGTAATCGAACCCGGTTAGCCTAGGTGGGAAGCAAGTATTCTGACCACTACACTACCCCGGCCTCATCCACTCTCGGAAATAGTGTACCAACAATAAGAGGGAGGATTTTTTTACCCCAATCATAAAATACTTTCTTGTACAGAGCCAAATAAATGTCTAGTAATCCCATCAAAATATTTTGTGACAGTCAGCAAAACATTTGGTTGAATCAACTGTATATATTGGCTTGGCCACTCATTTGATTGCCTTCGTTCGAATATACATCACGAGAGTTCGCAATTTTTGTAACAATTAGGATAGTAACAGTGTTTGTAAGTGCATTATTGATACTTAACAATGGTATACAAAATCGGTAGAGCATTCAATTGCTTTTTATAGTAACCGAAACTGTTTATTATTACTAGAGCCAAAATATCTTTAGTTGCAGCAAACAAATCTTAAAGCTTCGGGCAACCAAATGAAAACCACAAAATAGTTCGGTATCAATAACAAAATATTTCATAGCCCTAACACAACCATTCAATTTCGTTGCGCCAAACAAATTTTGTTTTGTTCAAGAAATTATTCTTGTCAGTGAGCTAGAGGCAAGGTTTGACCGTGGCGCCACTGTATAACAAACGAAGTAACAAAGGGCGAATTCACACATTCGCAGATAGTTAACAGTCAATACAAGCCCTTCTAGACTGTCTACGTTATTCGCTTTCTTTACGCCGAGAAAGTTGGGCCGATCTCAGCTATTGTGCACGCAGTTAACGCCGATAAATACCATAAATTCAGAGCGTGCCGTCCACGGCAACCAAGATGGATACAATCGAAGATAAAGTTTCAAGGTTACGGCTTGCAAACAATTCGGCGTAAAGAGGTTCCATGTGTGAAACACAGGAAAACCTCAGAGACACAGAGGAAAATGAATAACATAAACAGGAAATCTCAACAGCCTGTTTATGTAAACAACTTCTAAGAAACGGAGACTTGCACAAAAAAAAAAATCCTTACGTTTTCTGCTCGGCAAAGAAAACCATTTCACCGAGGCTGTTATGTTTACAGCATCACACTATTGCTTCACTTCAAAGAGAAGGTTACAGAAACACGTGTTTGCTGTTAATAAATATTTCCTTTAGACGTTTTTGTAATATATGGCAATGTTACCCTTCTTTATAGCAAAGGTATAAAAATTGTTTGAGTTTATTTTGTTTACAATAAAGAAATATTACTTCGTACCAAAGGAAACGGTTTAGCGTTATTAAAAGTTTTCAGTAGTACATTGTAGCTTCCAGTACGGAACTGCTGTCCTGACGCAAACATTCATAAACCAATATAATCTGCAGTTACGAAACTTCAATTGAGAAAATATACAGCCCTGCTGCAGACTTTTAAAGGCATTCTGAAGTGCAGCGATCCTACGTATCACTAAAATCAATTCTTCCTTAGAGATGACATTCTGACAAATGTTACTACATGACATAACATACTTGTCAAAATCAATCTAAATATAATAAAACAAAGTGGTCGTTTGGCGAAGGGCTTTATGCTAGTAACATTAGAGGTGCTGGTTCGCGTCTCAGACACATCCTAGTATTTTTAGTGAATATAATTTTGAAAGATTTCTTACTTCTCTCTTCACAACAAAGACTTCTGCTGAACTATTGTAAAACCAATGCAAGGTTATTATGGTCATTAATACAATGATCAAACAAATGTTGGCAAATCTACTTTGCAGTAGTTCATATTCAAACATTTTCTTTGCGGCCACAAATCATGTGTTGCAGCAGAGGAAGTTTTTTTAAGAGTGTAGTTCCCACCAGCTGATGGACAAAACAAAATGGAGCTTGGAATAGTGAGCGTGCTGTTGACGCTGAAATAGCCGAAATCACTGTCACTGACTGACACCCGTAATTATGCACCCATGAGCTGAAACCGTACAGCCATCTTGAATCGCCAGATATATAATGAAGTTTGTCAGTATCGATATCTGTCAGAACTAAGAGATGTAGTCTGATTATCGACCGTAACTAGCTTAAGCCATTTCAGGATGCCATATTTCGTACATAGTGCTATACTTACACAAGGATAATACTATTTAGTCTATGGTTTCATGTTATACACAAATTCTAGCCTATTCGCTTACAAGGTGTTTATTTTACATATTTTGTTTCTTAGGTATGTTATCATTAACAACGTTACGATTTGTTTAATGTCATCGAGCGGTAGTTCGATAGTATTTCATTCAAAGGCAGGTGTATTTAATTTGTATTGTAGCAGAATTTTTACAAATACGTTTTTGTTTTTGGAGAAATTTTAGTCCCAATTTTTAGGATCTCCAGAAATTTTGTCCACGTTAAAGGAATTCTTTGGAAACTAAATGCCAGATAATTCACAGCAAATTTCACAAAACCATAGTATGGAATGTGTGAAACTAATGTTAAATTTTAAAAAGACGTTGTTGCAGACTTCACGCTTATTATAAACACCGAGTTACATAAACAATTTTGTATGTTTTCTAAAAAGCGGTGTAAGTATACAATATTTTAGCAGTAGAGGCACAAGAGCAACTAGTTTGCAAAGAATTGTTAGCAAGTACACAACATTTTAGCAGTAAAGGCACAAGAGCAACTAGTTTGCAAAGAATTGTTAGCAAGTACACAACATTTTAGCAGTAAAGGCACAAGAGCAACTAGTTTGCAAAGAATTGTTAGCAAGTACACAACATTTTAGCAGTAGAGGCACAAGAGCAACTAGTTTGCAAAGAATTGTTAGCAAGTACACAACATTTTAGCAGTAAAGGCACAAGAGCAACTAGTTTCCAAAGAATTGTTAGCAAGTACACAACATTTTCACTGCGCAGCGTTGTTTATTCGACTTCGTTCGCAGCGCAATGGCGCTAAACAAAAATGGAAGGGATAGAGATCTGCTACATTTCGGACCTGGTAGAATCTCGAAAAACGCTGAAAAAAAAAGTCTGAACTGCTTCATTCCTTCCATATTATTATTTAAGTTCCGTGGCATCTTCAAGCAGAAACGATGGTCGTGATTTATTTCTGGCGACGACGTGCCATCGGTGTTGTTTCTTGCTCAACACTTCAACATGAGTCAATCAGGATGTAACTTTGTCTTCACGCAACGAAATAGACAAATAAAACGCACACAAAACCAACGCTTATACACAAATATAGAATATAACCTTTCACATGAGGCTATTTACACGTTAACATTGTATGAAATACATTAACTGGTATAGCTTTGTTTAAATAACACTCACTTGCAAAATAAATTAATCACCGTGAATGAATCTCGCGAGTACAACAGTATCGTCATAGCTCTACATCTGTTAAAGGTGACATTTCTCTTTTTTTTTTTTATTTGGTTATCTGAGAGAGGTTTAGAAAAGTGTCCCCTTAATGCAGTTGTTAGTTGTCAAATCATTATAGTTTTCAAAATATAACACTCAAATTCCGACACAAAAGTGTTATAGCAGGTTCAAAGTGTTGAATTAGAGTCTAAGCGCGGTATACTGCATTTATGTTACAAACTACAAAAGGAACAAAAACAACTTTTCCTCTAAAGTTCATGGTTTAAACTATCAATTAAACGAATGTTAATAGTTTCGCTTAAATGAACAAAAATATATTTACGACAAGTCTGGTCCCTATTTCCAACAAAATTGAGCGTGCCAATACATGCTCACCTGTTTACAAATCGCACTCATGCTGAAACAGTATGTTCTGCACACCATATAGATTGCATTAAATGCAATTTGAATGGGGAAAAAAAAAAAATCTAGGAGCAAAGTCTGGTATGCTGCAGAATTCGGGAAATTAAAACTTTTCAGTGTTATATTTTGTAAACTATAATGATTTTATAACTAATAACTACATTAAGGGGGCACATTTCGAAAGCTCTTTCAGATAACTAAATAAAAAAAAAAAGTGAAATATAACCTTAATGCGGTTTGCTTGAGCCGATGTGCCACTAGGGGGCATACACGTCCTATATCATTCATTCATTCATAGCTGCAAGACACCGAATAAGGCTTTAGTAGCAGTTAGAGCCACAGAGCCAAGTTCAGTGAACACGCAGGATTCCCCGACGGCGCATTCTGCAAGCCTCTGCCCAGCTGGGTGGGCT
Source organism: Dryococelus australis (assembly GCA_029891345.1). Lineage (NCBI taxonomy): Eukaryota > Metazoa > Arthropoda > Insecta > Phasmatodea > Phasmatidae > Dryococelus > Dryococelus australis. Next base: position 29,778,039 of record CM056998.1, on the reverse strand, counting down.
TGAGAGAGATCACATTGTCGGCCTCCAAGACGCGCCACTTGAACCTTAGGCCTACACTGTGAGTCAGTGTTGGACGTGGGGAGTTGACAGACACGTCGAGAAGGCTCGGGTCGACCCCGGAGGAACACCTGCAGGGAGAATAGTCTCATCATGCGACAGGCTGTAAGTACTTAGACGTGGCTCCGCACCATCCAGTGTCCTTGGACATTGACTCACATTATCATAGATAATCACACTAAATAAGATAATCCACGAAAAGCCACAGCTCAAGGAATCTTTAAAATTATGTATGAAATGTTTTTGCAACCTTTGGAAATCGCTCAAAATTAGTTTTTTTATTTTTTTATTTTTTTTTTGCAGTCTATAATTGAATGAAAAATGCATTTAGCTAAGCATACTTTGAAATAAATTGAGACATGACCTTTCAATCACAAATGTTAAATGTTCTGCAATTATTTTTTCGTTTTGTTTGTACGTCCTAAAAACAGAATTTTGTTTTCGACGCACCATAATTTAAAAAAAAAATTGCTCTAAAAAAATTTACGCCAGGAAAGAGTACTTTATTATCTAGAAGTTGGCCGATATTTGGTTCAAATATAAAATAATGAATTTTTTTGGAGGACGAGAAGCCTTAAGGCGGCCGCTTGCGTGGAGCTTTTTTCCGCGTCTGAAGCCGATAAGCGCAACAACTGTAAGGGCTAAATTAGCACGCGCTGCAACTGCCGCCACTACAAGCAGGGTTCTCAACTGGCGTCCAGTGTTCTCCCCGTGCTTCATGTACCTACGGGACTTTAAGGCGGCGAACTTACTATTTTATTGGTGGAAAGTCTGTAGGAAACTTCAGTGCATGTCCCTTGAGTACTTTTGTGTATGAATAACGAGTATATTTTAAGATACAGCGCTTTGAAAAAGCAGTTTTTAACCATGTCGGGATAATCTAAAACGGTTGTTTATAAGGTGCGTGAGGACTTAAAAGAAATCGACATGCATAGGGTGTGTTCCTATCTTAGACCACACTGGACGGAGGTTTAGTAGTTTCGTAAAAATTTGGGTTTGGCTGTGTTGGGGACACGGCCGTTTGTTTTGAGTGAATACGTCTACGTTGACGCTCGGACGCATTGATTGTTTTTACGTTCCCGACACCGCTTCACTCCATCATATGGGGTTTTATGGGTATCATTGGATTGCTTTTGAGATGCTCTTTCCAACTGTATACGATTTCTGAATTTCGACTTGGCTTTTTGACGAGTATAGGCCGCAATTGTGCTAAGTTTTCTTAATTTTTTTACTTTAACCTGATACCATTTCACCATAAACAAGCCACAAAAATGTTGTTATACACGCAATCGATTGATCTTGACGAGAGCTGTCTATTGAAACTTAAACGAGCGTCGTAGCTTTTCCTATTCAAAAGTTATACTACGCGGAAGTTATGAGACGCGGCGAAACGAACTCTAAATTGCCCCTTGTAATTGAATTTTGAATGGGGATGATAGATTCGGAGCTGCAATGCCAAACTGTATCCCCCGGTGTTATCATAGGATTTTCTGGATTGCCTCCCACTATGGTCGCAAATTTAAAGACGTATTCGCGTCAAAAACTCTGTATTTCAAACACACTACAACGTATGCAGTTAGAGCGCCAGCCAGGCAGTGGACTGGTGTGTAGTAGCAGGAGAAACACGCTGCTCAAGCAGGAAGGAACAGTGGACTCGGCGTCTAGCTAGCTCTGGCAGGACATGCCAAAGCTCGCATGCTCTACGGCAGTATGGCGAGGCCGCGGCCAGGTCAGTATATACACTGGTCACGTCAGCCTGATAGTGAGCTGCTATACGTTACTCCAGCACAGGTTGGGGAGAGGGCAAACTGTGACGGCCGTAAATAAACACTTGGGTCGCGGTACGTGAGTATACTTCTCAAAGTTTAGCCCGTGTCCGAACTCCGGTAATTTACTTGCGTACATGCATCCTTGCATACTTCACTTACCCTTGGCACCAAACTTGATGAATTCGGACAGGCGGTCTTGTTGGCTTCGGTGCCATTTATTAGCCAGCTAACCACTTTAAATATCCATGTATTTCTACTAATAATGTGATCGTTGCCGAAGGTTTTAAGGGTTAAACAAAGTATTAAATAATATTAAAATTTGATTGACATTAACGTTTATTGTCTTGCACTATTGCATATAAGTGCAGTTTGGATTGCTTTTTTTATCTTAGCTTCTGTAGGTTAGGAGCATAGGCCAAATATGAATTTATTGCTTTGACTATTTTTTCGAGGTGAAACTTGCGATAATTACTCAATCCAAAATTCTGTCTACGAAGTAGTAATGTCGCCCTATTAAACATTAAATCAGATAATTATGTCGGAAATCAATTGTAAACTACAAATTGCTTCTCAAAATGGTGGCAAGTATTCCGCAAGTATACGAGAAGTATACAACTTCGTTTTCACGCGTTCACGGCCCAGAAACACAAGGTAGCGATATGGGCTAGAGAGAGTAACGCGCACGCCTAGCGGCCCTACGCGAGAGACGCTGAATTGCCTTTCCAGCGTTTCCGCCATTGCGCTGTACTTTGCAAATCAGATCTGTAACAATGCGATTTCGTTGCAAGCGATGAAAGCCTACAGATTACTCTACACTTCTGGTTGCACGGATAACGGCGTGCGCAGAGTCTAAAGATGCTTTGTTTTTTATAGCCATTTCGTTAGTTTTTTCCTCTTTGACTACACTTCATGTGACAAAAGCAAAACTACACGGCATTATACTACTGCTTTTTTTCCCCAGCTTTACTGGAAAAAGATCGTTGCGACTGTTTCAGCCCACACGACTCCATCTCTGGTTCCTCAGGAAGATGTTTGTTTTTGAACGAACAGACTCTCCCCCCTCCCCATCCCTAACCCTTAGTGTGGCATCAAAGGGTTTCATATAACTTACTTTGAGTTTGCACAGAAAAAGAAATATATCGATTCCCAATATCGGATTACAAAAGCTATTAAAACTTTTAATAAATCCCCATGACTTAACATCCCCTACAAAGACATATTCTATTTATTTATACGAAATATAAAAATATATAAATAATACATATTTTGATTACTATGCAAAGCAGCTCCCCCCCCCCCCCACCTTTTCATTTAAAACAGAGGAACAGCAGTTCCTTCCCTAATAGTGTCCTTGGCTTGTCTCCCCGAGCAAGGGAGAACACAAGCCTTTTATACAAATATTTGTTGTCTTCTGGAACATTTTCCGACGTTTACGAAGCGGAAACCATAGACTAAATATGAGGTAGACCACTTATTCGTCCTCTGCGCATGTACCCAACATTGACCTACCCCAATCCTACAAAACTATACCTACAAAACAGTACAAAACTACAAAACAAAACTACGACTATCAAAATCTCATGGTCAACAGTGATGTACGTGTTTGTTTATATCTTAAATTTTAAATGACAAAGAGCTATTATATTAATAAAATAGTTTTAACAGTTTGAATATAATCAAACTGCATCACAAATTGGTCGGAGGAAGTATACATTCATCTCAAAGCATTTGTTTACAAATCAGTTTTCTAACGTAAAATCCAAACCACGCCATTTTTGCTAGACGTGTGGGCAGAAAAGCAGTACAATTTTGGGACACGGAGATTGATTGTGCGCAGCCAGCGAGATCGGTCCACCCTATATTTAGTCTATGGCGGAAACGCCCCTGATATGGCTGGCCGGCGTCACGTTGTCATGGAGACTCTCAGGTCATGCAGGCAGCAGCGAGATGGTCTGACCAGCGGATCCCATCGCACCAAAGGTAAGCCGATGCCCACGAGCCTCACGTAGAAACAGTGATTCAAGGCGAGGTGAACTTAGCCGAATATTTGAATGGTTGAGTGGGAAAAGGTTAACATTCCACAAAATGGGGAAAGTAAACTCAGGTAGCCACTTTGTAGTATTTATTATAATCCATCTTTTGAGTGGAAGACGGGGAATATTCCCGTCTCATAGCATTGCTGAGACCGGTCTAGAAGTATGCACTGAGTGGAAGAAAGATAACTTTCCAGAAATGTTATCCTTCTTGTACACAATGTTGCGATAGTTGTCCCAGGCATGGTGACAGTCTCCAACACAGTATTGCATGTTACTGTGTCAGTTATTCCACGGTAGTTTTCTGTCTTGTTATGCTTTATGTTGCTCTGTGTCGAGGATATGTGGAGTCCGAGTTGACTGGTATAAGCAGTACTTCGTGTCCATTAGGGTTCCACAGATTTACTACTGTTAATGCGGTATTTTTAATACAGCGAAACTCGTAATAATTTGTGTATGTTATGCAAAATGTCCAATTCAGAGGAGAAAATTCCTGAACATAAAAGGAAACTAGTTATGGTCAACAAAGAACTAAATTAAAAGGAAGTGCAGAAAACAGCCTGAATACGAGGTGAACAATTTGTGACAAGTGAAGGTTTGTTAGTAGAGGCTAAAAGAACTAGGCCAGATTATGGCTGTCATAAGCAATGAATGGGCCTCAGTGTTTCAGATAAACACAACATAATAGCCACTGGCTCAGAAACAGTCACTGTAAATAAAAACTATGTAGACAAGTATCAAATATGTTGTTAGATGCAGTACTGATTTGTTAAATTATATTGAAAGTATCTGTGATGTAAAAATATTTTTCGTTTTGTTTTTGGGTGTTGTGCACTGAGTGGTAAAAATATAAACATTTCTGAGACTTCTTATTGTTTCTATTTGATGACTTAATTTGTCTTTTCACTTGGGTATAATGCAGAATGACTATTTATTACTAACACTATTATTTTCTAATAGTGAAGTTTTCTATCGAACCTATAATTCGTCGGGAAAACAGGTCTCCCCCCCCCCCCAAAAAAAAAAAACTAGTGTAAATGGAATATTATCCTTTTTCCTCTCACCCATTCATTTGATGTGCGTAGACCGTCACATTGTAATCTGTGATTATTTCTTTACTGAGATATGCGTATAGGCGCAAACGACTACTTCACAGTAAATGTTTTAATACTTAGTCTTTCTCGACTGCGGGATGCTGAGCGCCGGCAGAGCGCAAAATAAAGTTGAGATGGAGTAGCGCCGGATTGCGGGGGGGGGGGGGGGGGCGACAAAAACCCGCAGGCAAACGACAACGTCCGCCATGTTTTCCTACGTGCGACAATCCGGCCGACCCCGCCGGGAATAGATCCCAGTTCTGTGTGGTGGAGAGCGAGTAGCCTTAAGGGGGTTGTATCCACTCCATCTTCGAACTAACTTACAAATTTTCGTAATGAAAACGTATGACCAGAAATAAAAAATCAAAGCTAGACATGACATGGACGACTACTTAACGATTTTTTTTTTTTTTTTTTTAATTTGTAGGGTTTCAAATATACCTATATTTTCCCATGTGAGAGCGAAATTATTAAATAACTAGATAATGTATGATTACGGTTACAGATGTGACGCTACACATGTAAGAAAAATAAATGGGATTTAGAAATAACTGTTAAAATGTTCCCTATGTCATGACTAGCTTGGTTTTTAAATATTGATTCTGAAAATTAAGTTAATGAGGGAAATACGTAAATCCCAGATAGCAAGGATACTTCCCCTTAACCGCAAATCCTCAGCACTGAAAGCCCTTGCTACCTTTTCCTTTCATCCCATCGCGTATCTTTCCGCCAAACGAGAGAAAAATTAACATTTACATTGGCTGAAGCGACTGCCGAATCGCCGGAAGAATAAATAAGTTTCCGCTGTGTCAATTCTCAGTCTAGCATGCGTAGACCGAAAGAATACCGATTCAAGTTGCTAACGATTTAAAAAATTTCCTACACTTTTAATAAAGCATTAAGATACAAAACGTGTTCCTTTTATGTCTGTGCCAACATTGCTATGAATCAGTGTCTGCAGTTAAAGGCAGGAATCTGAACTGTGAACCAACCATATCAATTGTAACAGTAAAAAACTACTAAAAGCTATTCACGGTAAAGCGAGCGCTTTTGAAAGCCCTCTCATTTGGTATAATGGTATAAATATATTTTATTTTTGCCTTAGACGTCAACTTTAGAGTGCGTTGGAATATAAATACTGTGTTTATTACTTACACGGCAATATTTATATTAAAAATGTGGCTATAGGATAAAAAAAAATGGCTGAAAGGAAGAAGTAACTAGGGCCTCAAAAGTGCTCACTTTACCGTGAATATCCTATACAAACGTGGACTGATTTTGCGCGGTGCTTGTTACTTCAGCTGTATATAATAACGTGTATGAGAAATCATATCTCTGCTCGCGGTGGAGTTATGAAAGACGTGTTACCGAGTCGTCATGAAGGACTACCAAACACATCTGGGATGTGTGAAAGGCTTGTGTGTTTATGTACATACGTATATTGTAAACATACAATAATTACATGTATGGATGCTTGTTCTAGCTATTTAAATATGATCAAATGTCCCCATAATAACCTCGTCTATTAATTGTTAACTTAATTTGGCACCCATTCACGGTCATTAATCTTCCTGAAGTTCGGCGTTTTAATGCAGTTTTATCATTCGAATAAGTATGCTTGCGCACAAACGACATTAAAACACCAACTCCAATTTCAATTATGTGAAGTTCTCAACTGAAGTTACAGTCCTGATCGAAGTCGGTAGGAGTGAAAATGAATACTGAAAACAAAAAGACAACAAATCGTTTCTCGAATATGACTGTCTGTTACTACGTTCAGTTGAAGTTTTTCCAATTTCTCACGTGGAAAATCTACCTTAACGTAAATATCAATATAATGTGAAAACAATTGTGCGACTTATACCTGGACATATCGATAACGCAAGTTGACGCAGAGCTCCTTGTTAACTACTTAGTGAATATACTTAAATACTTCGACTTGCTGATTACATCAAAGAAATACACGTTGTTTCCACTGAATGGTTACATGAATTCCACGACTGAGAGCGCCAATTGCACGGACCGTTGTCGCTTGTAATTCACTATACAAGCCAAAGTTCCATCTCGACGTGCTTTCAAATGATTTTGTCACATGAAATTCAAATCACCTAAATGTAAGACCGCTCATGCCTAAATGAGACAATTTATGAATCAGCACTGCTATAGTACAAAAATGTTCCTTTGAGATCATCATACGCATTTAATTATCTGTTACAAAATTAAATATTTTAAGTGCAGCTTGAAAATAAATGTGTATTACTGAGTAGGAGAGTTTTGGGATTCATTTGTTTGAGCAATCAACTACCAAGCTAAGACTTGCAAGCACCCCAGCAGTTGTCTGAAATCACCAGTTAGCAGCGTAATTTGATTCAATTCTTCTTTTTCTCTTATCCCGCGATAACTTCATCAAACGACCAACATCATAAGCATGTTTTGGTACGTTCCTTACTTTACTTCTCCCTTCAGTGATTGTGTCTTATTATTATCATCTTTCCTTTTCTTCAGACTTCGTCAAAATCATCTCTTACTCAGGATATTACACTCTTTCATATTCGTTATGCAAACAGCTTATATCACTTTCTGCATCATCCTGTGGTGCCAGGGTTCAGCAGATTCTATTATATTCCTTTCTTGTTTACCAATTGTGTATATTTCGTTGTTACTAAGGACCACACTACAGATGCAGCCTGCCAGAGCTGTTTTCTAATGGTTCTGTAAATGTTCGACGTTAGAATAATTCACTTTGGGTGGACAAACTATTCTTGCCTGTGTGAATATGTACTTTAAATAAAAATATTAACCTTGAAAATATAATCAACTCGTCCAAAACTCCATACGAGCCAACTAGTGCACCCGCAGAGATAAACGATTTCCAACCATTTATAAAAACCAGAAACACCTTAAAAAAAAAAAAAATTGTAACATACGCGTACTGACGATAATTTCCATATAATGTACAACATAATTAAGTACAGTCTGAATACATTTTCATGATTTTTGACACCTTAAACTCGACAACAATGCTCTGAGTGTGTAAAGACGTGTGATGTGCGTTAATACTCTTTGTTTGTAAGGACACTTAGTTGACCGGTGTGGAATTTTTATCGATGTCCCAGCGACAATAAAGAATCACGTTTGCCTATCCTGCCTGCTTAATTTCTAGTTTCAAGCACACGGTCCAGACTCTCCTACATTTGTTGAGGAGAATTTGGAATTCACTATGAAGTTAGCAAATCTCTGCATTTCTACATTTCTACACTTACAAAGTGACACACACATATTGTTTCATACTATGTGTTAAAAATTTCCGAGACCCGGTCAGAAATTTTACCAAAATGAAGTGTTATAAACCAAACTTAAACTTCAGACTAGAGGATCTCCATTCTCCGGAATGTTAAAACCCCTATGGATAATAGAGTTTGAACATCAGGAAACGATTGCTGTATCTCGTTTATAGAATCAAGTTTAGGTTAGTAAATTAGCCCGTGACATATTATACCTACAGAACGTGCTCTTCCGGTAGACGCATGTTTTAAATTAAATGAAATTATGGCCGGTATTGTACGTAAACTCTCTGCAGGCAATGATATTGGCTGCTGTTACTGCTTCTGACACGCCGAAATATAATAATTGGCCGTTGTCACGTTTCTGTACGTTTAACTCATCATGCAATGTACAGCTTAATACAGGCTATTCACGATAAAGTGAGCACCGCTGAAAGCCCTCTCATTTCTAATAATAGCCAGTAAATATATTTTAGCCTTAGATGAAAACTTCTGAATGCGGTGGAATACATATATCGTGTTTATTACATATATGGTATACGTGGTTAAAGGATAAGAAATGACTGAACGGAAAAGTAACTTGGGCCTCAAACAAGTGCTCACTTTACCATGAGCAGCCTATAATTTAATTTATACATTATATAATGATGTCAAAATTGTTTACAGTGAAGTAACACGCAAAAAAGAATCGACATCGACATGAATTCCAACCGATTGAATCAGGCAAAATAATGGACGTCACGCAATGTGGAGTATTCACGGCATTAGGAGCCTCTCCAAAGAAAAACACAATATTTATTTTTTTTGTCTGAATACAAACAGTATTAACATTAATCTTGATATTATTGTCAATAAAAATGTTCATTCTGGAACGAAATTGAACACGAATGAAATTATTTGGAGTTCACGACCTATTTACCACTCGCCTACAATATCGTCGTGACAATATGGTGTCTAAATGTAGTATTTCTATAAATGTGACTATATATTACTGTTTCAAGTAATATTTCAAGGATTTTAAGCATCGCTAACTCCTACACGTGCCAGATGATACGGTAGTATTCGTTTTCAAAACCCAAAACTGTAGGAAATACGGATCCCGATTCCGTGTATTAACTACACATTCCCGTAAAAATTTCCGTGAACATACGGAAAAGACTTAACAGTGTGGAAATACATATATTTTAATGTTTAAAATAGTGATAACCACATGAAAGTTGTACCGAAATGGCATAAGAAAACCACGTTTCGCATTGTTTTGCTAAAATATTGATGGGAAACTCGTACGTCAAAAACTAATTTGTCTAATCTTGAAAAGTGAAATGAATCGATTAATTAACATAGCAACTCAAATTAATATGAATTTATATTCTAGTCCTCATAATGTCTCGTATACGCCAGCGAGCGTGCTCTTAGCCATGCTGAAATTCCAACATAGTAAAAATATTCCAATAACCACACATTTAAAATGAGTAAATATGCTGGTCATGAGGGCGTGCTTGGGCACACCCGACGCACCCCGTGCGCACATCCATGTTTTAATGTAATTAATTAAAATAATCTGATATATGCTGTTCAAGGTAAAGTAAGCACTTTTGAGGCCCTAGTTACTTTTTTCTTCCAGCCATTTTTTTATCCTTAAACCACATTCCTAAATAAATATTGCCATGTAAGTAATAAACAGCGTGTGTACACTTCACCCCACTCGGAAGGTAAAGTCAAAGGTTAAAATAAAACATATTTATTGGCTATTATTCCAAATGAGAGGGCTTTCAAAAGTGCTCGCTTTACCGTGAACAGCGAATATTAATATTTGGGCGGCTCTTAGCAGCGAGGTCTTGAGAGCTGATGAGGATGCTTTAACTAGATATGAAGCGGCACCGCAATGAAGGGGCGGGTGAAACGGGAGATCCCCCGAGAAAACCCGCCGACCAACGGCATCGTCCGGCACGATCTTCACTTGCGTAAATCCGGTGACCCGGCCGGGTATTGAAGTCGGTTCGCCCTGGTGAAAGGCGAGCGTGCTAATCGCTCGGCCACCGCGGCCCCAGCCTACATTTGAGTTGTAACGTTGTGCCGAGGTATGGATTGGCTAGTCTTCCTGTATCCTGGGAGCATCACAACTTGCCAGGGAACGTCATCAAAGAAGACGTGCGCGGTAATGATATTTACACCGACATCGACAAATATTAACCTGTTGAAGGGCGCACGGCGGGGCGGTGAGTAACGTCGGCAGCGGGAAACGTTATCTGCACACGCAGATTCAACACACTCCGGGTTACCGACTCGAATGGGGCGCCAGCTGTGGGTACCATCAAGACCGCGAGGCAGACTACTGATATGGTCTGTTCCATGAAGGAGTGCGCTTTGCTCAACAGTTCTGAAGGAGATCTCTGCGCACGGTTGTTTACATGGCAATAGCAGTGTCTTCCTGTGTTGCAGATAATGCTTACAAAAACACATCCAGCTGACTGTCGACCAGCCAAGTACATCTACACAAAAAAAAATGTCGTGCCACGGAAACAACTGTGCCCACGACTACATTTATTGCTGTAAAAAAAAAAAACGGCTTTCGTTCGTGGAATAAACTATACCTCCATTCTCCAACATGGGCTCACAAATGCACAACAGAAGTGTGGAAACGCACGTGTTCAAACAGTAACGTGAACGAAGATTACGTTCAGTTCTCTCATTGACTCTTGCCTTCATAAAAAAATATTATTCACGGTAGTCCAGTTTAAATAAATCTTTGTCAGAGGAAATGTACGCCTACTAACACTTCAAAATGAGTGTCAATACAAATAGTGAGCTACCCTTATAAATAATCAGGCAGCTTTGACAGTTACAACGACAAAAAAATATCCAATGTAACTACTGAGAAGTTCTTCAGTGCTCAAACTGCACGCGCACGCACCCCATACTGCTGATAAAACCGTCGAGTGTCCGCTTTTCAAACTCGTTGCGAGTCACGTTAGCCATGTCGATGAACAAAACAAATGCAAGCACACTTTCGTTTCACAAATACCTGAATAACGTGAAATCACAAATGAATACTCCGAAATAGTCACGCCAATAAATAAATGTTTGGGGCGAGAATCTACGGCAGTCCATAAAATGTAATTCCTGAGGCTGTGAAGATATCTCTGAGGAAAATTAATGAACTAATATATGGCGATACAGTTAATATTTTAAAAAAAGATTTAAATTCACATGCATGAGCATAGGCAAGTTTGAACACAACGTGGGTTAAAACAATGATAGACCACTGCACTCTGGGGGAATTACGATGGGTTTCAGATAGAGGATTACCATTGCTAAATTATGTTTCCAAGCCAATCTGCGTCGTTTTGAAATCGCTGCGTCTATTATAATGAATAGGTCTAAACTGAACGTAAGTTGTGAAAGTATGTTATCAAATAAAGTATAGGCGGTAAACTGAACATTTTTATAGCCCTGATTTAGATACAATTTGTATCTACACATTGCGTAATCTTCCGGCGCATATAAAATTAACATTGCCATGGCCCAGATCAATTTATTCATGCGCGGTCCAAGTAAAACCATGGAATTGTTATAACAGTAAATATTTTACAAATTTGCTAATTATTACGCTTATATGCCTTAAAAAGTAAAAGAAAACATGTTAGTGTTCACAATTTTACCTAACAATTTTAAAGGCCTTCCCAAACGGCATTAACCACTAATAAATATGTTTTATCGCACTCTCAGACGTTAACTTTTCATAGTGGTGGAATGTAGACACTGAGTAAATTAGTCGCATGGCAATATTTATATTAAAAAGTGAAGGAAAATTAAAATTGGCACAAAGGAAAAATTTAGCGTGGCCTTAAAAAGTGCTCACTTTACCTGGAACAGACTATAGCAACTTTACTGGACGCATACCATTTACTGCACACGTTAAAAATACGCATTCACTGGCAGCGGCATTTTTCAAAGGTGATTGCAAAGGTTCTCAGTTAACCATGAACAGCCTACACACATAGTTACGTCATACGTGAAGTGAAGACAGTACAGCAATATGACCAACTAGGTAATAGGGAACCTCGACCAATTTCTTACCATGAAGAACGCACTGGAGTGTATTAACTGTGGGCCAGCAACACGCATGAACTGCACGGTGTTATACGGATGAAAGTAAATTTCAAACATCATGACATGTCGACCTAACCGCCTCTTTTCACTGGAACAAACGCAGCCCGATCGAGGCGCGTGTTCGTGCGTAGTATCCAAGGAAATTACATTAAATAACAGCGACCCACATTCAGAGGCGCGCCTTGTATGGCCAACCCGAGGCGCTGAAAGTTTAGTGACGAGATTGGGAGGGAGCGGCGGTGTTGGTGCAAGCTGGGCGTGTACCTGCCCACCTATGATATATCAAAAATTAGAATACAATGCCGACAGCTCCACGGAACTAAAATGACTGAAACAAAGAAATGCACACAGGAAACTGGTTTATGTGAAGAATGGGTGAGGATCGGGGGAGGGTTAAAATTCTTCTAACCAGAAACAAAAAGTTTAAAACACAAAATCCTTATGCAAGCACAGTGCATTGGTAAAAAAAAAAAGCACACACAAAGCACATAAAAAGCTTAAAGCAGTCATCACACGGCAGGTATATGATTCATCGCCCGTGGAGTAGAGCCTGATGACAAACCTGTTTACAAAATAGGAACTGACAAGAGTCTCACAACTCCGATACACCTGATAGTGCTACAGACTCTATCAGATAGATATATGCAGCACATTTGTTATTAAGATACCAACATATAATAAACGCATAGATTTAGCTCAATTTCCTCTTAGAATAATTACTTCGGAACAATGACCGAAATTACAAAACACCCAGTACATAACACATGTAAGTATTCAAAGTATGTCCACAGGTACAAAGACTGGCAAAAAAAAAAAACGGTTGCAATGACTCGCCTCGACTTCCGTTTATTTTCTGCATTATTGCTTCGCTGTTGGAACAAAGCTCTTACGTCATCACTCTCTAGGTAATTTATTAACAGTGCAAAAATGTGTATTTGTGAGAACATACGATAGGATCCCCATTGTGTTTTAGATGTGCTTCTGTCGATATATCCACCAACCTACCCTCACCACTTCGAATTCACGTGCAGCTGTGACAGGTTTCATGGACGTCAATGAAATAAATCTTATGCAACTACGCTATGATTCGTCCAAGAGCATAATTACTTCTCAAAAAACAGTGGCTAAGTCGCTGTTACGAGTTCTTTGAAGAGAGATTTTCAAGTACAAATTTAACAGCGTTACTACGAAAGTCCAGCGAACAGCTGGTAACATTATGTCAATCTCCATTTCTGTGTGGCGCTCTCATGGACACACACACATACGCCAAAGCTGCGGTTTCTGAAGGCATGCCGGATAAAATGATATTTTACTGGCTAATAAATTCTCGAAGAATTTAGGTGTTTGCTACCAACGAAAAATATGTGCCGAGAGAGGCGCCGAAGCTTATAAGAGTGGCCTGTTTGCTCATAATTATGACCAGTAAATGAAGAGTTTTAATGCACCAATCTGCTCGGAAATGATTCCACAGTTATAGTCTAAAACATACTGTATTACTGAAGAAAGAAATCGTAAAGAGAGGGCTACATAGAGCGATCTTTGCTGACTTTCAAACTTCTCAACGACTACATTTGTGTTTCAATGACCCAATTATGAATGGGCAACGAAATACAGACTTCCATTTCTGGCCTGGAAAAAAATATTTGCAATGAAATATCCCACAATTTCTAAGTAAATTATAATAAGACACAACTGCTTACAACGAGACCTATATGACAAGTAGCGAGGCCGCATAATGCAGATGACTGCCCTATAGTCTGTTAATGAAGACGGCTGCCCTATAGTCTGTTAATGTAGATGGCTGCCCTATAGTCTGTTCACTGTACCTTTACTCTTTTTAAATAAAATGTTTGAAACAGCATCTCAATGTATGCCATTTTTGGCTGCTTTACAAATACATCGTGTGCGCGCAGTGTGGCGCTGTCGCAAATGAAAGAGGCACGCTGATAAAAAGAGCACATTCGCCTTACGAGCAAACTAACAAGTTACAGTTTGAGAGATAAGCCAAGTATTAACTACACCACAAGAGAAGAAATTCTACGAGCAGGTAAGGATACGAAAGGTGCTACATAACTTTGAGCGGGAAGGGGAGACAAAAAATGGGCCATTATACAACGACAGGCAGGTTCTGATGCTTTGTCAATGCGATGACTTAACGCTAAGATAACTTCACAAAAGGAAAGCAGACCGAGATAATCAAATCACGCGAGTAAATCGAGGTCAAAACCACACATCTCGACAAGGAAAGAGCAGACCTTGCAGAAGAATTCTACGAAGAAGGATAGTGCGAGAGAACAGGTTAGGAAGACGAGGAAATGAGCCAACCGGTTGTCAGCCGAAATGTCACGGATGAGCAGTGGCGTAGACTGGAAAGCGACGCGGCTGCCGCCAGAATTGAGGTTCACGATGTCCATGAAAATGTGCGAATACAGATGGCTGTATCAGATGAACTGATCCTGGAACATCTGGTGCAGGCTAGTGCCGAACTTCCTGAACGAACAGGGACCGTGGTGGCTGAGCGGTTAGACTACTCACCTCCCACCAAGGCGAACCGGGTTCAATCCCTGGCCGGGTCACTCCTGGACTTTCACAAGTGGGAATAGTGCCGGACGATGCCGCTAGTCGGCGCGTTTTCTTGGGTGTCTCCCGTTTCCCCCGCTCTTGCATTCCGGCGCTGCTCCTTTCTCACCTAATTTCACCCTCATCGGCTCTAAAGACCCAAAATCACATTCTCAAAGAACTCACACCAATGAGGAACGGGTCCGTATCTCTGCAACAGAATTAATGGACACGACACATCCAGACATATCCAATACCACAAACACGTTAAGGACCAATTGCAACATGCTACTGCCGGGCCCACAGCGAACACGACAGAATGAAAGAGAAAGTTATTCAGGTCGAACAACAGGCGTGGCAATAAACGGTTGCTATGCCATCGAGACACTGGTGTACCAGTTGGGTCAAATACACTGTCTGACACTATCGTAGCCTGCCATTATCACGAGAAAGTCAAATCACCGCAGAAAGAAACAGACGTCTGTAGAAATTTACTTACGGCATCTGAGAGGAACACGCCAAGAGTCAGTCTTAAATATGCGAAATCTGCCGTGTTATCTAGAAAACTTCTGTATCTGGTAGAAGCTAGTTCGCAAAAACATACATGCAGTCGTATATGATTTTTAGACCAATCCAACACGCTGCGGTATCAGCTGCATGCTGAAAGATTCTAACATGCAGCACTAAAAATAAAGTTTTGTGATGACCAAAAAAATTTTATTGGCGACCACAAAATTATTTTGTCAATAAAGACATGACAAAAGATTTTGCGGTGCCAACAAAATTTGTTTGTCATACCAGTATTTAGTGGGAACCACAAAATGAAGTTTGTGGTCACCAATAATATCCCGTGTGTCTGTAGGCAATAATGTGTTCGTTAGTTGCAGCGAAAATGTTACGATGATAGCAGCAATAATTGTTGGTGAGGTCCACAAAGGTGTTTGCAGGTTGTGGGCTTTTGTAAGTATTATGGTCTAACAACACTTAAACACTAAATTCAAAGTATTCATGAGTGGAATCCAAACCTTGGACCCGTCAACTGAGAGCTCAGCGTGTTACCACTACGATGCCGTGATCGACATTAAAACATTGTCTTCAGCTGGAAATTTAACTAAGTGGCACACACAACAACTTCCCCTCATGGAAAGTAAAATTTTCTGGAATCATTTAATTGTTACAATTACTTACTTGGAATAAAAGGTCCATAAGTTCCTACTTAAGAATATCCCTCGTGAATTAGTTCGTAACCTGATGCAAAGAACCGAACGGAGACAAATATGGCGTCGTGGCCAGACGGAAGGTGACCACTTCGTATATGTCAGAGCGCATGCGCAGAATATAACAGATGTAGTTTCAGCCACAGCGAAATGTTTTACTGTGGGTAGCATGAATGCTGTTGCCAACTAAATATTTCGTGGTAGCCAATAAGAGTTTTTTCAATAAAAAAAACACGTTAGTGAGCACTAAACAGCTTTAGTACTGGTCAGGCTACGTGTTATTGGGTGCCATACTTTGTTTTTGTTACCAACAACGAAATGTCGCCTTGGAAAGCATCAACCAGTTTTCGTAACCACTAACACATTTTTTTTTTTTTCAGTGACTTGTACATCAACATGATGGCTGCTTTGATTTCTCCCCTCCTATCCTCAATTGCCCACTTTATGCCAGTGCGCTAATAAGATAACCTAAATGATAGAATAAATTTACAATAAAAAACATGCGCACAAATCAATGCCACAGAGAAGATAAGTACACAAAGACAAAATAGCGTGGCAATTCCTCGGATGTGGGCGTGCCAGTTCTCCGATTGGCTACGCGAAGCTCTGAGAACAGACCTTTGTGTCCGATACGTTACAGCGCGCTGAGAAAGGTTCCCATTGGCTGGGTTACCACACGCTGATTGGCGAACGGCGTTCCAGCAGTTTTCTGGCCAATGACGCCATTTTCCTGGCGCGTGCGGCTAGTGTTTCACCTTTGTATTCTCAGTACTACTGTGTGAACGCCTTACCCGTGACTCGAACCCACGATCCCTTGCAACGTAAGCAGGCGTCCCCCAACCACGCTGACCCGGAGGTCGGGATGGATGGTACAAGTAAGCACACACGAACACAGCCAACTGTGTAAACGAACGCCCAGGCGCCGTCGGTGGAGCGCGAACTATTTCTAGGAGAGGGGTGCAAGCCGACACACGGTAATACGAGACGAGGGGACGCAATCCACGAGTGCAATTTGGCAGCGAGGCACGAGCAAACACGTCGTTAGCCCTGCCCCCGCGACGGTTATGCCACCCGCACAGCAGTTCCGCGGGACTGCCGCCTCGCGCAGTATGGCCGGAGCACGCGGTGAAATTTATCCACTGTTGACCAGCAGCACTACGCCAATTCAAAGCCAGCATATTAATTAAAATAAAAAATTGGAAGGGTAAATATTAACTGTTTCAAACCCGCAAGACGGTATCCAAGTTCGACGCCTCGAAACGCGTGAGCTCTAAGGGCGACTTTAGCTCACTGACCACTTGCCTACTCGCCTCAACATGATTAACCCTTTTAGTAAAAAATAAACATATAATTTTAGACGTTGAAACACACAAATCTTTTGTTCGGAACTATACTGATAACCAGACAACGCTTTGTCTTACGTCGGCACCAACATAAATCCGGATGTGCTTTATGTTACTGGCAGCAGTGGTTTATGAGGCTACGGCATGACCTGCGCTGCGGGATAGGCTTTCACAAATTAAACCCATATTGCAACTGCTTTGGCACTTTTCGTGATATCGACTTCAAACAAAAAACCATTTAGGAGATTTTGAAGCGCACAATAGTGTAATGCATTTCTAAATATAATTTAACGATTTCATTAATATGATATCGTTTGTGTAAATATTTAAAGTGGAATAGTTTTCAGGCTATGCACGGAAGATTAATAAAAGCTCAATCACAATCTTGACCGAGAAGAGCTGTAGATCAGTTCTTTTACATTAGTGATGTAGCTTTTAAAACAAAGGAGCACCGCGTCATTTTGTAATCAAAAAATTCACAACCAGCACCGGATCGTGTGTCTTGGACTGCCTGGCCGGGCCCTGCTCACGCACCTGGCGGGCCAGTCATTACCTACCTGCGCGGCTGCCCGGGACAAGTCATCAGTCATTACAATTATATTGACCTAGATAAAGTGTATTTTTGTCTAGCTTTTTCAGTGTGTTTACTTTCGTATGATATTTAACGTAAAGAATGCCCAGATTGGCGTTGGTTAACACATACTGCACATGCACACAACAAATGTCGAAATGTTTTCGGTCGACAGATGAGTACAAAAGATAATACTGCTATGCCGGAATCACATAGCCCCGACCAGCACGCCACCGCAAGCACGACACGACACTTAAAACTAAACAACCAATGAAACACAAGATCGAGCTGACGTAAGCCCGACAATTCTGTCGTACGACCAGCAGTTTTGGATCAGAAATTATTTCTATTCTTCGTCGTGTCATGCGGCACGACGCACATAGTGTGTACAACTTTGCAAAATGAAATTGTATGATAAGCTTTCCATACAATTGGAAATACTTAGCTTAAAAGAAAAAAAATATGAAAATTATTGTATTTGACTCTTATAAATAATAATTTTACCTTTGTATGCATTAGCTATAAAACTTGGTCGCCATCGTGTATTCAGAATTTCCCGTCTGTCCACCGCCTTTGAAAATAACGTAGTTAATCAGCGCCTTCTAAATGAACCCGAAAAATTCTACTCGTGTCGCGTCAGTAAACACTGCCTGGCTGTAAATTCGAGCAGGCACATTGAAAATGGTCGCGGTTGCGGTTTTTTCGTGTCGTGCTGTGCTCGTCGGAGCTATGTGATTCCGGCATTACGCGCTGCAGCTGGCACCGGGCTGATGTCCGGCGCTGCGGGGGTGGCCCACCTCGATCCTCCCCTCCCCGCGCAACAACAAGCTCGCTGCTTTGTTGCCTCCCTTCTTCTGGGAAGCCCGTGAATGGCTGAGAGCGGCGAGACTGGTTAGCGTCGCATTCCCTCCTCCTCACGCGCTGAAGAAACAGACGCCTGTAGGAGGCGCAAGAATATTCTGGGAATTAGGACGCCCGGCGCAGCGTGCAAGTTAGAGAAAATTCTGGGTGACGGTCTACGACACTATAAATACCACAGCGGTAGCAATCTTTGGCGAAGGCCATCTAGCTGAGAACGGGCACGAAGTGAGGTGCGGTACGACTACGGACGAGGTGTTATAGGTGTGAATGGACGAGAGGGCGTGTAACCCGGCGAGTGAAGCAGCCTACTGTGCGTGAGGACTCTTAGAACATTGCTAACTGTCGGGACGTGGCCTAAACTGAAGTGGGATTGGGTGGACATGTAACACGGATGTTATTGTAAATATTCGAACTGTCAATTATAGACACATAATTTGTAAAATAATTTAATGTGATGATACGCTGTCTATCGGGAATGATTTTTGATTACTTAATTTCATTGATTTCTTTGAGGTAATTACAAATTGGAACAATTAAAGTCATTAACTGTAAACAGTAAGTGATATCAATTTATTGTGAGGCGCTGAGTTGAGATAATTTTGTTTGTAGTAATTGTAAATAAAAACGAGGAAATTATAATTATCGCTTCTATTTATTTAAGATCTCCACCTCTTAACGAACTTGGTTTAGCCCACTGAATTTCGAGTGAGAAATTGTAACAATACAAATACGGTCACAAGTAACACGTAAATAATTTTTCTGCACAGTTAATTTTTCAGCCATGATCCATCATTTTTAATATATAAAAACTGCATTAGGGTTTTTAAATGAAAAAAAAATAGTTTTAATTAATTTCTGTAAAAAAAGGTATGAATAGCCTCAAAGATTTCGCGTAACGAATGAAACATTACAAATTTATAAGTTTAGTTCTAGAAGCATGTGTGATTAGTTTTTGTCTATTTATAACTAGTGACTTTTTTTTTTTTTTACAAAATTACTGTGAGTATATGTTTTACGCGTGTTTCAGCAAAAAAATTATAACTACAATCAAGCTGGAAAAAAAAGTACAAAATACATCGACTGGAAGTTATACTGAGTATCTCCCATATGTTTCATTGGTACACTAAGATCAAAATTGTCGACTCAATGAAATCTTATACGAATATGATATGAAATTCATGTCAATCGGCGAATTTCAAAAAGTCACAGAAAAAATACTCCGTACAAAATGTTTTATACCTATTTTCAGTACCGTTTCTGTTTTTGTACATAATTTCATTAAAAAAGCAGCGAACTGTTTTTGGAGAGGAGGGGGGGGGATACAAAACCTGTATTTTACTATATTAAATTATGTGTTTGGCGAATATAATTATGATAAAACAAAACTAAATGTTGTATACTGTAATATGTAATTTATGTAGGCATGCAGTTATGTGCGTACATATCATCGTTTCCGCAGTTGACAAAAATAATTACATTGACAGTATTGAAAATTGTCTCCTGAGATTTATAGTTGTTAAAAAAATATTTTGTCACCAAAATGCACTATAAAATTTCATTTCACAAAATTATCTATTTTGCTATTATGAAAATTGTTTTTCCGTTCATTCTTTATCCTATATTCTAAAATCAAAACAACCTAAAAGACTTTCACTTTTCTTGCATACAAAATTTCAAAATACAAATTTTGCAGATAAAACTTAAATTTGAAGCATTGTCATCGATTCTAATGCCTGTTATGTGCGCATTTGCTTATCGGGAAAGAGACTGGATGAAGAAAGGCGAGACTGAAAGAAGAAAGGCGGAAGATGTAGGACTTGGAAGTCGAAAGGCTGAGGAACCTAGCCACTTCCTCGCAGCCTGTGACGCGCCGAGCTCGGCAGGCGTTGCAGTGAGCGAGTGAAGAGATTTGGGTGGCTCTTAAGAGGAGTGTGAAGTGAAACATTTTTTCTGAAATCTTTGTTTGCGCGTATTCGCGTATCTCGGTAAATATATGTTATGTAAACACGACCTTTTGTTAGAAAAGGTAAAAAAACTATTATCTATGACTATATGTTTTTACTTTTAACATATTAGGTACATTCACGGAGAAAAAAATTCATGAAAATGGTCAAATATCGCATTTTTGAAGCTTGCCTATGGAATTTCTTAAGGAGCAAGAGAAAAGTACAAACATACGGACGTAGTTTAATCTGCGGGCTTTCATTGCATGTAATAAAATCTCACTGTTACAGATCTGATCTGCACAGTACAGGACCAAGACGGAAACACTGCTCACGCCGTGCGTAGGAGCGATGAGGCGCTAGGCGTGCGTGTTCGTGTCGCCCGTATCGCTCCCTCGCTTCTTAACCTTGGACGCGCAGGTTCACACTCCAACAGCGAGTTCTTCAGAGCTGATGAGGGTGAAGCGTGGTAAATATAGAGCAGTGCTGGAATGCAAGGGCGGGGGAAACCGGAGATACCCGAGAAAACCCGTCGACCAGCGGCATCGTCCAACACGATTCCCAATTGCGAAAATCCGGGAGTGACCCAGCCAGGGATTGAACCCGGTTCGCCTTGGTGGGAGGCGAGCAGACTAACCGCTTATCAGTGGCCCCGCCGGGGGCCCCTGCAAGGTACAGCGTGACTATCAACTTGACGCAGAACATTGTACACGTTGAGGAAATATGCCTGCCCTAGGCTTAGTCGGCCTGGCTGGCTTCAACTGTAACTAGACACAGAATATTTTTCCGGACTAGGCTAATCTTCAAGCACGTGCACATTTCAATATCTCAGTAGAACAGTGTTGCAACTAAAAAAAACGGACGTTCGAGCTATTTACCCTACAATATGCAGTACCGTATAGAATTCTCTATTATGTGTAACAGTTTTGTTTCACTTTGATGTGGGATTGTTCAGCGTGATGATGTGCTACAACAGAGTGCTTCGCTTCTGGAAAACTTTTCTTCCTGAGAAACAGCATATATCGAGTTTTATCACTCTTGCACTGAGGTATCGATTTGACTTTCTTTTTCAATTGGATCGCAGTTTGCAAGCCACGCCCAGGACGAATTCGAGCCAATAGCAACTCTGCAAGAAAAACTTGCGGCGGAATTCGGTGCTACCTACTCTCCTGTAAAACTGGAGCATCTGTCAATAATAAAATAACTTAGGTGCGAGTGCACAAATGATTATGGAGTCCGCTTAGTTACCGGGTCTCTCATCATAAATCACACCTATTATGTTTCAAAACGAGATCCTAGATAGCAGTGATCGTCACGCCCAAACAAAGGCGTGAATCACTTTTCGAAGCACCGAGTACGTAAACGAAACAAAGCGCCCTGCATTCAGTCTTTCTTAAAATTACCGTACGAAATGAAACCCAGAAGGTTATAACTGTTATGTTTGCAGGTTCTACAAATATGGAGTTTCTTTCTAGGATAAATAAGGAAAAATAATTATTTTGTACGAGATGCTCTGGTTACCACAGAATTACGAGTGTGGAGTGTATTCATGAGTAAAGTTTCTTTCGGAAAATTTTTTTCGTTTGCTTTCAGTGCAAAACAAATTTCCAGTAGAATTCCTAAACTAATGGAAGTTTTCAAATTATTCATATTATGGAGATAACTTTACATGCCAGACCGCGGGCTCCTACACGAAGTTAGTAGTAACTTCCTTAGCATATGACTATACTGAGCAAGTTTACAAACGTTACCGTAGCTGTATGGGGAAAGTGATTTACCGTTTGCACTTTGTCAAAATACGTATACATTACTTTGCTATCTTTACAAACGGTTAAATCGATGGGGAGTGGGTATTTGCAATGGCCGCCATGTGTCACTATGGAAATATTTTGAAGAACGCAGGCGTTCGAGGTCTCTGAGAGGTTTGTTTATCTCACGTTCTGGAGTGCTGCGATGACGAATCATTTAAAATATTTGTACCTCGTGTGAGTCCTCGCATGGTAGAAAATGTTTATAAGCTATTCACGGTAAATTGAGCACTTTTTAAACCCTGCTTAAGATCTACTTGTATACATGTTGTGTATTACTCTGTCTTTTGTAAAATTAGCATTGCTATGTGCCTCAACCCTTTATTCATGCGTCGGTAAATGAAACTGAAATATGATTAGAAAAGTAAACGCTTTAAAATCCTACTAACTTTTACACACCGATGCAATAAAAAAAACAGAAAGCTAAATAAATAATTCAAATGATCACAAACGGTTACCTAGCAGTTTTTATTCGACGTTAAGATATGGCACTACCAACTTTACCGGGCGCATGTCACTCTGTGAGTCCGTTGAAGTATATAGAGGCTTGGGCAGTTTTCTTTCTAAGGTTGACTTCAGAAGTGCTCACTTTATCGTGAACAGACTTTACTAACACTAACCTACATACGCCAGTGCAAGTCACTGGACTTTCCCACGACGAACGACTTAGCGAAATACGCGGAAAAACACAGAGAGTAATAAGGGATCTTTAAGAAGATGATTACAAAAATCGTGACTGCACACACCTCTGAAAAAATTGGTAACTTTTTTTCTGGAAAGGTTACGCTGAAAAATTAAGTGTGGTTAAGGTTCTGCAAGAAGTTCTAAAAAATACCAGAAGAAATATCCTTCAGGCTAAACAACACAATATTCGTCCCTCGGTGACCTAAGCATCCAAGGTCGCTAAGGCGTCGCCTTCAAAACGTGAGCTTCGGGTTCGGATCCCGGGGTAAGTTGTAGAATATCTATTACCTTTTGTAAACGGAAGTGCAGACTGGTTCAATGCGTAAGAAAGATTGGCAAACTTGCATTCAAATTGGGGTGTGAATAAACCTAATGAGAATTTAAAATGTCCTTAATTACCAAGTTTTTTTACACAATAACATCTGCAATACCTAACAAACGAAGGCATTCACAAAGTAATGCTTCAAACCACTGGTGTAATAGATGCTATCAATCTCACTGGTATCCACTAGAAGTAAATTTAAATAAAATACATGAAGGTGTACATAATAATCAAAAGTTGTAAATAAATACTCTATTAATAATACCAAGACTATAAAATGGATGTGTTATTAAGACCCGTTAAGTATGGCCGAAGTCCAAAATCAGTCGTTATAAGTCTATAAGTTACCAGAACTAACTATATGATCGATCGCAAGTACTTTTCCTTTAATTTCGAGGCCTTAAAAAACACCGGTCAATTTCTACAGATATATGTTTGTCCGTGGTTCGTGGGAAAACGGCTCAGCTTGTAAGTGTAATATTTTGTTTTACTTCTTTGTTACGTACCTCAAAATATAAGGCACATGATGTCACAGATCAGCAACATTATTGGGTGTGGTAGTAGGAGAAAGGGAGGAATAATGTTAATATATTTACACCTTGTTCATGGCTATTTGAACACTTTTAAAACTAATCACTGGAAAAAAGACATTGCGCATACACATTTTAATGTAAACACTGTTTGGAAAAATCACTATGTTTGTGTACACATACATATATACACACACGCACACAACTTACACTGTCACTCGCTCGGCGTATGGATACTTGCCATTACAATACGTTCACATTTTGTTTTATTTGTACAAAGATGCACCAATGTTTAAAATGAAGAAGAAACAATGTTTCAAAATAGTTTGATTATCTTGAACCACGTGAAAACAGGGATTTTACTTCATCCTTGGAAATGAAACCCAAGCCCTAGGCAAACGGTGATATCTGTGGGGCGGAGTCCTCTATAGTGTTGCGAGGTGAGGCCTGCAATAACATTCGACTAGAACTCCGCTCAAATTATACGGATGACTTGGGTTTCTAATCACTGGCGTCAGTTGTTACAAAAGGCGTGGCAAAGGGAACCAGTTCCGACATAGAAACTTTGTGCGAGATACGATTGTTGAAATATTGTAAACGAGTTCGATACGCTAAGCACCAGTGTACTATGCCATATTCATGAACGATAACGAGGCACCTCGAGTTAAGCGTAGCTACATGATTCCTATTTGAAATACTTCTAAACCTCCCGCACACACAGCGCTACCATAGTTTAAACAGCCATAAATGAATCCAACAGGCTGCCAAAGAACAAAGAATAATAACAACAGTAAACGAGTAGAGCAAGTTGATCAATGCAAGAATCACTGCCGAAGTAAACTGTCTACGTAGGCTGGATAAATATTCGCACTATTACATCTATTCACTCGTCTTATCAATAATAATAATAACAGTAAACGAGTAGAGCAAGTTGATCAATGCAAGAATCACTGCCGAAGTAAACTGTCTACGTAGGCTGGATAAATATTCGCACCATTACATCTATTCACTCGTCTTATCAATAATAATAATAATAACAGTAAACGAGTAGAGCAAGTTGATCAATGCAAGAATCACTGCCGAAGTAAACTGTCTACGTAGGCTGGATAAATATTCGCACCATTACATCTATTCACTCGTATTATCAATCGTTGTTGCGTAAACGCGGATCTCGGTAAATAAAATTTCTGGAAATATGACTTTTGTCAGAAAAAATAAAAAATCAATTTTCAATGGCCCTATTTTTCTACTTTTGTCATATCACGTGTAGTCTTGGAGAAAAAATCGTGAAAATGGTCAAATATCGCATTTTTAAAGCTTGCCTGTGCAGTTTCCTTAAGCGGCAAGAGAAAAGTACAAAGATACAGGCGTAGTTTAACCTGTGGGCGTTCATCGCGTGTAATAAAACCCCGCTGTCACAGATTTAATTTGCACAACACAGCGTTACAACGGAAATATTGCACGCAATGCGCGTAGGAGCGATGAGGCGCTAGGTGTGCGTGTAACAGTCGCCCGTATCGCTCCCTCGCTTCTTGACCTTGGACGCGCAGCTACATAGTTCCTATAACACAATTAGCTTGTGGAAAACATCCACCAGAATAAAACTGTTAGTGTCGAAAGTGACACAGGTCAGAACATCCACATTTTAAAAATGTGAGCAAAACAATAAGCTTTCAGATAAGGGTGAAAAACATATGCGCTACCGTTACTTATTACTTTTTTTTGTAGCTATAGGGACGAAAGGATTTCGGCTCGACGTTAATTATGAACTAGCAAAATTCATAAAATTTGAAACGAGCGTTTGAAAGTATTAAGCTGACATAACTCCAGGTCATACGCACGCTATACTAAAAGTACTACTTGGCACATAAAATTAGTTGGAGCAATCGAAATAAAACTTAGAATAGTGTTCAATATTTTATACGTAAGAAACACACTTAACAAAATACGGCATTCACTTTACACCTGCATTATTACAATTTAGATAACTACTGCTTTAGCTGAGTTATATCATACTGCAAACTTACACTTGCAATAAATGGATTTTTGTTTAAAGGGTCACACACCTTGAACTTATACATTTCAGACTTAAATTTGTAGTATTTTTTTCAGAATGTTACATTAAATTTACATACTTCCGGGTACCCCTAAAGATTGATGGATTATATAAAAACAAAAAAACATTCCTCTAGATTCCATACTTCGTTTCTCACAACCTTATTAAGTGAAAGAGGTTAAATGAGAATTTTTTTTTCTCGGTTCTCAAGACCTCGCTGTTAAGAGCCGCCCAAATCTCTTCACTCTCTCACATTCACTCTTTTTTTTTTTTGTTTTAGGAGCGGTGGGGAAATGGAGAAAAGGACTAATATTGAGTACGAACATGGAAGATTGTGGTTTAATTAGGTATTTCGTTTGCAAGGTAGGAGAGAAGTGGAGACGGTTGGCAAAAATACTTATAATTTAAAGACAGACGTATCCATGTGTGAATGCATCTCAGTTAAGCGCCCGACTATAAGTTTTGACATTATCTCCGATGATTGGAGAAAAGGCTATGGAGTAGGGGAAGGGGGATGCACAGTTAAGGGGACCGTCTACCTGCAGCTGGTTTGCGCGTTTGAAGCCAGGAAGCGCACGAGCAATAAGGGCGACATTGCCCCGTGATTCAAGAACACCATCACCGCTACGTGCAAAGCTCTGAACTAACGTGCAGTGTTCTTATGAAGCGGCAGAGACCCTATTAATTTTGTTAGCGGAAAGTCTGTAGAAAGATTCACTACAGGCCACTCGGATAGTTTTGTGTGCATCTGGCCCGTATATTATAAAGAGGTGTAACTGTGTTGGGGACACGGCTGTTTGTTTTGTGGAAAGTCTGTAGAAAGATTCACTACAGGCCACTCGGGTAGTTTTGTGTGTATCTGGCCCGTATATTATAAAGAGGTGTAACTGTGTTGGGGACACGGCTGTTTGTTTTGTGGAAAGTCTGTAGAAAGATTCACTACAGGCCACTCGGGTAGTTTTGTGTGTATCTGGCCCGTATATTATAAAGAGGTGTAACTGTGTTGGGGACACGGCTGTTTGTTTTGTGGAAAGTATTTAGAAAGATTCACTACAGGCCACTCGGGTAGTTTTGTGTGTATCTGGCCCGTATATTATAAAGAGGTGTAACTGTGTTGGGGACACGGCTGTTTGTTTTGTGGAAAGTCTGTAGAAAGATTCACTACAGGCCACTCGGGTAGTTTTGTGTGTATCTGGCCCGTATATTATAAAGAGGTGTAACTGTGTTGGGGACACGGCTGTTTGTTTTGAGTGAATACGTCTACGTTGACGCGCTCGGACGTCAAGATTTTTTTTTACGTTCTCGGCACCGCTTCACGCGATCATATGGGGTTTTATGTGTATCACTGGCTTGCTTTTGAGATGCTCTTTCCAACCGTATACGATTTCTGTATTTAGACTTCGCTTTTTGACGACTATAGGCCGACATTGTATTGAGTTTTCTTAATTTTTTACATTAAGCTCATACAATTTGTAAAATTAATATTGCCATTGGGCTCATCACTTTATTCATGCGTCGGTTAAATTAAATTGTGAAATTATTAAGAAAGTAAATATTTTTCATATCTGCTCATTTTTACACTTCGATGCATAAAAAAAAAACAGAAAGCAAAAGAAAAAATTTTAAGTTATCACACTTTTTAACTGACGTTAAGGTATGGAACTACTTTCCATCCATCGTTACCAACTTTACTGTGCGAACATCACTCGGTGCGCCCGTTAAAATATATGTATGCAGGGGCAGTGAATTTTTTATAAGGTTTATTCTAAAGTGTTCAACAGATCGTGAACAGCCTTAACATGTGAGACGCTCCACGACAGCCTGGGAATCTTCCCTACAGCTGCTGGCGCCCAGGGCAGCCGAACAACGCCTCCCACTGCCGACCTCGTGGCCAGTCGCCTGCCGCGGACCCTCCCGCTGCTCTCTGCCCATGCCGCAGTCGGTCCTAGCGTGCCGCAACAATAGCTACAAGCATGCACGCAACACATCGCTGGAGATATGACAGCATGTGGGCGACATGACGCCGCCATGCTCTCGGCAGTTGTGGTGAACCACAACCTATCGGACCACGCCACCGACTCGCTTCGTACCTTTGCCTAGCAACGAGGTGTAGCGATTGGAGGTGCCATTCCGAAGTCGCTTTATTTATCCTCCAAAATATTAATAGCCGAGTGCAACAAATTTCCTAGCCTGTCTCATTATAGGCTGTTCACGGTCAAATGAGCACTTCTGAAATCCCTGCTTAAGATCTACTTGTATACACGTTGTGTACTCCTTCGCCTTATGTGGAATTAACATTGCAATTAGGCTCATCACTTTATTCATGCGTCGGTTAAATTAAATTGTGAAATTATTAAGAAAGTAAATATTTTACATATCTGCTCATTTTTACACGTTCATGCATTAAAAACAGCAGAAAGCGAAAGAAATAATTTTTTAAGTTTTCACAAATGATTACGTAGCACATTTATTCGACGTTAAGTTAAGTTTAAGTTTCCATCCGTCGTTATCAAATTTAATGTTCAAATGTCATTCAGTGCGCCCATTAAAATGTATGCATTAAGGGGCAGTGACTTTTACTAAAGTTCATTTCTAAAGTGCCCACTTTAACTTGAACAGCCATCAATAATTTACGTTTATGAGGCTCCACAGACAAGTGTAACCACTCTCAACCGTTTATTATTTCATGATAACAATTAAAATATGTTATAGATACATCCATGTTAAACACGTTTAAACATTCATTTGAAACTACCAAGATCACTGAAAAAACTTATTGTCTCTGCCAAAATAAACAGGTGAGAAATGTAAAATTTTCTTCCACCTGGTAAATAAAATGTATCTTAATCTGTTGAAAATATTATATTTATTAAACAATAACACTGCTAACTGTTATATTTGTATTCTCTTTTGGTCACACAACAAACTGCATTTGCATACAGCAAAATGTCTGCGTTCGATGGATACGCGTGACCGTGCCGACATGCGCGAGTGCGCATGCACTCAAGACGTGCACGGATGTTGGTACGTAAATAAAGTCTTCCTGCAACACATGTCTGACACGCGCCATACAATAAGATATCCCAAAATAGTTCAACGCCATCTGCATATTCAATGAAATTAAAGCAATACGCACCGTTTACAACAGTAGATGTGCATAAAAAATCCCTTATTCCTCACAAAAAGAAAGGAAAATGTTACAATAGATGTTTCATTCCATTGCCTAAGCTTAATAGATAATTATATCCTTGACTTTTGGCAATAAGGGCGGTAGGTAATTGGGCTTAACGTCTCGTCGACAGCGAGCTCATTAGAGACGTTGCAAGTTGCACAGGGAAGAGGTAGGAATCGGCCATGGCCTTCGTGAGGGACACGTCCCAGCATTCGCCTGGAGTAATTTCGGAAAACCATCGAAAACCGAAATCAGGATGGCCGGACCGGGAATAATCGAACCCGGGTCCTCCCGAATGCGAGTCCAGTGAGCTACCACTGCGCAGGCCTCACTCGGTCTTTTGGCGCAAAAAAAAAATCGTTTTCTAAGTGTTCTGTCACTAACAGTGAAGATAACCGCTGACTGATCACATGGCATGCTGAGTTTCAAACAGTTGTATTTTCCTGGTAGTCCTGCTAATGGAACAGATATACGCGCAAAGGGATTGGACCACTGCAAATTCCACGGCCAAATAAGGATCGAATCACCGGTGGAACTGTCAAAAGCAGCAGACCAATGCGCACATTACAGCGGCTACAATACCTATAACGTCGACGACAGGTAACTACAGACTGTTCACGGTAAGTGCGCACTTCTGAAAGCCCTTTCATTTGGAATAATAGTCAATAAATATTTTTTATTTTAGCCTTAGATGTTAACTTCCGAGTGCAGTGGAATATACACACTGTGTTTATTACTAACAAGGTAATATTTAGTTAAAAAAGGTAATTCAAAATGATAAAAAATAACTGAAAGGAAAAATGAACTAGGGCCTCGAAAGTGCTCACTATACTGAGTATTTTCTTCGTCATTGCTTTAAAAAATGAATAAAGCGCGCGCCGTGGAAGGCTTGTCGTATAGCCACTCACAAAGGCGCATATTGCCTGCAGCGTCCATTAATAATAACTAAAAATTCAAAATAATAGTGGGTTTACGTACTCGGCCATTACACGACCTGAGAGACTTTCACTAAATTAATATACCTCTCTATAGTCTTCACTGCCTTGCACAAAAATCTTCTGCCGAAGCCAAAAATAAATGGTTACAGGACAATACTGATCTTTGCGCAGGAATACTGCAAGCCATATGCAGATGTAGATAATAGATTTTCTTTTCAGCTTCCCTTAAGTGACATTTATCGAGTTTACAGCTAAAAATCAAAATGACCTCTGGACCTCTTTTTAGTAATGCAAGAAGATGTAATGGATATTCATAAGGGACTGATTAAGTTCGGATACTTTTGCCACTACGACATGATATATCCTGATATAATAATTCCTTATATCACTTTTAAGAGTTTGTTTTCGTGTTATCTTAGGTATACCACGAACACAAAAATTAAATCAAAGTAACCAAGTTAACTTTTTTAAATTGGCAGACGAACAATTAGTTAAATCAGAAACAAGAAAGCCAATATTATATCCATTATGAATTATTACAATGCTAAGAGTTGTTTTAATAATAAGCAATGCAAAACATATGGTAAATGTACAGCCTTTATAAAAGCAAACCGTGTATGTTTATATAGGTACACTAGTGTAGCTCCAAGAGAGAAGTTCGATTTAATAGAAATATTTCCATTTTTTTTTTCATTCAAGTCATTAAAGTATCGATAACAGGCCAAAAGAAAATTATTTTAACAAATAACAATCCAGGATTTCTGGAGTCGTGGTAGTTGCGGGAATAACTAGAATGCCTTGCAAACATGTCAAAGCTTCAGCGATGTACTTTTAAGGTATCTTTCGAGAAAGTTGAGTCATATGGAGTCCATGCCGATTACCGCATGTAAACATATATCTGCCTGACGGCCGCGTCTAAAACATCAAAGAAGCTGTGAAAATCAACTACTGGATTTGCGTGTTTGGCGCGAAACAACTGCCATTGCATTGATGTTTTCTGAAAAACTAGATTTATTAATCCATCCCAAAAGTGACCCGTGAGTACAGGCTCTTCGCGGAAAAGTGAGCCCTTTTCAAAGCCCTGCCTAGGATCTCCTTTACTCACTTTTTATCCTTCTGCCATGCATTTACGTTAACATGAGCAGTGCAACTTTATTCATGTATTTGTCGAGTCAAAACTTGCACAATTTTAGGAGCCCAAATGTGTTACATGCAAATTCATACTGTACTGTTTATGTAAAGAAAAAACGCCAACCTAATTTGCCGTAAACTGAAATACTACACTATCAACACAAAATCAAGTCTTTAAGTCTTACAGCAATTTTTCGTCAATTCGTTGCCAATTTAAGTGACAGCTAGCGCAGTAAAAACATTTCTGTATTTGTTACAAGCAATTCTTTGGAAAATAGTGGTAGATTTTCTTGTAACTCGATAGCTAACGACTGTTCACGGTAAAGTGAACAGTTTTGAAATGAACCTTTGAGAAAAGTCACTGCCCCTATCTGCCTATATTTTAACGGGCAAACTGACTTGACATGCGCTCATTAAAGTTGGCAACGACTACGCGAAAGTAAATCTACGTTATGGC
Source organism: Dryococelus australis (assembly GCA_029891345.1). Classification (NCBI taxonomy): domain Eukaryota; kingdom Metazoa; phylum Arthropoda; class Insecta; order Phasmatodea; family Phasmatidae; genus Dryococelus; species Dryococelus australis. The sequence continues at coordinate 29,746,097 of CM056998.1, read as the reverse complement.
GTTGAATTAAAAATATTATGTAAACATTTGTGAAACTGACATTATTTCTTATACATTATGTTTTATTTCTTTAATTCATGAAAGTGTAAACATTAGGAGATTTGTAAAATACTTACTTTGTTAATACTTTCACAGTTTCACTTGACCGGACCATGCATGAATAAAGTTATCAGACCCTAATCAACGTTAATTGTACTACACAATGCGGGTACAAGTAGACCTTAGGTTTTTCAAAAGTGCTCACTTTCCCGTGAATAGCTTATAAACTATTGTACATTTACAACACATTGTTTTGGGAAACATACAAAACTGCTTATGTAGCTCAATAATTATAATAAACTTGAAATCTTCGACACTTGCTTGTTAAAATTCAACATAAGTTTTACATAGTCTGTACAAAGGTTTTGTCAAATTTTACTCTCATTAATTTGTAGTGTTACAAAAATACATTTGGCAACTAGTTTACAATAATTCCTTGTAAAAATCAGATTTTTTTTTTTTACAATACGCATCCTGGTTTGTGCGGTATCATATGTGCATCAAGGGCCATATATTTTTTTTTTCAAAGCTTGACTACAAAGAGCTTACTTTTACATAAACATTACTAACACAGAGGCCCAATATCATTGGCTGGCCAGTCACTTCATGATGTGACTACGCGCGAAAATAGTTCCACTGGCGGTCTGAATAAATATATCACGGCAAGTGCAGATGCAATCATCTTTTAAAGTTTCTTTTACAATATTAAAAAAACTAACGACATTTGACGGAAAAGTGATAATAAAATATTCACAGCTCTCCGTAAACATACGCACACACTGCTTTTTCAATGACGGGCCGTCCGTCGATTTCAAAGAACGTTTCGTGAATTCATAAAACGTCTCCATAAAATTGCTAATTACTTTTTCTCTACAATCGGTTTAAAAATAAAAATAAAAATAAATAAAAAAATTTAATTTTCGTTATGCGGGTATTTTACCGTGTAAAAAGTGAACACTTTATTTTTCTGAAACGATATTTGAAGACTTATCTCAAATTTTCGAGTGCATTACACTCCCCACCTCGGCGAGAGAAGACTGGGTACAAATACTGTTACGCGATGCAGCTGGCGCCGACTCAGCTGCCCCATGCTGTAATCGGAGACCCGCCTCGCTCTCCCCTCTTTACGGAACGATGCGCTCGCGGCCTCCTGATCCCCCTTCTGGGATCCCGTGAATGCTGACAGCGGCGGAACTTGCTGGCGTCACAGACCTCATCTCGCCTGCTAGAGTTTCCGATACGTTTAGCGAAGACGAAAGAATGTTCTGGTGAGACTGGCTGGCACCTCAACCCTCCGCGATGCATCACGCGAGTTGGGGAAGATTCTAGGTGGTGGCCTAAGACACTATATATACTGCCGCAACCCAGCGGCCGGCAGTCTTTGATGGAGGCAGCCTAGCCGAGTGTGAGCGAGCGAAGTGAAATGTGGACGACGACTGGAGATTGCGGGACGACGGCGAGTGAGGTGTTCGTGGCTTGAATGGACGAGAGGGTGTCAAACCGACGACTGAAGCCTACTGTGCGTGAGGGCGCTTGGAGGACTCTAGAACGTTGCGACTGGCGGGGCATGGACAGAACTTAGGTGGGACTGAATGGAAGTGTAATACTGATTTTGTTGTAAGTATTCGAACTGTCAAATATGGACGCATAAATTATAAAATAATTGAATAGGATGATACACTGTCTATTGGGACTGATCTTTAATTATTAACTTTCATTGATTTCTTTGTCGTAATTATAAATTCTATTAATTGTTGTCAATTGTGAACAGTAAGTGAGAATTTGAGTTCAGAGAATTTCGCTGTAGTTATTGTAAATAAAATAGGGAAATTAAAATTAATTCTTTTATTTGATTAAGACCTCCATCCCTTAACGAACTTGGTATAGCCCACTTAATTTCTAGCGACAGACATTGCAGCAATACGTAATTTATAGCGCATGTTGGCACGATCACGCATATCCATCGAACGCAGACATAATGCTTGAATATTTTACGTGTTGTTAATTGTTACAGTGTCTGATGCTACTTTTTCATGTATGAAGGAACAGCGTAACGAGGATACCCGGACTGCCGAAGAAACTATAATGTTGTAGTTCCATTGGCACAGAGAGCTTCGTACACAATCGCCATTGTTCGTTCCGGAAACCCAAAGCTGCAGGAAACCTAACGATTTTCCTTTTTGTGCTTACGGAACCGAGCTCCAGTTTTCGCCGTTGCGAATCTCTCTTACTTTCCGTAAAAATCTGCACGAATATAAGGAAATGTTTAACAGTGTGCAACTCAGCACAATGCCCAACGAGCTAACCGACATTATACGTGCTTGCTACTTAACAGGACTACGTAGGTCTACTAAAACATTTTAAGTGAACCCGTGGTTTGCGCGAATACGCTTGGCTCAGCAAATAAATGTCCTGGACACACAACATTTTGCCATAAAAGATTTAAAAAAAAAACTAATAATATAATGTCATATGGTTTTGCTTTTATCATATTAAGGGGAGTATAAAATAATTTGAAAACGGGGGGAAAATCGCACTTTTCTGAGCTTGTCTGCGTAGTTTCCATCAAAGGTAGAAGAGAAAAGTACAGCTGCACATATGTAGTTAAATATGGGGACTTTCATCGCGTGTAATGAATTCCTGCTGTTACAGATCTCGTTTGCAAAGTACAGGGCAACGACGGGAACGCTGGGTGCGCGTGTTAGTGTAGAGATTAGTGTGGCGGCTCGTAACATCGAGGTCTTGAGAGCTGATGAGGGTGAAGCGAGATGAGTATGGAGCAGCGACGGAATTCCAGGGGGGGGAGGGAAGGGAGTTCCTCAGGGAAAACCCGCCGAGTAAGCGGCGAAAATCCGGGAGCGACCCCGCCGGGAATCGAACCCGGTTCGCCGTTGTGAGTGGGTAGTAAGGGGGGGGGAGGGAGGGAGTTCCTCAGGGAAAACCCGCCGAGCAAGCGGCGAAAATCCGGGAGCGACCCCGCCGGGAATCGAACCCGGTTCGCCGTTGTGAGTGGTGAGTAGTGTAACCACAGTATCGCTGTCTCGCTTCTGGGCCTTGAACGCGGATAAACCACCTGAACAACAACAAAGAAATGGCAAATTTTATCAGTGCTCGGCCATTGGCCATAACTGAACTCTATTACAATTTTAAAATTAAAATTAATTAATATACTTCCTATATAACGTTATTCATTTCTCCTATCGGGTAGTAGCCAAAAAGGGGATCGTTGGACATAATTTTTATCCCCCCTCTCCCACATTGATCGCAATTAAAAGTCGTGAATTCTGTTACATAATCAGATAAATTAAATTAAAATTTTGTTTTATGTGGGGGGGAGGGAGTTTAATATTGAAGGAAATTATTTAATAATTCATTACTAATTTAAACCTAACTACCTTTCATGAAAATAATTTTTTTAAAGAGATATGAAAGAAAATACATTTTTGATATAATTCAAATTACTAAACCGCCTTAGGCACACAGGTGGGAAGTTGACGAGCGAACGCGAGAGAGGTCGGCGTTACGATTTCTTCATTGCCAGCGGCGGCCACGCCAACAAAAATGCGGTCAGTGGTTGTTGTGCAAACATGATCGGTAAACAGCAGACATTGAAGCGCAGCGACAAGAGCACGTATATGCTAAGAACCAGGGAATAATTGGAATTGGCTGACACGGTGAGAGTGCACCAAAATAGTTACAAGACGCCAAAGGAGCATATCCGAGTTCAACGGGAGATGGAAGTATCAACAAAAACAAATTAACTAAATTAGATTTTTAATTTATTCACGCCTCTATTATTTAGACCATTAAACTACGTATAAAGGCTGTTCGCGATAAAGTGAGCACTTTTGAAATCAACCTTAGAAAAATGTCACTGCCCTTGCCTGCGTGTATTTTAACGGGCGCATTAAATGGCATGCACCCGGTAAAGTTGGTAACGATGGATGGAAAGTAGTTCCATATGTTAATGTCGAATAAAAGTGTTAGGTAACCATTTGTGATAATTTTAATTATTTCTTACGCTTTCTGTTTTTCTAACACCTCAGTGAGTGAAAATTAGCAGATTTATAAAATGTTTACTTTTTCTAATCATTTCACAGTTTCACTTGACCGACAAATGAATAAAGTGATGAGGCCCATGGCAATGCTAATTTTAAATTAGATGGAAGAATACACAACGTGTATACAAGTAGATCTTAACCAGGGCTTTCAAAAGTGCTCATTTCACCGTGAACAGCCTGTATTAACTATTACTCTTGTTATTCTCATAAACTCAATCCGCTGAAGGTCATGAGCGCACTATTCCCGACAGGCTTACCTGGCACACGCAGCGGCGGGTCGCCTTTGTAAATCGCCACGCACTTCTCGCTCGAGCAGGACAAGGAGAGAAAAGCGAAGCAGACCAGCAACATGTAACAATACCAACATCTCGCAGTCGAATAGTCCCGCTCAGGACCCGTTGAGGACCAACAAGGCCAAGGGACGGGTACGAGAAATGTAGTTGAGGACCCGGGAATAGGCGACAGCGTGCCGTCGGCCACGGAACACACAAGAGGAAGCTACCTGACCCGGCTCGCGATCTGAGGGGTGAATTTTCTACCAACTTGGGAATGGTAGTGATCCTTCCTTACTTCGCCTAGCTCAATAACCAATTATCTAGAGAGGTAGTCTGTATAAGAAACACGAAGTGAACAGACTACAAAATCAAATCCGCCATCTAACTTAAGACTATAGTTACAACATTTACGGGGAGATTGACAGGGAGAAAACGGGTGGGGGGGGGGGGGATCTGTTATATCCCAATTTTCCTACAAAAATCTGAAAAATTACTTAAATTCTTCTTGTAATATAATTAACAACAGAATTATTTAGAATGCATAAACTAATAGTTTTTCTGCTTGTCCATACGTGCTAAGCTTGAGATTTGAGAACATGTTTACCAAAACTACCATTTCAGATTAACTAACGTGGCATTGTTCACTCTTATATTTTGTAACTTTCAATTATATTTTATAACCTTAGTAAATTCCTGATTACTATATTTTTGTGCTGTGTGCACATATCGATACACCAGACTAGATTTGTGGTTCAAGAACTTTATAATATTAATTATTAATGATTGACCAATTTCCAATGGTTACCTGAAGGGGTCTTTCCTGAGCTTTAGAACAGTACTTATGACAACCACCCTTCCTAACGCTTGTGTGTACAGGTATTACATCGGAGGAAGCGACCGACACGTTGGAAGCGCTCTATCTGAAGGGCGGGCCCGCGATGATAGCAGCGCAGATGACACAGCAGGTAGGCAGGCGCGACCAGCCTGAAGAAGGCGGCCCGCCAGACGACACGCCAGCACAGTGCATACAGCGAGGTCGGCGCCTCGTGTCCAACGATAACAATTACGGCGAGGCGAGGTGCCGAGGTGCGGCGCCGGGGGCCTAGTCCTTGGGAGAAGCAGGTCAACACCAAACAAGACTCACCCGGGTCCAGTCGATGGCTCTGGGCGCATGGTCACTATCCTTCCCGACGAACCTGCAGTGCGCACACCTCTTACTATACGCTGTTCAAGGGAAAACGCGCACTTTGGAAAGCCCTGCTTAAGATCTACTTGTATGCACGTCGTGTATTCTTCCGCCTTATGTAAAATTAACGTTGACATGGACCTCATCACTTTATT